>OW121846.1:135984594-136554264 GCA_933228895.1 Platycnemis pennipes
GAAAAATCATCCGTGGACCAATGTTCAATCGCTCATAAAGATCGTGAATCCCGTTTAAAACCACATTTCAGATGTACTTTCACTCAGATCTGTTCTTAGATCAGATCAGGAACGCCTTATTAAAAAGATTCACGCCTTATTCCACCTGCAGCGCTGTGGCAGCGCTTCCGCAACTTGCGGCTGCAGCGCTTCAAACACGAGCTCCGAATGCGCATTAGATGCGTTTGTCGACAGTTCGCTCTAGGAGAGCGCTACTGAGATGCTGCTGGCGCGCTTCAGTTAACATGTGCTGCACTGGCAGCGCTGACATTCTTGTGAAGCGCTGCTGCAGCTATGTGTGTTTAGTACCTTATTTATTTCGCAATATAATTATTTGTCTATTTTTATTACTTAATTAATCATTTTTATTTCAACAAGGAATGAATCTATGATTAATTTTTGCCCCATCGTAACGGAAGGCTCTACGCCCCTTCCTCTCCCCGTCGACAATGAAACGTAACAGTTGGCCTAACCCTTCCCCCTCTTTTAGTGTATAGTAATTCATAGATGACCCCTC
Source organism: Platycnemis pennipes (assembly GCA_933228895.1). Classification (NCBI taxonomy): domain Eukaryota; kingdom Metazoa; phylum Arthropoda; class Insecta; order Odonata; family Platycnemididae; genus Platycnemis; species Platycnemis pennipes. The sequence continues at coordinate 135,985,151 of OW121846.1, forward strand.
AATTGAAACCATGAACATGGATGCATGTTGGTGATTGAAACCTTGAAAGCAGAGGGTACATTTGAGCTCGACTGTGTTTCATTAACGCGAATTATTAAGAATTATTATTATTATTAAGAATTATTATTATTATTAAGAATTATTATTATTATTAAGAATTATTATTATTATTAAGAATTATTATTATTAAGAATACGCGAATGTAATGAGCACTGGAGAAATTCAAGGGTTATTATGTGCCAGAGATTACAAAATATTCCTGGAAAGTTTTTTGTCTTTTGGAGCTATCATAAAACAGCAATCACTGAAAAAGATTACTGAGGTTCAAATATATTAAAATACGAACTCCAGAACACTGCCGGAAAAAAAGACATTTAAAAACAGAGATGACCATTGTATCTATTTTCCTTTATTCCCATAAAAACCCTTATCCCTACTTTTTTTCGATGTTTCCATTTACGTTCTCTCTTTCACTTCCTCCAGAACCGAGTTGTATTGATAATATGTCTTAGTAAATGCACACAATGAGAGATAATCTATGTGAGTCAATATATTAAGAACCTTAGGGCCGATGAATACTATCACTTAGGAATTTGTGGAAGCCGTTTTCTCCCTATGCTCCTTCAAAACGTTTCATCTAACTTGTTGCTACTGATTTTACAGAAGTAAACTCGGGTATCATCTCGGGTAATCATAAGCATACAAACCGCACTTAGAGCGACGAAAATGGAGCAAATCCTTCGTCTTTTTTTTAGTCTAATAAAACTCCTATTTTCAGTAATAGTTGTACCTCCCTAAATTATATAGTATGTCAATATGCAAGGATTGTAGGTGCCTTTTCTCTACTCTCTTCTACAGGGTGGTTTCTGTGTCTAAAGAATCCTCCGCTGAAACAACTCGCCCAGACGGTCCGACAGAAGGGAAAGAGCGTTATAACATGAGTGTCATTGGCGCTTTTTATGAAAATCATGAATGGGCCCTTCCACTCAGAATATATTTTTTTACCACCGATAAACAGCATCCAGCATGCATCTTAATTATTGCCTATGTGAAGTAAGGATACAATCTGCACTGAAACATGAAAAATGGCTCGAATACTGACACTAGTACAAACTCAACACTATTTTCACAAGCAAATGTGACATTTCATCCACTACATATTCTTGATAAAACACGAATTAGTCACAAATCCATCGCAATAACTGTGCAAACATGATCACGACATTAGCTGATAATTTCAGTTACCGAGAATTCTTTAAAACGACTACATATTTCAGCTATTAGTCCACTTCATCTCAAGTAGGTATCATCGGCAAGAAAAACCTTAAAAGATTACACAAAAGTAAATGTCCTGCGTCAAGAAGGGACTGAAAAGAAGTATTACAGTAATTGTTATTTTTCGGGGGAGGTGACCGACAACTAAAGCCATTTACACTATTTAGGATAGGCGGGTATTTGGGAAGAGGTTGGAATATAAGGCGGGTAGAGAGAAACCCGGCGTCGGCAATAGTCTGCTCTCGATGAAAGTTAAACACTCTACGGGATATAAAAAATTTAGTACGGATTTAAGTGGAGAATTATGCTATTATTCTGTCCAACCCACGACCATTACGTCAACGAAGCACGCATTGCGGATCCATCAGGCCATCAAGTATTATCCAATCCAAAGATTTCGAGAAATCTATCTGAAGTAGTTTATGTCAGAGACTGAGGCGCGAAACGTTCCGATTTCATAAACATTATGATACGAAAATGATGGGAATAGCGCAACTTTTTCGAACTCGAACGGCGCGGGGGAATCATATTTTTTTCGGGGATATATCCCTGTTATCAGGAGTTATAACTCCGAAGTGGCTCACAGTCCACCGAGGAAAACGCTTCTTTATTCTCATCCCATTAATATTTTAAAATATTTCTCCCGTTAAATGGCGGGAGGGCCGTTACTTTTCGGTATGTGTCCTAAAAACTGTTAAGTTTCACTTCCTCGTCGTCGGATATGGAGGATTCTTCCTTGTCGTATGGAACTCCTCTTTCAACAGAAGCATACCACTTGTACCTGAGCATTTGAAGTTTCCCCGTCGTCATCATAATTTGTCCTTGTATTCCAGCGGCAATACTAAATGCGTAGCAGGAACCGCATAAACCTTGATTCCAGGGAGGCGTGGAAAATCCTTTATCCCTCCAGTCAACCTGTACACACATGAACACACAATCGATGCAATCAAAATCCAAAAGTACCAAATTTCTTGGTTTTCGTTTCAAAAGGTGTTCAAGCTCTGATGACGTACCTTCTCGGGAGTGTCAGCATGAGCAGTTCCTAACATTTCATCACCAACCTTCCTTCTACGGCTGTGTCTTAATCGAACCATCCTCCTGTGATACTGCCGTGCTGACTGCAGGATTCAATAAAGCAATTAGAGAGAACAACGACGTTGAACCACTGCTCTGTACGAGAATTAGAGCCACAAATGTTATCCCAGGGATTTGGAATGTAGATTTTGTTATTATGGAGGGAGGGGAGGTGGGCGACAGACAACTAAGTACATTTGCGCCATATACGTGGTTATTTGGGAGAGGTGGGGGATATTTAGGAAATTATGCAGAGAAGCAGAGAGTCGGCATTAGCTTGCTCTTAACGAAAGTCAATCAAGAGTTCTTCACCTTAACGTCCCATCCGACGGACGGAGTGCTGAACTGGAAGTGATCTACACGAGTATTCAAGTAGGGATCGGTATTCTACTAAAAAATCTCCACCACTGGCGGGATTAGGACTCGGGCTGGGTGGGAAGCCAGCTCTCTAACTTCGATACCAACCCGATATCCAATAGGGCACAATGGAGGGCGGAGGCTGAAAACTGAGATTCGATTCCGGACAAGTTGTAGGCAAAGATCCATTCTTTTGTGAACCTTGGCAGTGATGCATTAGGTAGTAATAAATTGACAATTACCGTGAAGGGTGAGCAGAATCCAAATTTAAAAAATGGGAAACGGATGAAATAAAATACAAATGTTGATAACTCATTATCCCTTAACTACAAGACTACGTAGTGATGTGATATACGCTTACGTATACGTTTCGACCAAATCAGCCCGTAATTCACACTACGGTCCTCACAGATCTCCAGCATAACTGATCCTCTCAGATGTGATATTTCACGCTACTCCAGCCTTTCGAATCTTCTGGCGTGGAATTGCAGACCTTTAAAGTATTCCCTCACAGCAACTCAGACAATAATTATAAATTTTGATATCATTTTCTAATAAAATGTGCGTATTACGTACGGAGCACTAGTATATAACGTTTTAGAGTGGAAGCACCTATCTTCGTGAATACAGGCAAAAATTATTTAGTAAAACTTATATACACCGATTTATCTCAACAGTCATATAGAAATAATGTGTCGAAAAAATTAAACATGCTAACAAATATTAGTTTGCGTGACAACAAATTCTTTTACGCTATAGATTTATTAGATGAAATAAACCGAGCTTCTAATTAGGCTAGAATGAAAATGTCCGAAGACTGGGAAATCCAATTGCCAAATTAAAGATGGAAAAAAGGGGGTCAATAGATTTATTGTTTGATCATTAGAGCGCGGTTCCGGACTTGGGCATCACCCGAATGCGCAAGGTGCGGAACATTTTCTTTCGGTAGCTAGAAATACTGCAAGACTGTGTAGGCCGGGAAAGACGCAGAGATGAGTAGACCTGGGGTATATTTGCGACAAAACAAGCACTCCAGTACCTATACGACGTAAAATAATGAATTTTTGGGTGGTCGAGGTAGCACAAGAATGGAATCGTAATGTCTAGAAACTAACTAGAGGTAAAATGAGATGGCACAAAAAGATTTGATTGTATCCATTGAATTGCAAAATTTTCACTCGAGTCATATTGTAACAAGTCAGGAAGAGTAGTGTGAGGCAGTAATTTTTGATTCGCTGAATCGAAGACAAGGCTCGGAAATAATCGCATCTGTGGACCCTCCACTGATGTCTCACTCATTTATTCACAAAAAATAAAGGAAGATTAAAATGATTGAGGTGCTTACCAAATCGGTGAGATGATTTGTGTCTAAGGTATAAGTGTGAAGGCCATTCTCAGCCTCCATGTTGTGCCTCTCTATTATCTGCAGATTCGCCTCCCATAGTCTTCTTCTTAACTGCTCTAATCCAGTTTGATACGTTTTGTTAAAACTCTCCTGAAAAATACATAAATTATTGAATTGTTCGTCTGTACAACTGGAATCCGCAAACGGAAATTAACTCAGTCACCTTAAATCTTTCCCATCTTTCATCCAGAGATTCTCCGTGAGTGTAGAGGTTTATTAACGTGCTAGAAGCAAAAAAGAAAACTACGATGGCGCTAATGAAATTCATACCAGAGATCCAGCATAGATATCACCTTCGTCAACCCACTTTATCGACTAAGACTTTCCAAGTCCTTTGCGAAACGGGTGAACGAGCTTCCTCACTTTGTCCGAACGCATTCGTCAGCAAACTGAAGCTCAGCTTCGAGGTTGCTTTTTGCTGACATGAAAATCTTCGGAGAGAAAAATATTTTAGATCGAGGGGTATGTGCATTATACTCAACTACTATCTCGCGGTGCTTGGAAACTGACGTAAGCCGGTCGTATGGTAACGTAGTCGAATTGAAATTTCTAGCCAATCTTTTAACAGCATAATGCTATTCCAAAGATTTTTGTGCTTTGAATTCTTTCCAATTGTAATTCACCGGTCCATGTAGGTTTTGACAGAAGTGGAATTCTCTAAGTACTTTCAAGAATTTCCATGTTGTAGGACACAGCTATCTTTTACTTGACGTCCTTTAATGCGTCTACTCCTAAACTCTCATCATTCCACTTCTCCTCTATCTTGCCCGCTTACCAGACGTTCTCCACCCAATTGCGGCCTTCATAACATTCTCGCCCCTTATTATCCGTCCAATTCGCTGTCCCCTGATATCCTTCGGATTTGTGGATCATTCCTTACGCATTTGGTTTACTGCCGACCCAGCTGGCATAGAGTTCAATGCTCTTTCCCCTACCTTTTAAAAGTCTGGATTCGAGCAGTAGCAACAATTCGGAGGATGCGACCGGTCATTTGCGCCATTTAGGATAGCTGGGTTATCGGATATGGGTAGGAATATTTTCAAGGAGCGGAGAAAGGGTGGAGTGAAACCAGGTGTCGATATTAGACTGCTCTTAACAAAAGGCGCTATGAGGACCACGGTATTACGTCCCATCCGACGGACGGAGTACTGAAATCGAAGTGCTCTCCAATCAGCGCCCTAGTGGAGACGGGTATGCCAATGAAAAATCTACCTTATCCGTGATTTGAACTCGGGCCCTCGGGGTGGGACTCTTGCTCTTGTTACCACACCAAACCGATCCCCTCTAAATTCAATCCCTGTCACGTTCACTGGGGATTTTGGTGTGATTGTTGACTCTCCTTGAATTGCCATAGGTTGTGCTGCACGACAGGAGCCACCGTAGAGCCCTAATTCGACCGATTCGACCATCCGACTCTTCTTCAGATGATGACACTAATCATGACACGCGTCCACCAGTCAGAATCCTGAATTTCCATTCCTGAGCTATCAAGCTCAAAAATCTGCCGCTCTCCTCCCTATCAAGCACAACCAGTTTAATCCTGTTCTTCAGGAGAGGCATCTGTCGTTCAATAATAATAATAATATAGTATACATTTATTTCACTTAAAAATGCATTACAGGACATTAGTCATCGTCAAAGAATTAGGTATACAAATTATAGTAAAACTGAAATTTCTCAAATTAAAATTTAATCTCCGATGTCGCGCATTCAAAAAACTCATTTAGAGAATAAAAGGCTTTGCTAGCCAACCAGCACCGTAGAACGGATTTCAATCTGGGGAGGCTAACACTTCTAGCATTTTGTGGAAGTTTATTAAATAGCCTAATTGTAAGGAGATTTGAGCATTTATCGAGTCGACAGCGTGGGACTGCAAGTGGGCAGAAGTGAATTGAAACAGAAAGCTTGGCAATTTCAGCCCAGGATGGCAACCTCAATGGCAATTAGACCTCTCTTCAAGGAAATTAAGGGAAAATTCTTTGAGTATTTACGCTAACGGCAGAAAAATGAGATCGGGCATTATTCTTTAAAACGCTAAGATTAATTTGTTTGACCTTGATGTGATATTTCAAAATCAGAAAATATAACTGAATTCAACATGCTTTTTTCGAGACCGGCAACTCTACACAAATTCTATCTGTGTCAAAGCGTTTCATTCACATTACTCCTCTACAAACTTCCAAACCCCATCATTCCGTGGCATTTTTCCATAAAGCCTCACGTCGACTTCGCAATCGAAGGAAGTTTGGTCGCCGTCTCCTGGTAGTTAGGTGTAGTAAGCTTGTGTTTCAGGTGTTCCAACTGCTTAGATTGTGTCGCACTGATGCCATTCCATTGTTCCCCAGGAATTATGCTAGAGAGAACTGGGAACGGGTAACAATGGCGCAGAGAACGAGTCAAATTTAATATCGCATCATAAAACATACGCGGTTTGTACTTATGCCAGATGTTCCTTTGAATTCCAATAGAATGCCTCTGAAGTATCTCTCTCTTGCAGCAGCACAGTCCACGGTTGGGCTTTGGTCTACTTATTTCATGTTGTTCCACTACGCTTGTCTATCTGTTGCCGCTCTCCTCCACAGTCGTAGCCCTAAAAAAATCACGAGCGTCATTCTGTAGATATTACTTTTTTCCTTTTGCCCATTCCCCACTGGTCTTCTACCATGCATTCGGCTATCTAATGTTCTCTTCGTCAGCCCATTGTCTTTTCTTCCACATGACGCTTCTAAAGTACTCTTGCATATCCACCACACCTTCCCTTTAAGAGAATGCATTTTTGGAGTACGGGAGTATTTTATAATATTTATAAAACATCGGGAAATTTCATGAATTTAATTCTATAATTTATTTATACGAACGTCTACCTATGTACAACAGATTGAATTTTTTAAATTGAGGCGACAAGACGATACAAACAAATTGACGTGAAACAATGCCGATTTTGGGTAATTTTCTTCATAATGTTTGGAAATTTCTGCCCTTTGAAAGCATACAGAATCCATACATTGCCGCCAGATTTAATGTTAGACTAAATTGGCCTCCTTAATTTTTAAATTCTTCAAAAATATGGTCTCAAATCGATTTCTTCACGGTTAAATTAAGTCTGCCAGAGTCAATTTATTCATGTGAGATAGTACTGTCGCAAGTAATGCGAACTAATCTTGGGTATCCGCAGAAAGAGAGTAATTTTTATACAAAGGTTACTTTTTGAGCGCATTGATTGTGAAGTCGTTGGTTGTGAGCCAATATTCATATTCCTAACGTATTGCATTCAGTGAATTTGAAAAAAAAATAGTCAGAGGGGTCATATTGTTTTAATTACTTTTTATTGCCTCCTGGAATTTAAGACGTGAAAAAAATAAAGAGAGGCTTTTTAAAATAAAAAATATTTATCTGTCCATTTGCAAGCGTAATTTAAGCGGATGAAACAATTTATTATAAAAAAATAGTTAAAAAATTGGGGTTCGACCTTGACGCAAAATAAATCACCGTAATTGCCTCTCGCAAAAAATGAAACAATTATTGTCAGTTAGGTACGTAGATAAGACCATCAGTTTCACATGCGAGCGGAGCATTTTACCCCTAGTCCAAATGCTCCTCGCCGCAAAATGTCGAACTTGTACGGGTATACATCGGAGCGTCGGGAATTATACTTCCAAAATTGTTTGAGGTTATGAACTAATGTAATTTAATTAAAAAAAGACTCAGTGTACCGTAGTGGCCAACTTGAAAAATAATTAGGATTTTTAGTGTGAGAGATTCGACACTTACATATTCTGGGTGGTTGGAATAAGGCTGTAATTTAATTTAATCCCTAGAGTAATTTAATACTACATTATTATTATGGTTTAAGTTCCTCTAGTATAAATTTATATTAGTTTTCCTTGGTTTATCAGATATTATTTAGGACATGATCGACTGACAAAATTCTCAAAAGGAAGCGATATCGATAGTATCTCGATTCATTATCCGAATGTTTGGCTTTGGTTTGTCGTTCATTCAAGACGCAAGTGGCAAAGGGAAGGTGAAGCACTTCTAGAAGATCTGTGAGATTTTGAGGAGGGATATTTTCGGAATCCGACTAGCCATGAACGAAGGAAAAGGACAACATTTTGGAGCAGAGTCTATCGATAAGGGAAATTATAGTCCTGCATTGTCTAACGAACCATCAATACCTCCATCGTGTGAAGGAGATATAGAAGGTCAAGAACGGACAAGCCCCAAATGTGAAATTAGATTTATAGTGGATCGTCGAAAACTAGAACTTCTTTTATTAGGTAAGTGTATTTTCTCATTCGCCCTCATAATTTTATTTGACCCTTTTCGCTCAGCGATCCGTCTATTCTCTCTCTCTGCTTACGTTCTTGTTTCATCTTGAACATCAGAAGCGGGTGAGCTCTTTTGCGGAGGGTCGAAACAGAATAATTATAACGGAATGTAATACTGCACCTTAATTAAGATCCCATCCTAAGAACTAAGGTGCCCATTTGATTGGTGCCTACTCTTTCGAAAGTTGTAGCAGGAAAATCTGGTGACACGTACGAAGAGGATTCGCGTTTAGTGATATTGTTCAAATTTTTTAGTCTATGCTGACATGTTCATGGCTTTGTAAACCACTTTTGTGGGTACTGGTGGTTCCTCTTTCATACGAGGGTAGTAATTTATACAACAGCCACTCATTACCGATGTACTTACAAAAATACGGACGAAAATTGAAGGAACCAGAGAGGCGAGTGTATTTGAAAATTCCGCAGAAATAGCCCGCGGAGGATTACGAAAACTCCGCATCGTTATGCGGGAATCCATTGGATACCCGTAATATCTGGCGCTGTTAAAATACAGGAAAGGTTACTCAGTAGACTATTCCCAAGCGGCAGAAGACTGTTTACTGCTCACACTAACATGATTATCCATATTCCGATGGGCATGTATATACTCTTGTGTTGTCTACTGCATTTACATATCCTCTCTTTGTACATGAGTTGATGAACTATTATGGATGCATACCTACTATATGTTTAAAGGGTAAACTGTATTCTTGCAGAGGCTTATTGAATACAACAAAACAACCCCAGGTTTCCCATGATGTATTATATAATTGCCGAATATCCACTAGTTAACCAAATTTCCTCTATTTTACACACACATTTTAAAAGTTGATACAATTATGCGAATTAAATTCATTTGTGTTTTCTCTCAAGTGTTACTCGTAATATTTATTAAAATGAAATAAAGTATAACTGACATTAATTCAGTACTAGAGCAGAGAATAACAGTTACGATGAGAATTTCGAATGTCAAAAGTCATGAAAATAACTAGAGGTAACGGAGAGCCGATATGATTTTCAATGCTATGGATGGGGTTTTTAATTACGTACAGGGAATAGATAATGAGGTAGAGAAAAGGAAAAGATAAAACCACGTAGTACTACTACGAATGATTGGTGTCATGAGGACGATTGTGAGGTGTTCTCCAAATGATATCACAATTGTTGGGGCCGGGATATGACTAAAATATCTCAGCCATAGCTGAGGTTCAAATCAACATCTCCGGATCAAGTTCCCTCGCTGACCTGGTGTGGAATCACGGATCTATCTTTCGCGTTATCGCAATCTTTATCGTTAACGCTTACCCCTCGAGTAGCGCAGGGGTTAACAATAACCGTCTATAAAATTCGCTCCACTGATTGTGATAAGCGATTTGAAGTGCTGTACGAAAAATGAAGAATGGATATCACGTTCTCTCTGAGATAAGTTTAATCAAAAAATAACGATAACGCTAGCGCACGCGTTATGAAGATCCATGATCGAGGCCCTGATGGCCTAATGTTTAGCCCTGGAATTTCAATGTACACACAATCAGCCATAGAAATGAACTGGTGTGAGAAACTCGGCAAATTCCAATTAGCACACAACTATGCATTGTGGGTTGCGGTGCACACAGGAGTCTCCTACAGAAGCAATACCATATCACCTCAGTAAGGGATAATGCTCCAGCTTCTATTAAAAGTATTGACTCTCTATTTTGTCACATCAACTTGGGAAATTTTAAATTATTATTAAAAAAAGAAAAAAAGGACCTTGAAAATGACAGTGATTCATTGAAACCTTGGTCAGTTGTGTAATGAATTGCGTGGTTATTACTAATTGGACATGACTGGCCTTCATTTAGTAACCGTGAAACAAAACAGCCGGTGCATTTGGGAAATTCTTTAATTCATCTTTCTTAAGGCTTTTCTTGGAAGTTTCACTGAGTAACCATGAAGAGATTTGCCCTCAAGAAGAGATGAGAGAGGTCTGAGAACGAAAGTTCATTTAGTGCATAAGTACCTATAGAAGGCAGATTATGACATAATTTGCCCAAGTGAATTTTGGCTCAACACAGAGAAAATTGATTCAGAGCTGTTTGGAAACAGTGAGTACATGGTGTATAGGAAAGACAGGGACTCTGTGCTAACACGAAAAGTAATGGGAGGAGGGGTTGTTATTGCTGTGAACAAGGTATTTCCTTAAGAGTTGGCGACAGAATTCGAGTGTACATCTGAATATGCATTAGTAAAAATGTCAGTGATACAAAATTGTTATTTTTGTGTGTGGTGTACTTTCCACCTAATTCCAAGCTTTTCATGTACAGAGATTTTTACTAAAGATGTTAGCCAGTCCTGTTGTTGGAAATAACACGATAATATTGGGAGATTTTAATATACCAAATTTATGGAATCTAGTGACTAGGTACGTTAATATTATTATGGAAGAATTATCATTTTTATTAACCAAATAGAAGCAAAACAAGTTAATAGGCATGTCAATAGTAACTGGGAAGTGCTGGACTTGGTAATTACAAACATAGAAGATCTAAAGCTGGAAAGGGTTTGTTAAGGATGAAGCTATTGTACCGGAGGACAAACATCACCCTGCCTTGAGATGTAGTTTGGAGGAATCAGTCCAAGTAAAATCTAAGGGAAAACCTAGTGAGTCATACAATTTTAAATGGGGTGATTACTTGAAACTCTATAAAGAATTAATCAACAAAAATTGGGAAATTATTACAGAATTAGAAAATGTGGAACAAACCATTCAGTATATTTATAAGAACCTATGGACTGTGCTTTCCCTAAGTGTAGAGGTAGGAGGTTTAAGTATCCTTTTCAAGGATTATTTCTATTATGTATGCAGATGACACCACCAATTTGGTCACTTTCAATAACCTATCTGATATGCATGAAAATGCCTGACTACAGTTGATGAAATGTTACAGTGGTGTAATCTAAATAACTTATGTAAACTTTCACATCCGGAATGCCCAGCAAGATCATAATTCTCATAACGATCTGCTTCCCACCTCTTCATCTATGAAATTCCTAGGCATCCATATTTCTGACCAACTTGACTGGTCACCGCATGCATCTGAGCTAGTTAAGAAGCTTTCAGTTGGGGTCTTCATGATTCGCAAACTCTCTGCAACTGCTTCCATTGATATTCTAAAACAACTTTATTATGCCAAAGGTCATTTGTACATATCCTATGGAATCATGTTTTGGAGGAGCATTGAAGGCATTCTCTCTGCAAAAAAGGCTATTAAGCTGCCTGTGAAGTATCTATTCATACTCCCAGCAAGACGTTATTTATCCCTTTATAAATCTTAACACTTCAGTCTGTTTAATACTCACCTGTGCACTTTTGTTAAGAGTAATCCACATTTCTTTCTCACTAATTCTCACTTTCACTGTCATCAAACTCGCTCCAAAGATCAAATTTATGCCTGAAAGGCCCCTACCATTCAATAGCTGCAGTTTATAATAGAATTCCAGAAAATATTCTCTCAGTCCCCTCAATTAGTTTTTAAAAGGGCACTAAGAACACTACTTCCAGGCTAAAGTTACTATAGTGTCAAAGAATATCTTATAGATTCTTTTCCTCTTCGTAAGGTTTTGGTGCAAATTGTTGGACTACTGCTAGATTTGTAATGATATTGTGCTCGTTACTGTTTTTCACTTCCTCTTTTGCATGAGATGGATTGCTACTGTTTAGTACCTATATGGAGAAAGCCCATGGATTTTGTAATCCCTATGGTGTGAATTTATTATTATTATTATGTAATTAGTTACTGTGACCTAACTTCCTCCTCTAAGTCTCCGGCTAGCATCAGGTTTCGTTGCCATCATAGTTGCTGGAGACTCAAGAGGGGTCGCGCCTAAGGGTAGCCACGTCTGACACCGTCGGATAGGTGGCTACCCAGCATTAGGGTCATGCGCACGAAGCAGGTGGAGGGACCCGAGAAGGACAGCCATCTGCATTGCACTTGCAAGTGCATCCGCTTGCACCCTGCAAGCTGGGATGCACTTAAGATTCTCAACCAGTGAGGTCATGACACCACATTATTATTATCCAAAGTGGTATAATGGTAATAAAATTGAGTCAAAATACAGACATAGGAAAAAAGTACAAAAGTAGTGGTTCTACTTATCACTACGGTATGTTTAAAAAGTTTAGATCTGACTTAAGGCAAGATATCCAGGATGCATACAATGTATATATTGAAAATATTCAAAGTAGCATAATGAAAGCTGATTGTTCTACCTTTTGGGAGTACATGAAGGATAAAAAGTGTTCTAGAATAATGCATGATGAGATGGTGTACAATAATACGAAAGCAGGTAATGCAAAGGAAGCTGCAGAGTTGTTTGCCCAATACTTCTCCTCTGTGTATAAGCAAAGCAGTATATATAGTGGACTAGGAATAAAAAAATATTTTAGTGGCAACTCCTTTACAGAACACGAAGTGATAGGAGCAATTAGAAAACGAAAACCTAAGAAGATGGTTGGAGATGATATGATCCCTGCATGTATAGTTAAAACATGTCAAAGTAAGTTGGCTAAACCATGTTATATCCTTAACCCATTTTCGGCCAAAGGTGCAAAAACGAACCATTTTTGTTATAGTTAATAACAAATTCAATAAGAAGAATTCTCCACCTTTTCTTTTATTTTTTCTTTTATAAGGTACTAAACTTATTTTTCAAGGCGTTTTATTTTTGATTCTAGTTAATCTCCCTTTGTTATTGATTTTTAAATTTACCTAAATTCAGGTTCAATGAGGGGCGATTAAATAATTTTTTTTATAAAAATGATAATGCATGCATATGAATAATTGAAGTCGCCAAAATAGAGTACTCATAATCCCACGTCACATACTGATTCATATAATCATTTATTTTGCCATTGAAGAAAAAAATTGTTTATTGAATATAATGGTTCGTTTTTGCACCTTTGGCGAGAGCAGGTTACAACAGCAGGCAGGTTCTGGAAGGAAGGATTGGCAACCGTGGTCTTATATCATTGTATATCCTTATGTAATGGTGTAATGGCATCTAATTTATTTAGAATGCATGAAATGTTAAAGTTAAACTGACAATGATAGGTTTACACATAATTTTTTTACACAGTACTCTGAGTACCCTCTAATGCAACAGAATTGCGTCGGATTTTTGATAGATGAAGCGAAATGATCTCATGAAAAATCAATATCAAACCGTAAGCAGTTGTCTCACATTTATGGCAGTTTTTTTTACCAGAGCTGCCTGATATTATGCTTGGAAGATACTCCTTCTATCAAGCAGCTGGGTATAATGGTGTGTTCATGGGGGAATGTAGGAAAGACGTGTAACCCCCTCAACCAACTCCATCTAGGAAATTCAGCCTGTGCAGAATTCCTCGTTCACTCTTATTCCTAGAATATCAGACGCAGAAGGACACCTATGTCACCGTCAAATAATTTGTGTTGTCATCCCTATTCTCACCATTTCCGCGATATGCCGGGTGGGTTTTTCAGTGAGCGCGTGGTGGTGGTTGGGCGCGAGTGTGTGCAGTCTTAACGATGAAGATGTACAAGGATCTTCGTTCTCCAGAGACCGCAAGAGAAAAGAACCCGAAGAATATACTGGAGATATTAGGATGTCAGTTATAGTGTCTCTGCTCTTCGGAAGGTACCTTTTCCAGGTGTTTCCAAATGGAGGGGCAAGGGCAAACCCTGATGGGCTGCAGTTAGGTTTGGGAACTCAGGTTGTTCCAGATTTCTTGAAAGTTATTCCTGATCTGTCGCATCAACGATTTTTATTGATACATGTTTTGTTCTCCTTGTTTCGAGCCTATCTTGAAAAACTGATATTTTTTGCAACTAGCACGGTTCAGGAAATAGTACTGGATAATGTCTGCCAGAAGATTCAACGACCATTGTAAAAAAACCTTGTGGATGTTTTGATTATGTATATGATGCTGAATCTAAATGTCTGTTGTGAAATGGAATTATAATACAGTTGTCATTGTCGCAAGAAATAATATTACAGTTTTTCAACGACGAAGTGAAAAAGATTTAGCCGAAAGAGGAGGCTTTTATCCCCCCGCCTCATGTGATAGGGAAGTACAATAAGTAGGATACCTCGGGGTAGGCCTTCATGGCAATGCAAATGAGAACTACTGAGTAAAATCAGGGGAAAGAAGTGGTAGTGGCCATTATTTATTTATCAATTGGCCAGTGTATGCACAAATTCCTGGAAAATATACCGAAAAGCTACAGGGAATAATATATCACAAATTGAGTTTACATTGTATGTTGAAAAATGAAAAGAACGTCTCTACGGCTGTATGTAAAAAGCAAATGAAGACATATATCCCCAAATCCGTATTCTTAAGGGGGCAGAGGAATAAAAAAGGGGGAGAGGGGTAAGGAAGGATAATATGCACAGTAAGGGAGCTCTCATTCACTTGAACAAAATCAAGCATACAGGGAAATTTAAATAGAAGTAAATGACATAGTCGCACACTCACTCATATTGTTACAATCAATCGTCACACTCAAAAGTTACGGGAATCAAGGTAAAAATAAAAACGAATAGTGACACATACAATCACTCAGGTTTGTATACTAAATACAGTCACCTTCATGAATTCAATCATTCACACAATCAGGGTTTACGAGGATTTCTCCAATATCAGTGACCCGTCATACCCACAAGATAAAAATAAAAGGGGGGGATAGTAAGTTGAATAGAATAAAAAGGAAAACTAAATAAAATAAAATTGATAATGACGTTCAGGCACTCATTCACATTCGTTTGCATACGATACACAGAGTCACCCTCGTAATTCTCATTCACACATACACATACATGCACGATTCAGGGACTTTTTCCTCAATCATGCACTCGGGTTTGTACAATCACATAGTAGTACCCCCTCATGAACCACATTCACACACGCAATAAGGGTTTACGATGAATCTCATTCGCTAGTGACCCATCACACACACAGGAGAAAGTAGTAAGGATGCCCAACGTCAAAAACTTATCATAAGTGGCACTGACCCAAATGAAAAGTAATAAACTAATGTTGGTCAAGGAGCAGGAATGTCAAGCTACCCAAAAATAGGTGGGCTATCGCGTTTGTCCTTACCACTGTATGTAAGAAAAGATAAGGTAGATCATCTAATTGAGAAATTAATCCAGGAGAAGGTACAGGTAATGCAAAACTCACACAATCTTCACATGCGTAAAACGCACCCCTGCATCCAAAATATTTTCTTGATTTTCACCCATGAAAAGTCCACAGTTATGAACACTTTGCTTTCCAAAACTATTGTAATCATTCTTAGCAAGTATATAAACTATCATAAAACGTTTAATTACTCGAGTTATGACTATAAATGCAAATAAATTATAGCAAAAAAAATTATAATTTTACTATCACCTCAGCATCCAAGAAGTCTAAAACTGCCAAAGGTGCAAAAACGCACCATTATTTTTTTTTGCATAAACAAATTTTTTAGGGCATCAATTTTGATATACTTTCTTTTCTGGCATATATTGAGAAGGAATATGAAGAAAAAAGCTAAATTTTCAGTGTAATAATGACCTTGGCCGTAAATGGGTTAACTTATGCATGCCAAAAGGTAAATTTCCCAATGTTTGGAAGGAGGCCAAAGTATGCCCAATCCATAAAAAAGGTGACAAGAAATCTGTTATTATTACAGACCATTATCTATTTTATCTGCTTTTCAAAAGTGTTTCAATCCCTTCTGCATAAATACTTGTATTCAGGTTTTAGAAATGTAATAGTGGATGTTCAATTTGCATTCATGAAAGGTAAATCTACAGTTGCAAACCTGCCTCTCTTTACTATGCGAGTGCCTGTATGGATAGGAAGGTACAAGTGGATGCAATATATACATGGATTTTGAAAAACCTTTCGATATTGTAGATCAAGGATTTTACTGTCACAATTGAGCACAGGGGAGAACATTGAATATGCATTTGCAAATTATACTTTCATTATATTAACAGTGTATAGATCGCCCCAGGGATGCTTTAAGTCTTTCATTGAAAAGCTTTATATCCTCTTGTTTTCTCTCACCAATCACTCAAACAGACCCACAATTATATTAACTGGTGATTTCAACTGTAATCTTTTGAATGAAGGTCCAGAGCAAAAACAGTTACTTTACGTTATGCAGAGTTATAATTTGAAATCTTTAGTGAATACACCTACTAGGATAACTGAGTGTTCTAAAACATTATTGGACAATATATTCACAGACTATAGTGATTTATGAATAAGTACTAAAGTTTTTGACACTGCTCTTTCTGACCATCTTGCAATTCTGTCCACCTTTACCATACAGTCATCTTGCAATAATTCAATGTCTAAACCAATCAAATACCGGAGATTCATTAATGAATCTAATGTTAATTATTTTCGGCTCTTGTTGGCACAGCAAAATTGGATAGAGGAGTATGAGTTACATGGCCTAAATGAAAACTTTAATAGCTTTTATAATATTTTTAGACATTGCTTTAATATTGCATTTCCTCTTAAACCAGTGAGATACAGAGGAACTGGTAAAAAAAACTGGCTAACACCAGAAATTATAAGCATGTCAAACTATTTAAGAAATATGTCACATAATGTATTGAATTCAAATGAACCCCAGATGCGTGATCAGTACTTAGATTTAAGAAGACATTACAGGTATTGTATAAAAAGAGCAAAAGGGAGTACAATGATCAACAAATAAGAAATGCTTCTAACTTTACCAAAGTGGCATGGAAAATTATTAAACAGAGTTCGACCTCAAATTCAGCGGCGACTCCTGACCACATCAAAGATGATAATGGAAATGTCATTACAGATCCTGTTATGATATCTAATGCTTTCAATGAAGCATTCTTACAGATGCCCATTTCTCAGCTGGCTTCCCCCACTGTTCCATACAATTCAAATTCAGTGAATTGTAAATCATTTTATTTAAAACCTTGTGATAAAAAAGAACTACAACAACATTTGACTAAGGTAGGAGGTAAAAATGCTGTGGATATTGATGGTTTGTCTGGTAAATTACTTTGTCAGTGTGTGGACCTTATTCTTGATCCTCTCCTATCTTTAGTAAATCAGTCTCTTTTGGAAGGTGTTTATCCTGATGCACTTAAGGTGGCCAAGGTGGTTCCCGTGTACAAAAATAAGGGAAACAGAAGTAACTTTAATAGTTACCGACCAATGTCCATTATTCCCATATTTGGAAAAGTTCTGGAATATGTGTATTCTAAAAGACTTGTTGACTACCTTGATAGTCAGAATTTGCTATCTGCGCAACAATTTGGTTACAGAAAAGCTAGGTCCACTGAACAAGACCTTTTTAATACCATTGACCATATACTGGATCAGATTAATGAGAAATGTAAAGTTCTAGGCATTTTTTTCGATCTTAGTAAAGCTTTTGATACGGTCAATCATGATAGACTACTCTCAAAATGCCAGGCATTAGGCATTACAGGTGCCGCACTAAATTGGTTGAAAACATATTTAGATCATAGATACCAAAAAGTAGCCTATCAACAAGAAGGTAACATTTACATGTCCACTCCACTAGAATTAGTTAAAAGTGTTTCTCAGGGATCTGTTCTGGGGCCTATACTCTTTTTGATTTTCATAAATGACCTGCCAATGAGCCTAACAGTGAATTCACACAATTGTGTAATATATGCAGATGACTTGAGTATAGTAACATCTATTAAATCTTTAAAAAATCTAATTACTTACTGATGGTGAACTTTTATTACAACAAATGATGAACTGGTGCAATAACAATGAACTTGTACTGAATAGTAACAAAACACAAGCAACGTTTATCAGCCAAATATCAATCAGTTTGTAAATAATGGTACTCTGTCTCAACAGAAAAATTTTCATGTTGTGAATAATTTAAGGTTTCTTGGAGTATATATTGAACAAAATCTAAAGTGGGATGTTCATGCGTCAGATTTATGTAAAAAACTGAACTCAGTATTTTATTTACTGTGTGTTATAAAACATACTGTAAGCCTTGAGGTTCTCAAAACATTATACTATGGTCTTTTCTTCTCCAGAATTTAATATGGGATTATATTGTGGGGGACTCTTTCCTCATTAAATAGTGTATTTTTAATACAAATGAAGTTATTGAGAATGATGCGTCCTAAACCTTATCGCGCTCACTGTCGGCCTCTTTTTAAGGAACTGAAGATTTTAACAGTGCCTTCGTTATACATTTACTATTCTATACTCTACGTAAGAAAACATGAATCTGATTTTACCCCAAATAATAATTATCATACCTATGAAACAAAAAGATGCTATGACATGCATGTGCTCTCATCCACTCTTGCCATTGCTTCTAAGGGACCTCGCCATATGTGTATAAAATTGTATAATCACTTGCCACAATTTATAAAAAAAGAAAAAAGAATGACTATATTCAAGAATTTAGTTTATGACTATCCTTTGTGTCATTGTTTTTATACTGTGAATGATTACTTAAACTAGCATCAATGATTGTATTTTGACGTGCCTTATATACTTGCAGTGTGTCACTGTACAATGTATCTTATGGGCAAATTAAATAATAATTATTATTATTATGCTGGAGCTGATAAGATTCAGTAACATACGTCTTTATGTTAAGTTTAAAAATTATCAGTCCACGGAGTATGATGTCACATCTGGTGTTCCACAGTGGTCAAATCTGGGTCCAATGTTGTTTTTGATCTTTGTCCTTTGACTTACCTTCAAGAGTAAATAATGCAAAGGTATTTTTATTTGCTGATGATATCAAAATATATAGGGAAATACGGGACACAAATGATTGTTTTCAATGGGGTCGTTTACCATATTTTTTTTATTGCCGAATCTGATAGAGTTTGTAAAATAAAAGGACCCGTATTTTTCCGTTTTCTGATCCGACAATTATTTCCCGAGTTATAAGCGGCGAAAAACTGATGTTTTTAACCCTTTCGGAAAAGTGGGTGTGGTGCAACCTCTGACGTATATCGACTTCGTCCAATCACAACTGAGCCCGCGAAGCTACTTCGCCTTATCGCAAAGGGGGGGACACAGCTGACTCGGCCAATGGGAATGATTGCGACAGTATCTGTGCGAGCAGACCTTCCGAGAACCCCCCTCCACTCCCTTCCCCCTCCCCTGAAAGATGTCAAGGACGGGAGGAAAATGACGTCAATGTTATCACAGCAGCATTTTCGGTGGGCGTCACCTTTTGCTTATTTTAATTTTTGATTTATGAGTGAATGGTTGTGGTTAGAAGATTAATCTTTTCACTAAAATTCTTTTTTCGTTTCCATCTAACGATTTTGTGTACAAAATTGCGATTTCGGTTCCGAGTAAACGCCCCCATTACAACAGGACCTAAATGAGATGGTGGAGAGGTCACACAAAAAGAGACTCATGTATCTTAACACGTTCAACCCGACCAATGTGAATGCG
The DNA here is from genome assembly GCA_933228895.1 of Platycnemis pennipes. Taxonomy (NCBI): domain Eukaryota; kingdom Metazoa; phylum Arthropoda; class Insecta; order Odonata; family Platycnemididae; genus Platycnemis; species Platycnemis pennipes. The sequence continues at coordinate 136,005,069 of OW121846.1, forward strand.
CGTGCGAGGTGTGTTGCCAGGATACCGAAGGACGCGCATTCGTGTCTGTTAATGACCTCTCTGATGACCTCACTGAAGACCTCTATAAAGACCTCTCTGAAGGAAGCGAACTCGCGTCTTTAATAAATTATCGAGTTTTGTTATTCAAAAAATTTTTTAACTAATTTTACATTAAATTTAAGTGACTGGCCAAATTAATGTGGCAGAAAAAGCTTTCCGTTTTTCATGATTGCACACTAGAAATATTCTGGGTTGAATGTGTTAATGTAGATAAGTGTGTTGTGTTATCCTATACAAGGAATGGAAGGCAGTTAAAATTCCCATATAACATGGGGGGAGCTAGTTTGAAGGAAGTGGAATCACACAGGTATCTGGGAGTTATCTTTACCAAGAAAATGAGTTTTGGAGAGAATATTACAGAGGTGGTCTCTGTTTCAATGAAGACACTAGGATTTGTTCTAACAGTGACATGATATTTTACAACAACAAAACCTATAATTGTGTTATTTGAGTCACTTTTACATAGCAGACTAGAATATGTAGCTGTGATATGGTCTCCATTACAGAAAAAATATACTGCTCTTCTTGAAAAGGTGCAGAAGAGATTGGTAAGGGCATTATTCATGAGAGAGCATAAGTATAACCCTGTAATGGAAAAAAATATTTCCACAATAATAATAATTATACAAAGGTATTATTAGATATTTTTGATTTTAGTGCACTAGAAAGTAGAAGACTTTTTAAAGATTCGATGTTTCTATATGACATTGTACGTAATGGTGAAAGCATTTTACTGCTAGAAACATTTAACTTTTTTGTACCCCCAGTTCAAGGAAGAAGTGGTAGATTGTTTTTAAGAAAAATGTACAATACGAAGTACAGTGAAAAAGCTACATTAAATAAAATATATTACGTTTATAATGCTTTCGCAAAGTAATCTGATGTTTTTTCACCTAAATAATGATATGTAAGGGTAACACATAAAGAAAAAACACGAGCCAAATCCACAAAAATAAACTTTACTACGACTCGGGTTTCACTGTATTACAGCATCGTCAGGTAGCGTTTATCAAAGATGCACCAACATATATATGAAAGAACCGAAATGGGGGGGGGGGGGAAGGGAGGGAGGAAAGGGGAGGAGCGTGGGAGTGGACGGTTATTGGTGGTCAACAGAAATGACCAGTGTGGGTAAAAAGGAGTGTGGGAGACGTGGGCAGAAGTGGGTAACAGGGGGTGAGGTAGTCACAAATGAGTGGAAAATATAAAAACAAAAGTCTCAAAAGGTTCCATTGAAGACAAGTCCTCTAGAAGTTTGTTGCAGCACCGGACCCGGTCCGTTGGGTGCTCCGTTGAGAGGTCATAAATGTGGGAGGGGCAGACCCCTGGGTGATGGGGCCCCCTTTTTACAAAGGGTGTGAAATGCGATGACTCCCTTCCTCGCTGTTGGTTAAGCGGTGCCGATGATGGAGGCCTCCTTTCGTTTGCCCCCTTGGTGAGGGAGCAACAACCGAGTGGGGTACCCCTACCCCTGCTGGTGGAACTCGGTGCAGCCCCTTGTCAGTCAAATGTCCCGTAGAGGAGTCGCAAAGGATGGGATCAGAGAGGGTGAGGGGGGGGGGGGATGAGGGCCAGTAGGGGGGGGGGGGGGGGGGGGGGGAGTGGACGACACGGCGAAGCCTTTCCTTTCGAAGGAATGATGTAGTGCTGTGGTTCCTTGCCTCTGGTGGTGCATGTGGAAGCAATGGTGAAAAAGGACCTTCGGTACTATTGGTGAGGTCCGAAGAAGATATAGGAGTGGAGCCTTGAGCGCATCGGAAGGAGGGGAAGGGAGAAAAGCGTGAATGAGTTGGTGAGGGGGTGTAGGAGAATTGGGTAGGGGTGCTGGTGGACTGATTAGGTTGTCGTGGCCTGAGTTTGATTTTGGTTAAAGTTGATGGAAAGAAGGGGAGAATTAAGGTCATATAAAAATTCATTGAGGAGAGGGCTATTTTTCTTGGCTCGCTCGATTATTTCGATCTGCTCCAAAGCGTCCAATCTTCTACCCTTCTTCTCAAAATGGAGAACTTTCACTTCAAAGTTGCACTTATGCCTTGTCTCTATCAAGTGCTTAGGTGCACCGCTTAACCCACAGCGAGGAAGGGAGTCATCGCATTTCACACCCTTTGTAAAAAGGGGGCCCCATCACCCAGGGGTCTGCCCCTCCCACATTTATGACCTCTCAACGGAGCACCCAACGGACCGGGTCCGGTGCTGCAACAAACTTCTAGAGGACTTGTCTTCAATGGAACCTTTTGAGACTTTTGTTTTTATATTTTCCACTCATTTGTGACTACCTCACCCCCTGTTACCCACTTCTGCCCACATCTCCCACACTCCTTTTTACCCACACTGGTCATTTCTGTTGACCACCAATAACCGTCCACTCCCACGCTCCTCCCCTTTCCTCCCTCCCTTGCCCCCCCCCCTCCCCCCATTTCGGTTCTTTCATATATATGTTGGTGCATCTTTGATAAACGCTACCTGACGATGCTGTAATACAGTGAAACCCGGGTCGTAGTAAAGTTTATTTTTGTGGATTTGGCTCGTGTTTTTTCTTTATGTGTTATCATGTTTCGCTTCCACTCCATATCGCCTGAATCTTCAGGATATGTAAGGGATTTAAAAACTGCTGTATCTAATTATTAGTTATTTTTTAATGTTGCCCTGTAATTTTCTTCTTTTGGTGGATAAACTATGCTAAATATAAATAAAATAATAAAAACAAGCCAGTGCATTTGGGAAATTCTTCAATTCATCATTCTAAAGGCTTTTCTTGGAAGTTGTACTGAGTATCCATGAAGAGATTTGCTTTCAGGTCAATGAAATCATATTTAATCAGATTTATATAATCTGGAACATAATCAGCAATTAGTTTTTGTGAAGGGTATCCAATAAGCTTAATACATAATCTGGAAGGAAAACTGATTTCCTCTAATTAAAAATGATTCTATATGTTTAATTATTCAACTATTCTTAATGCTAGGAATGTTGCATTCATTAGTTATTTCCAATTTCCTACTTAATGTAATTTCTTCTAATTTTTTCTTATGAATTTCTCAAATTTCAGGAGCCCTTGACTGTGCTGATTATGCAGAAGAATTCTTCAATACAGTGAGTCCATTACAGGCCAAAGTAAAAATGTTCCATTTTATTTGCCATTCATCATGAAAACATTGTGTTATGAAATATATATTTTTTTATTCCAAATGAAAACATTTAATCCATATGGGCAGAAAAAATGTATGTCCCTTGAAGCTATACCTACTAGGCTGAAAGTTCTGGAAATAAAACCTGACTTCCATATTATGAAAATATGGTCAACTGAAAGTCCACTCCTGTGTTCCCAATACTTTTTCAAATTGCATGCTTACTATGATTTTACTATTACATGAATCCAAAGTAGCATAAATGTTGTGTTGTTTGATGGTAAGGAGGTTAACTTTATTTCATTACATTAGCATTATCAGTTTTCTGCATCTTTCAGATTCATGTAATCATTATTTAGCAACCTCTGTACATTCTGGATTCAGTAATTTGTCAAACACTACAGCATAGGGCAGATTGAAAGGATAGAAGGGAAAATTCAAGTTAAGGCTCAACCATCTGTTAAAACCGCGGGCATTTATATGAAATGTGTATGTGAATGAATTATGTTCAAATAAAATGACTTTCATGTCTACACACACAGATTTATTGGCTCCTCATTTGGGATAGATTAATGCCTTAATAGCTAATATTTGAGTACTTGGTATTTCTTTCATTGCATCTTTGACTGAATTATTTTTAACGACAGAATAAATAATTGTAGGCCATATTTTTGAGATTTCAGATTTTCAAACTCATTCATCTTTATGATAATTTTTTCGTATACAGATGTAATATATACAAAGCTGAAGGTATATCATTCCAATTAACTGATATGTACTTGTGCACAGGGTAATCAAATGCAGAACTTGTAAGGGTAATTTTGTTTTCAATTTTTGGTTATTTATTGTACTGCCTCAAGGAGAAACCAATTTTATACGCCTATATTTTGGTCTTCTGAGCTATTTGACATGGCATACTCCACTCGGGATAATGGATCATTTCTCATGCCAGGGTGGCTCTTTGGGTCATAACTACACTGAAATTATCCCACCTTGGATAGGGAGGTCCAAAACAACATAAGAGAAGACTTAATCATAGCTCTCCAAGGATAATCTTCTTACATATTTGATTTTCAACTTATTTTTAAGAGGGTGCTCTAGTTATAAAGAATGGATAGTGTGGCGAGGAAAAAATATAAGTTGTGAAAATAAATTCATATGCATTTATGATGGGTGCTTTTCCACTGTCCACTGTTTTAAGTTGGTTGCATGTATGTTGTGATAGAATCTTTTATATATCTCAATTTTTTGCTTTTTATAATATTACATTCTCTGCCCTCCTATGTGTAGATCATGGAGTCCACAAAAACTGTGATTGATTGGCCTCGTCGGCTGAAAATTGGTGCTAAAACCAGAAAAGGTAATGGCAATTTGGAATGTTGGGTATATTGTTGATAATTGAATGCCTCTGCAGAATTCTTTGGGGTAGTACTAACTAGAATATAATTATTTAGTCCACTCAGATGTGATTTTTTAATGTTTGCTATTAAAATGCAACTGCCCATATAATTTGTTTCCTATGTTTCCATGGAGTTATGATCTTAATAGTCTTTCAGGAAAAAGATTTGTTAATTGTGGAGATATATGAGCCTTCCCAATTTCATTCTGCTCAGAGATTTGGTGCAGTGTCATTAGAGATTACTGAATAGACCACTTTCAAAATTATACAGATTATTGTAGAAAATAATCATGAATTTGATATTGCTGTTTGCCATGTGGTTTTATCAATAATAAATATACAGGTTTATATCCTACATGCATTACACATATATTCAATAGGCCAGGTGTACTTGTGAAACAAAAAAATAGAATCTCATGATATACAGGACATATTACTTAATCACAGCTCAATTTAATTTTTCATTTCCAAGTGAGTCGTGTTAAATTTACATTTATCTCTCAAATCCTTCAGTGCATGTATTCCTCGAAATAGAGTAATTTGGTCAACTGTGACAAATAGTGCAATGAAAAGTCAGATGCACTAAATTGGATTTAGTCTTGAACATTGGTATTTGATAGTGAAGCATGCCTGTAGTGAGAGTTATGACAAAATATGATATAAGAGATCTCCTGACTCAGCAATAGTGACCTCAGCTTGAGCTTACTCACAAACTGCCAGGCAGATGGGCCATGAAAATCATTTTCATTTCATGCAATGTCTATCTTGCATGGCCCTCATTTGCATTGAAGAAGGGACACTCTGTTTAAGAAACAGATATATGTTTGCAGCAAATTGTCCAAATCTCATGGCAGACTTAGCAGTTGACATGTCCACCCAAGGATTTCCATACTTCTCTCCACTCCCTCCTGACAGCCAGTTCCCTCACTATAAACTGCTAACATCCTCGCTACCCACACAGCACAAGAATATGCTTAGCATATTCCTGGAATATTCTCATGAGAACATTAGAATATTCCTGGCATATAGTCACGTTACGCTAGGAATATTCCTAGCATATTTCCAGCCTGTTGGATATGCTGAGAATTCATGTAGAATATCCCTGAGGAATATACTAAGAATATTCTTCCAGCAGTTTCCTGGAATATTCTCATTGGAATATTCCTGGCATAGTCCCAGAATCTATTTGGAATATTCTTATAGCATATTCTCAGAATATGAATAATATTCTAATGAGAATATTCCAGGGAATATTCCTAGCATATTTGATACATCCAGGCTGAAGGATGTGCTGAGAATATTCTCGAGCAATATATTAAGAATGAGCCTTGGAAATTCTCATTGGATTATTCCTGGCATATTCTATGAATTTACTTGGAATATTTCTAGCAGTTCCTAGTTTATCGTCAAATACATGTATCTCATTTTGTTTCATCGCTCCTGTCCTTCCTACTACCATACCTGCTAAATGAAAAACCGATAACCTCGCCATCCGAACCACTAACTACACGTGGGCAAAATGGGGAATGGGTTGGAGACTCTTTATGTACCAAGCCCGGAGCCAGAAAATTTTTTGGGCGGGTTCAATTATGACTGTACCCCCCAAAAATATTTCTGGATAGGGCTCTATGTTACTGGTTTGGAGCATGGAATGAGGCCCAAAAAAAATTTTTTTTGGAGGCTGTTTAATGATTCAGAGCTTGAGACGGTCCCCATTGATTAATTGGTCAAAATATGAAATATACCCACCAGTATTTTTATATAAAAATTCTTTTAATTATTTAAAATGGGATATTTATAACATATTTTTATGGTCACTATTTTATTAGATTTTAGGTTTTGTTAAATGCAATGCTGTAGCTTATATATATTAAAAATAGCTTCATAAGATATAAAAGGATTATTTTTCTCTTGATTCAACACTTGTATTTATTTTTGCATGTACTATTACATAAATGTGCATATTCGTGTAGTGTGACCACCCCCTACTTCCCGTAATCTTCTCCTGGGTCAACTTTTCTGAAGACAAATAAAGGGGAAGAGAAGGGGGGGAAGGAGGACTGGAATACGTTGGAATAAGGACTGTAGTAGGGTTCCTGCATTACTACACCGAAAGGCATCAGCAAAAAGAAAGACATAAATCAGAGAGAATTCAATTTCTCACAATGGTTTATTGTTCGCAAATGAATATGGGACGAATGTAATAGTACTTATAATGTCACTCCTTTTCTCCCGCTGCATGTAGGCAAGCACAACACTAAAAACATTTAGAAGTCCACTTTCATAGAGATTTACTGGACAAACTGTCATTACTGCAGCCTTGACTGGAGATAGAGAGTTAGTGGTCACGCTTTTTGTATATTGGTAACCAGGGATGGGCATGATTCGTCTTCATGAATCACGAATCATGATTCGCGAATCACAAACTGTGATTTGTGATTCGGATCATTTTTTTTAAATGATTCATGATCCGGGAGTCGACTCTTTTTTTTTATTAGTTGAGGTGATTCGTGAGCCGAATTTTTGTGATGCAGCTCACGATTCACTGACGAATCACGAATTAATATCACTGATTTCACTGCTAGAAACGTAGATCATTCTTTAACTGACAGATACCGTGTAAGTATAAGTCAGAAGTGCAACAATATGGTTAATGCAAACTTCAATAATATATTTTACGCTAAATTATGCCTCTTCTACACGTCCGCCTGCGCTCAGCATATTTGGCTCAGCCTGAACGTTGAGCCACCTTCATTACGAAGCACTTAAATCGACGCTTTGCCATCTGGTGCCGAAGTTTACAAATGACATTGATAACACTCAACTAGACTGGCTTAGAAAGCTATTGAGAGAATGAAATAATTTTATTGGTATATTATCACTTTCTATTATTCTTCTATTTTCTTATTATTCTTTTATATTCTTATTATATTTCTTTGATTGTCGAACTAACAGATTCAGAATGTCCTTTTTTCCTTGTACAATTAGGGATATGAATAGTGTAAATATGTCCAATACGAGTGAATCAATGTATATCATAGGTAGCTGCATGTTAATAATAATAATAAGTTTATTACTCCATACACAAATAACATGTCAATAACAAAAGTGGAGTAATTTTAGGTGGGCTTGAAGGAGAACCTATTTAAGGCTACCATCAAATAATAATACATACAATATGCTTTGCTTAAAGATACATATTGCTCTTGTAGTGATGCCATAACAATCTCTTAACAATGTAAAAGGTATCTTAAAAGCTACTTACTAACAGTTTAATTACAACTCAATTACATTAGTTATTTACAACAATATTTGCTCTACACTTTCTTAAGTGAGAAGCCAAGAATGTACATTTTCCAAACATTTTTTCACAGACTTAGAAATAGTGCATGACTGGGGTAATAGACTGTATACCTTTGGTCCTACATACAAAAAACATCTTTTGAACAACGTCAAATTTGGTTTTGGCAAGGGTATACTTTTTTACGCAGGGTAAATGGAGAAGGCAGGCACAGAAATATTTCAGAGTTACCACTTCTTGTATAAAAACACCGTAGAACCTTATAAATATATAGATGCCTCAATGGAAGCAAACGTAACTGAAGAAAAAGTGGAAAGGATATTTCAAATCTGTCTTTTTCAAAATAACACGAATAATTCTTTTTTATAAAAAAAGGCAGGTTTTAAAGAGTTCAAATAAGCGCCACCCCAACAAAAAATTCCATAACTTAGTCTGGATTGTACTAACGCATTATAAATTATTCTAAGGAAATTTAAAGGACATTTATTTCTGATGAAGTAAAAATTTGTCAATGTCCGTCGCATTTTATTTGTTAGACTATCAATATGTTGTTGCCACTTTAAGAATTCATCAATGGTTACTCCCAGGTATTTTAAACTGGAAACCCGTTCAATGGGCAAGCAGCTATTGCATGAAGTTATCGGACAGTTTTCTTCATGATAATATAAAACCCAATCAAACTTGTACCTGTTACATAAATTATAACACATATATTTCGTTTTAGTTACACTCATTTTCAATTTGTTGGAGGTAAACCAACGTCGCAAATTGATCAAATCAGACTGCATATCATATTTTACATCACCCCAGTTAATACCTTCATAATTTAAAGCGACATCATCACCAAATGCTGTCACATGACCTCTAAAATTGAAATTACATAGATCGTTTATATAAACTAGAAGTAGGACTGGACCCAAGACAGAGCCTTGTGGTACTCCAGAAGTTATCATATTGTAATTACTGTAAATATCACCAATTTTTACACACTGCATTCTCGATGATAGATAACTGGTAAACCATTTTAGTGGTATTCCTCGAATACCAGCCTTCTGAAGCTTAAAGGTCAGAATCTTGTGATCAATGGTATCAAAAGCCTTGCTAATATCAATAAATAGGCTGCCAGTGCATCAATTTGAGTTTATAGCCTTGTAAACATGAGTAAAATAATTTTCTAGAGCATCTTCTGTCCCCTTTCCACTTAAAAAACCATACTGATTTTTGCTGAAGAAGCTGTTTTTATTGAGAAATTTAATTAATCTCGACTTGACTAGCTTCTCTATAATTTTTTAAAATATCGTCAGCAATGAAATTGGACGATAATTTAGTATACTTGATCAATCACCTTTCTTATATAAGGGCATGACCAATGCCTTTTTCATCTCATCAGGAAAAACACCACTGGTAAAACTTAGATTAAATATATGTGAAAGAATAGGAGCCAATTCATTAATAACAAGTTTCAAAAGTTCACTGTTAACGTTGTCGCAACCAGGGGCTTTGCTAGTAGGAAAGGATCTTACTAATGTAGTTATTTCAGCAGGATCGACTGGTTCTAAGTACATAGATTCGAAGCTATGTGAATAATCACAACACTCAGCGACGAATTCATCAATGCCACTGTCGTTACTATTATTATTACTATCGTAGGAGGAAACAAAATAGTCATTAAATGCCCTAGCTATTTTAGAATGAGCAGATGTTATAATACCGTTTATTTACAGGCAGATTTCATGGGGACTGAGTGGTATGCGGCCGGATATTTCCTTGAGTATTTTCCATTGCATTTTTGAGTTTCCGTTTGCTCCTTGAAATCTGTGCAAATAGTAGTTATTGGAAGCAATCTTAAGTTCATTTTTCTAATTATTTCTACAGTTTATAAATGCCTTTGCTAAACTTTCGTTTAATGGATGGCATCTATGTTTTTTGAGCAGATAGTTTTTCCTTTCAATAAGGTTTAGAAGATGACTAGTTATCCATGGCTTTAATTTTTTTCTTGTGTCGTAATTATTGACTTTGATTCTTGATGCAGATATAGCACCTATTAGTAAGTCATGAAATAACGAAAAAGCCTTTGATGCGTCTACTTCGTTTACAACTGGACTCCAATCTACTTCAGCTATTTTGATTTTACAATATTCAGAGTCAATCTTAGCTTTGGCAGGAGTAGTCGTTGATTTTTCTTTGCATAATGGTTCTTTCACACAAATAGAACAGCGAATCAAAGAGTGATCGGTTATTGCTTCATGAAGCACTTCTATTTGAAGGTCATGCGTGCACATTTTATATAACCTAGCGAACAGGTGATCAATACAGGTAGCGGAGTGTCCTGTTACCCTAGTTGGCGAGTCAATCAGACACGCTAATCCTAAGGAGCTCATTAAGTTTAAGTAATGATCAGAATCATTAGAAGGTACCATAATATTTATGTTGACATCACCACAATTTATGTTGACATCACAATTATATTACCTTTTAAACTATACATTAGCGGTTCAAATTCAGATAAAAATTGTGCTATCGGAAAATTTTGATCTCTATAGAGAGCAATTAACTGTAATTCGAATTTTTCAAGTTTGAGAGTCACCTGGACAAAATCAGCAGTGACAGCTTGAATTACATTAGAGTAGCAATCAATTGTACTTTGCACATAAACAATAACACCTTAACACCTCTTGCTTGACTACTGCTACTGCATTGGGCAAAATATTTATAACCTTCCAATTTGTAATGGTGAAGTTCATGTTCACAAACCCATATTTCACTCAGGATGATTATACTCAGTAAATAAGAAAGGCCATGTAGATACGTTTCAAATAAATCAAAGTTTGATCTGAGACTACAGATATTTTGATGAACAATACATAATATACTGCTATGAAATAACTTAATATTGGTGTAATCTGACATTCTAAATTTTATAAAAAATTTATATCGTCCAAACTCGTCAAAACAAACACTGGTTCTTTCTCCGCTTTTCGCATTAAAACTTTACCTCCACGTATTCACAAATATTTATAGCCTTTCTCATTCTTAACAGCCCTTGCAGCATGCAGCACTTTTCTCCTCCCAGGACAAAGGGCTTCGTTAATGTAGAGAGGGGTGGGTGTCACATCGAGGTTCAGGTGCGGTGTTGAGAAGTCCCTCTTTACTCTTCTTTTTGCCAGGAGATCTTCCTTGATGTGCTGACGGAGGAACTTAACGTGGATACCACACTGCCCACTTTCCGACTTGGGTTTGAAGCGGTAACAGCTGTCAATGTCGTCCGCTTTGACTATAACCCCCAACTCGGCCCCAATATTACTAATTATGCTCGGAAGCTCTTCGTTTTTTTGAAGTGGGTAACCGTGAATCTCGACTGAGTTTGCTAAACTGCGTTGCTCAAGGTCATCGGACTGTTTTGCAAGAAGCACAATTTGCTTCTTCAGTGATTGATTTTCACTTTCTAATATGTAAGTCCATTCTAGCAAAGCACTCGTCGAATCGCTTATATGAGCCTCAAGCACCGAAGATAAATCGTCCAACCGATCATACAATTTGTTAATCGAATCTCCAAGATTAGCCTCTGTTGACTTTAGATCAGCTTTGATTTCTTTAAAGAGATCTAAAACTGCATCTGATGGAAAACTATGGGATGCACTTTTAATCGGTGCACAAGTAGATTGACTGTTCGTGCTAGATCTACGAACCACGGTGCACTCACTGCATCGCCAAACTTGCTTGCTGGCTTTAATGGCTTCAATGTCCTGTTTAGTAAGAGGATTATCTAAACAGTTTCCATGGAATTTGTTCTCACAATTGGAGCACTCTAATAATACTGTGTTACGCACTAACTTACTGCAAATTTTGCAAGAACTCATTTCGGTAACACGAAAGGTTGGTTATTGTTGTTGTTATATATTGTGGTTATTGTTAATCTGTTGGTATAAGGACTTGAAGGTAACCCAACTAACAGCATGTTTTTGCATGCTTGCTTTGCTATATTTATTTGTTTTAATAATGAGGTTTACACTAGTATATTATTACTAATCCTTTTTCACGCATGAAGTAGCTTGCTTGCATGCATGTAGTAACTTGCTTGCATGCATGCTTGTAGTGCATGTTTGGTGAGAATTCACCCCCTGCCACACACCTTTATGGTGACTTGCAGGGTATTATTTAGATGTACATAAGAACTGGTAATTTATGATATTCAGTTAATCCACACTGTATCTACACAAGTATTAATTAACGGGTGAAAAAATTGGTATAGGTTCACAATTATGGAAGCAATGTTCAGAATGTGACCATTACTTAGTGTTATTGTCATTCTGCAATAACACTATGATTCGTGAACCGCACGAATCATATTACAAGGAAAAATCACATGTTTCATGATTCGAGATTTGAATCAAATTTCCAGCAGTGAATCGTGATTTGTGCTTCGAATCTAATTTCTTTCAAAGATTCGTGATTCGTGACTCGAATCAATATCAGGTGATTCGTGCCCAACCCTGTTGGTAACCCTTTACGGATATTGTAAGAATATTACTTGCTAGTTGCTACCAGGGTTCCAATATCTCCTGCCACTTCAGTATCTTCAAAAATACTTCTGATCTATCTTCCTGTAAATGGAATATAAGATTCCCAAAATCGACCAGCAGATATCCCTACTCCCCTTCCTCACAGACATAATTTGTTCACGTTCAGACAATAGTAGGGAAAAATTGTTTTAACATTGTGAATGCCAATTACTACTCAATAAACTTCTTGTAGTGTCAAATACGAAAATTAACAATGTGATTTATCCGTAAAATTCAAATAACACATCTACATAGCTCAGACTGTTCCAATTGTCTGGCACAAGCGACATCAGGTTTATGAAGATTTCTTGGTGATTTGCTTAGATCATTCAGTGTAATCCATTAGCCTATGCTTCATCGAGGTAGCAGTACACTTCCTTCTAACACCAGCACACTAATATTGCAGTAGCTTAGCGCATCGCTACACACGACTTGTGCACCTACTAGTCTATGACAGTGATTGAATCTGTACACTTGAGGCACTAGAATATTGTAGAAATTTAGCACGCACCTCGGATCTTGCGGGAGTGGTAGTATGATCAAACTTTTACAGCGCCTTATATATTAGTTGTCTGCTCTAGCTCTTGGGCAGGTACACTTTGTACCTGTCATTTGAGCACGACTGAAAAACGCGCTTTGCCTACATTACAATTTTGCTGACACCTTTCGGCATAGTGATGCAGGAACCCTACTTTGTAAGGGCAATGAATGAGAAAGAGAACTCCCATCCGACATTGAGTGATAAGGGGTCATTAATGTATTATTTGAGACGAGGTATGCCATTATTCGACCCTCCCCTGCATGCAAGACAATGTAAGATTTCGGCAACCCCACCTCCCTTAAATGCCACATATACCTTATAATTGCAGGTATGCATACGTACATTAGGAATATCCCATTCGGAACCTGACTTTCAGCAAAGTGGCTTATGGGGCCTTTCAGTGGCAATCAGAGTGCAGGGGCAATGTAGTCAGTAAGTCAGGCAACGAAATAGGAGCATGGTATTGCCCGAGCAATATGTTATGCCGCAATAGAGTTACAAAATACATGTCATTAAAGAGTGGGTGCTTAATCTCACTGATAAATTCCTTTAAAAAAATAGTTGCAATGTTGTCTCGAGATGGCCAAAAAATCTTATGCAAGTTAGTTATAGACCCCCTGCTCCACCAACGTAAACCCTTTGAAACCGTCTCTGATGGGTAGTTATCATTACTGTATGTAATAAAGAAATAACTTACAATAAAATATTTCATCGAGTTATATATTTTATTTCAGGTGTTTCTTTCAATGCCGTGCTAACCATTAATTTCATTTTTTAAATCGTTAGAAAAAGCTGTTTCATTTTACATTTCTGTCTCCAAATTTTGGGGGGGTTTGAACCCCCTGGCCCCCCCACTCGCTACGGCCTTATTATATATCTCTGCACATAGGCACCAACTCACTCGTGGGAACTAATTTCAAAAGATTAATACTGTGGGGATTTTTACCCCATATACTGTTCCTCTGAAATGATTTCAACGGTAAAAATTATTTTGACTGATATGAATATAAATGATTGATATGAATTCATACAGTACTAATGGAGTTACGATTTATCATGAGTAATTAGCTATTGCTGAGAAACAGTGGACAATTTTACAAAAGAATGACTGTAACAATTTGCTGCTATACATGAAATCAACTCTTCAATTTAATGGATATTTTCACGGTTCTGATAAAGGTTCCCTGGGAATGAATATCCTATAGGTACTTAGCAAGGTTCCCTGGAAATTATTTATTAAATTGTGTACAGTTGATGCAATCTCCATTAAAAAAATATATCTTGTTTAAGGTTTGCTTCTCTCTAGTAATTCCTAACCATCATTACAGATCTCCGTAGTTCGCACACTAGGTACCTAATCAAAAATTACCAATGAACTCGTGTTCGTGAGGAATGTGAACAGTAAAGGTTTTTAATGTACAACTTCTCCCCATCTTTGGCCCTTTCGCACATGTGCAAAAGAAAGCTTGTGGAAATAACCTTGCCATAGCCTTAAGTTAACATTTCATTTTAAACTTATTCTTTCAATGCTCCCGCAACATTGCCAAGGTTCCCGAAGCCTTAATGAAATGTTTTGGCAATCTTGTTTGCTGTCTGAGTAGGTTCTACAGTGAAATAAATGTCAAATTTAATACTCTCAATTGGGAAAAAAATTTTATGCAATAGTATATCACGTACATATTCAAATATTCAAAAATAATTTTGGGTTTTATATGTGATTCGTATTCTGTTAATGATGGGAATATGCTAATGTGAACCATTTTGGAAAATACCTACATAGTGTATTCCAATTGTTGACATTCTAACATGAACCATTACTGTGTATTCCTAGAATAACCTTAAATATTCACAATGAGGATGTGAACCATGTGAACCATTATTGATTAATCTAGGACACTCTACTATGGTTCGCAAAGTCCCTGGGATTACTGGGACAAAGACTGGGAACAGCCTAATGTCAGCATACACAAAGTTTGAATGACCTCAGCTGTCGGTCGCCTACCCTGAATAACTAACTAACCAACCAATCCAAAGTTTAAACTTTGATTGAATAAACAATCATGAGACATTCCATTGGCTCTGCAACAACCTCTTTGTCCATTGCTTTGAATGTTATAATGAACTGTGTATTAATACTATCCTGCCAGAATAAAAAAATCCTGTCATTTGGATAATTTTACCAGGCCTTTAATAATATCTGGTTATTTTATAGTCCCTGATTCACCTGATGCTTAGCAACAAATACTTTTATTTGGTCCAAAAATTTATTCGTATGCATGGAAATGATGGAGTGGTAATATGGTAAGTGAAGTATTGAGCTACTGACCATTGGTGTTCCCAGGTTGATATGAAGGAGTGGCCTCTTTTAACTACACCTGAATTATTTTCTAGGTACTAAATAAGTCTAAGGAAAGACAAACAGTTTACGGAACAACTGGGCTCCATAAGTGAGACTTTAGCAAGCTGTTTAGCTTAATAATTGGTGAGCTCTTTCATTACATGTGGTGTACCAACTTTCAAGTTAAACCCTGTGGTTTGGTGGCATGTTAAATTGAGGACATATTTGGTAAAGGGCAAGTCATTGACATCATACAGGCTTTTGGCCTTGGGTCACATCAAAAAGCTACCATTCCAAAAGCTACCCATGACCCCTGCTACACTGTATTCTATTTTATCTTTCAAAATCATGATTTCCTTTTTTCAGAGATAAATCTTTCTCTACGTAAATTACTTTCTTAGCAAGAGATGTTATTGTATGCATGACTGATTGGTTAAATGGATTGCTCCATTTTCACTAAATTGTTTTTATTTTCAGGCATTCATTTATTTGCGAGTATCATTGGCAAGAATACACTGAATAATCTTGAATTTAAAACACCTCATTGATTGGTGCATAGGTTTCCCCCTTTTTGATTTATTTTATAATTTTTATATATTTTTTATATATTATATTATATATTATAATATATAATATTTACACTTGATGCTAGTGTTTATGCAATGTATCTTTTTAATTGCTTCAAAATATATCAGTAAAGTATATTCCACTGATTACCATTTTTAGATGATTACATACATTTTTCTAGTGATAAATGCCTAATCAAAATGGTAGCAATGGCACTCTTCTTTTTTAGTAATATTGGTAATGCCCGTAAGAATTAGAGGTATTTGTTTAAAAAAAGAACCCAACAGTTGAATTATCCAATATTGTTCAGAAATATCTTGAGGTAAGGATGTCTATATAATTCTTTTCACTTTCAAGTATAAGAGAGGAGCCCAGTATAAAACCTTATACGTTAGCTAAAATTTCTGTTTTAAGCTTCAAAAATCTTGGACAGGGTCATAAGAGTGCTGCTTGTTATTTTCCATAGATTGTGTCCAGATAAATTTTTTACGAAATAAATCTAAATGTAGTCGCTTTTTACTAAATCATTTCCTTCTAGATCCATATGTCCAAATACGAGGGAAACCCAGTGACGTGAAGAGGGCTAAAGAGAAGATTCTGGCTGTGCTGGATCCGAAGGTACCTAGTTACAAACTGTTGCCATAAATATGTTTCGCATAGTTATTAAATTCTTCCACAGGTATGTCATTACAAAATTATTATGCTTATTAAGCACCATGAAAAGCAGCATTTCCCAACTGGAGACGAGGATACGTTTTTCATGAATTCTTCTTAGAATATTGATTATGTTTTCCAATGTTCTCTATTCGATTGCTAGCAATATATATAACCCAGGGAGGAAAAGGGTATTTTCCCAGTCTACTATCCCTCAGGTTTTAGGGTTGAATCAAAACATGACTGATTTTAGCTCCATGGATGGTTGTGGGTTGCCATCTTTATAACTTGACCGAATTTATAACAGTTAATTATTTATAGAATAACTACATAGAATATATGGACAAATGAGTTGGTCCATGTGAATTTGATATTACACCATTGCATGGTTCTCATAGGGTTCACGTTTCCAGGAAAATATGGCTGACAAACTTTTTCAATTTTTTTCCAATGGTTTAGTTCATTATGACTGCTGTATTTGCTGACTTCTTTAAGAAAGGGTATTGTAGTGATCTAGTTGGTAGAGCAATAGGTCAGGAGGCCCTGGGTTTGAATCCAGGAGATACCTCTGTACATGCCCAACTAAAACAAGGCTGACTCCTTTTCACTTATGTATTCATTTTTATTATTCTGACTCCTTTTCCCTGAATTTCCTGCCATGTATCGTACTTCATCTTTCTGAGAAACCACATTGACAGAGAGAAAGGAACTGAACCCCTTACCTGTGTGAATTTCACATATGTTTTGGCCAAGAACTAGGTGAACTTGACCCTCACAATCAGCCCATTCTTATGGTTTAACTTTTTTAATTGGAGAACTATGACTCACCAAATATTGTCTGCATCTTGTCTCAAGACATTAATGCTATTTCGATAAGTAGGTAACACACACAAGTGAACCTTTGAAAATCTCTTATCATGCACTTCATCAATCAAAGTATTTTACGCTGTTTGTCTTCTAACAGCAACATTTGTCACATTTTCATCATATGGTCCATTATATTTCATGTTTGCTCTTTGATGGTCATTAATTATGACTTTTTCTTTATTTTAATTATTGCTTTCACCAATGGCAACTCTATTGGCAAGATTATGCCAAGGGAGTTTTAACTGGGAAAGAAGCACATAAAATACCATTTTCCTGTATACATACAACATTTTTTCCTTCTCCCATCCATTCCTTCAAACAGAAAATGTTGATTTCTTGCTTGCTGTGGTCAATTTCCTTTGACCAGCATGAATCAGAATCTGTATCATCCCAATTTTGCTGATTTATTTAACATAAATGCAATGTGCTGAATTGAGTGCTGTGTTTAATGTTACTGTCAAAGTTAATTGAGCAATGGCCTCACCTGCAAACAAGTTTGTACCACCTTTTAACGATTGTTATATAAATTCATGTGGTCTGGCTTTGAAGGAATTCTATAATGAGCCACGAGTGGCTTATCAAGATATCAGGTTTGCATGGGTCATCAGAAATACCTAATAAGGGGATGATGATACCTACCTAATAAGTTTCAGCATTCGTTACTATGGTTTTACAGAGATCTCATGATAGGAAAATCAAGCTGTTTGATTATAGCTGGAGGCATCCAAGTGTATCACCCAAGTTGTATCTAAGAACTCTAGTGGTCATATGCTGAATACTACAACCCATGGTTTATATCTTTCACATTTGTTAAAACCTGACACAATACCTCTTTCTGATAAATTATACAGTGCAATTTTAGTCCCATTGCTCGTAACCTGCCTCAATCCCTTTGAGGTAAGACACTCACTATAGGCTAGCCATCTGAATACCTAATGGCATTTGGTTACATACAAGGTAAGTCTTAAATTACTGTTATGTATTGATCTCATGATCTCAGTAAATTAGTTTCCATCAACCTATTTTTAATGAGACATAGTTTGAGTGATTTATAATGGGTATTTATCACTTTTACTCGAGTGTGTGGAAGGGTCAGTAAAGACCTATTGTGATGCTTTTTGTCTAGAAAAAATAGCTACCATACAGCAATGTTCTTTGAGGATTAATGCCACTTTATTTCCAAAAGGTAACACATGATAGGAAAAAATTAACAAGAAGAGTTCACATCCCTCGTTAAATCTAAGGGTCATAGCCAAATACATTAGATATTTTAAATTCTAAGTACTTTTGAAAAGTATTTAAAATCAGTATAATTTTATCAGGGTTTGTGCATATCCGAGTTTGAGAAGTTTTTCATGTGCACTTATTTAGTTTTCATAGCTTTATATTTTAGCATGGGGATCAGACAAGTGTGGTGGCTGGAGTAAGTCCCATCCTGTAGACCTGGATTCAAATCCCAAAAGTGGGAGAAACTTTTTTATTGTCATACCAGTCCCTAATTGAGTGCAGTGTGAAGAGCAGTTTTGAGTTCATTACTCTGGCGATTGGATGAGACACAAATCCTGGATCCCTTGGTGCCTTTCGTTAAAAGCAGACTAATCCCCCAACGAAGCAGCCTTCAATTCACTCTACCCTTCCTCCAATCCAGGACAAATGGGGCTCTTGACCTCAGTCATCTTTCACCACCAACCTCATGACTTCTACTAGCCCTAATGAGCAATCCCCTTACTAAACTTAACTGGCCTGCCTAAATGTGAGGTCATGGTTTCGAACCTCATTGCTGAAGTATTGAAATGCCTTGAGTGAGAACTAGTGAAGTATGAGTTTTGCAATTGAAAGCACATATGTACACCATAATTCAAAGGCTGTGCTCATGAAACAATTTTACATAAGAGCAGGAGCACCAAAGTAATTCCCATTTGGTTTTAAATATGCTTTGTCTCATTTTCAGGGGTCCCATACTATAATGAAGCTAGATATATGCTATACCGATCACTCCCACATTATTGGAAAAGGGGGGCAGACTATCAAACGAGTCAAAGAAGATACTGGATGCCACATACATTTTCCTGACTCCAATAGAAGCAATATCAATGAAAAGAGTAACCAGGTATCTATTGCAGGAGAGATTGAAGGAGTGGAAAAAGCACGTCAGCAACTGAGGGTAGGTAAATAAATTTTCATAACTATTCTGCTACTATGATTTGTTATTAGCATGTACACTTAAACCTTAAATTTTATTACTATATTTGCACTCAATTTTGGTATTCTCAAGTAGCATATTTATTGCTTGGCAGATGAACTGATAAAAAATATTCTGAGATAAATTTTAAGTATATTTTAATACATACCTACACACTTCCATCCGTCAGCCTATTCAACTCTTTTTTTTTGGGGCATCTTTCATTTGTGTGACAGTACTTCATCTCATGCCAAGCCTTACTATTCTTCATGAGTGCATCTGGCCAAAGTGTACATTCTTCTTCATTTGTAGTGGGTTCAAATCCTGTCTGGGTAGTTTTTTCACCACCTGGATAGGAATTTGAAGGAGTTTCAATTGGTCAGATGGTTGTATCATTTGATTATAAACCATTCATTGGTCCATATTCTATTTTAATGACAAAGGTTTTTCATAGGAATTACAGTTTTTAATAGCGTGCTATGAGAACAGCACTTCAAGGTTTTCCTCCATCACATTGGATGTTAAACTATGGAATTCCTGGTACCATTCAATTAGTTGTCGCAGAATTTAGTTTTTAGGTGTTCCAACTGCTTGGATTATATTGAACCACACCTTTCATTAACAGCAGGGTAACCCTGACCTTTCCCTCAGAAAAATTAGTTTTTTCCCATACGAAATCTTCCACATTTTGACAATAAGCCCATATGGAAAATACTACCAGACTCGTAAAGGAATCCTCTTGGATATTTTTATGACTCAAAAGACTCCTATTTGAATGCCACCAAAAATTCCACCAGACCTTCATAAGATTCGTATAAGAATCCCGCTGCAAATTCTACCAGTCATGAGATCTTAAAGAAATCCTATAACAAGTCTGAAGGACTTAAAAGAATTTACCCTTGTAGTTAGTGGTATGAAGAACACTCCCACCGTATCCCTGATTGATTATTATTGTGGAGAAGTTCCTCAAAGGAGGCCCTAAGGCACTTAGACCTATTGGTCCATTGTGCCAACCTCCAGGAGATATCACCATAGAGGCCAATCACCTTGCTGAAGGCCAACCGGTCCCCTATGGGGATCTTCCTTACCTCCCTGGGTTCCAAAAATGGTGTGCCCAGGTACCTATTCAGAGTCCTCATCACAAAAGGGCACTCACATAGTATGTGAGATGTGGTTTCATCCTCTTCTTTGCACCACCTGCATCTGGGAGAATCTAAGATTCTCAGGAAGTGTGGGTGCCTTATCACTTGGTAGCAAAGTATACCTAATATGAAGTGAATAAAAGGGTAGGGAGATGAAACCGAAAACAAATCTATAACAGCAAGGAATGCATCTGCAGAGACTTGAGGGTAAACTGTGTCCAGCCACACCAGCTGGCCTATGATCCAGGCCAGGTGTTCACTGTGCCTCAATACCCTCAAGGGGAGCATGGAGAGCAAGTTGTATTGTTCCCAGCTGGGTTTATGATGCCTGGTGTGGCCCACAGGGTAATATCCCATTTTGGCTCAAGATTCTCTGTAAATAGGTAGCTGGGAGCTAGCCAATTCTGTTAATCAGTTTCCATAGCATTCGGACAGTGAGTGCCAGGGAGGTGAAGGCATAAGTAGCTTGGTAGGGGATATATGGGTAAGGTGGGGCTGTGCATTGAAAATCCAACCCAAAGCAGGCAGCCACTTCCAGGATGCTATATCTCTCGGGTAGCCCCAACAACTGCACAGGTTAGCAGTGTGGTGTCTGGAATTTGTGACTCCATGATGGGTGAGACGCTTAAGGGATGAAATTTATTTCAGCACAGCAGAGAACACCTTTCCTATCCTCACATGGGTGGGGCAGTTTGTTTCAGGCAGTAAGCATTTCCTATGGATGTAAACATGAAATGAACCCTTCTTAGTGCAAAAGGTCAAAAAAATCTTAATTTGTCCCAGAGGAATTCTGGGTGAAAAAATTTTGTGATGGTAGTCTTCCAATTGAACATCAAATGCAGTGCAAAGTAAAAAGTTACTGGTGCAGCATATACACCATCAGAGAGTCATAAATCATCATGACTTAGTGTATGTGGAAGTCAAAGAAATCATAAAAGAAATTACTTCTCAGGGTTTTACTGATGTTCTTTGGATTACTACTTTGTACAACAGCAAAGTTATAGCCTATGTTGGTTATTCTGACTTATGCACTCAGTGGGGTCCCTGACAATGGGCTCATTGATTACGAATTGGCCCCAATGCAGTCATTCATTCTGGCTCCCATGAGATGCTTCCAGTACTAACAGTTTGACCCCATCACCATACAATGGAGCCTGGAAGATCATGAGGGGGCAGATTGTACTAAGGATCCCTATTGTGCGAACTACATGGGCACACATTCAGAGTATTCTCTTCAGCACCCAAATATGAGAAAAGAATGAGAAGTAATTAAATTCAAAACAGAGACTATTTTGAGGTGCTGAAAAAGTATTTGGCCTTCACTGCTCCTAATTTCTGAAAATTATTTTTATTTCTTTCAGATAATTCAGTGCCTAAAGCTATGATTCCAATGCAGACCAAAAAATAGAAGCAATATACCCCAAAGCCCGAGCAAAGGAATCAGCCAAGTTGGCTAAGATCCCTAACCTGGCAATCAAGACAAACTCCACAAATGTGGGTTCACTGAATAAGAACTATAAACCATCACCTGTATTTAACCATGTGCTGTGCCTTGTGCCCTCCGATTGGCTAACAAGGAGAGGTTGTGTAACTCTGGTCACAAAATGAGAAGACAATTCTTTCTGTACAACTAAAAGGATAATTAAGAAATAATTATCTTGGCTTTTGTCTTCATAGGCTTGGATTTACTAGAAAAATAAAGTAGAATGTCACATGGGTAGCCTAAATTTGCTAGACTTGGGTAAGCTGACAATGGCGGAGTAGTTAACAATGAGAGCTGGTGTACTGTAGGTTGCACATTCAATCCTTACGATGATATAAATTTTTTCTTTCATTCATT
Organism: Platycnemis pennipes; assembly: GCA_933228895.1. Lineage (NCBI taxonomy): Eukaryota > Metazoa > Arthropoda > Insecta > Odonata > Platycnemididae > Platycnemis > Platycnemis pennipes. Next base: position 136,027,650 of record OW121846.1, read on the forward strand.
GCATCGAAATTATTTTTATCTTCAATTTCCAATCCTTGCATGAGAATACTCACTTTTTAATATTTTTATTGTTCTAACTAGATTTAAAAATGCATCAATCAAAAACACATTGTAAAGTTAACACAGTATTTCCGAAATTTTATTTCTGTAATAAATTACTTTTCCAATCATTTTCACTAATACTGACTTTAATCATTTTCATGTTTAATTTACTAACCTGAAAATTCTAATAATCAATATTTTTCAAGGCAGCATGGACTGTATTCAGTTCACTTCGCTCTGATGTTTGACGATGTCATTTATGCACTTTTTTCAATTTTAAACAAGTTATGGAATATACAATTTACTATTGATATATCACTAAATAGAAAATAATCAACTTTTAAGCTTATGCATGTTTTATCTTTTCAAACTGTACTATCCCATACAGCACATGTTAAGTAATTTTTCGTGTAGGTTGGGTCGAAATCTAGACTAAGGTGTATCCCCATATTTACCTAAACAATACTTGTGGTTGTTCGGGGTAAATTGAGTTGAACAGGTTCAACTGAAATTATCCCAACATTAAACCGATTTCAAAGTAAATTTTTAATGAAGATTTTCTGATCAAACACTTAAGTTAAGATTGTCCAAGTTGATTACTTACTTCCTAGCCATCGTGTAAATTTTAATATCTGAATACGAAAGGCGATAATCAAGTTAAGCATTCGTATTGTATTTTTCTGTAGAAACACATAGTTTTCTATATTGGTATGCATTATAAGATTGGCTTCTGTAGATGTGTCAGATTAATAAGATTTAGTTCCTTGAATTTCATGTCAACGGAAATATTTTTTCAGAAGTCTAAAAATTTACAAAGTAGTGTGTCTGATTCTGACGCTAGTCTGATGTTAGGATGCTGACAGAAATTGGCAGGCAGGTAGTCCCTGATTAATGATTTATGAATCACCCCCTTTATCAGGTTATAAATCCAATAACTTCAACAGAAAAGTTTGAAATATTTTGTTACAATCGTAACGCTAAAACTTACCCATCTTCCATCATGAGAAGAAGGGTCGTGGGTAAAAAAATTAGTATTGAATGCTTAAAATTACTCATCATCTAGCAAGGAGAGTTGGGTCAGGGGTAAAGTGCACAGATCTAACGTGAACGTTCATAGTTTGATTCTGTCTCTCAACATTTCTTTTTCCATCGCAGTTTTGTTGCATTACCATCCCTTGTTATTAATATTTTTAACATGTTTATCCTGGATTCATTTTACATATCTTACATCTTAATTGCATAAATTACGAAATTAATACATGAAATTACTTTTCACTTAATACCTGATTTGACCATAGATGCGTATTATACAGTTTGGGATGGACATACAACCATATATAGACCGGATTTATTCCACTTGCGCACGTTTAAGAACGGTTTATAGATGAGATAATTCCTGGATATTAAACGGCCTATAGACCAATTTGCGGCCGTTTGTGTTGTATGGGATAGTGATAGAAATCCACTACACTCTTTCCTGCCCCAAGTAAATACAGAGGGTGTATGAGGGTATAGGTAGCAGGTTATGTGGAATGCATAATATTAGTTAGGAAAGGGTTCAGCAGTCACCTATGTAAGCGGCCACTTTCATTTGGTGATGACAGTTTAAACCAGGTTTTACTGTATGTCTCTGCACCAAGTACATTTCTAGCTCTAGCTTGTATATAGCTTGCACCCGTACTTTTTCACTGTGTGTTTAGAGATCTTTTGGAAAACACTTCATGGGCATTCTTACGTACATTTTGATTTGCAACTACCTAATTTTGATGCTGTGTGTACTTCAGCATTTTGTCGAAGACAGATGACTAGTTGCACACCTTGCACCATATTGGAAACTTTAAAAAGTACACATTGTTTGGTCCGCTTGAGATGGGGTACAACCTGAGTTTCACTGTATTGAGTATGATCTGGAATTCATGCCGTACCTTTCAACAGAAGACAGCAGCCTTTCATGCACTAATCAACCGACTGATAAAAATCTTCCTCAGTGAAGATGACTAATCAAAGTAATGTAGAATTGGTTAATTTTCTGGAGTACTTTCGTCGATAAGAGAAAACCCCAATTTAGCCGACGTTTCTCCTCTTTATTGCGGCATCATCAGGGCTTTTGGTGACAATTTTTCATAAACAACTTTAAAAATTTTTGTAAAGAAAAAAATTTTTAAAGTTGTTTAAAAAAAAATTTAAAACTTTTAAATAAATTGTCACCAAAAGCCCTGATGATGCCGCAATAAAGAGGCGAAACGTCGGCTAAATTGGTGTTTTCTCTTATCGACCAAAGTACTCCAGAAAATTAACCAATTCTACATAAAAATATAGTGGTCAATAATATACATCATTATAAGAAATCAAAGTAATGGAATATCATCAAACACATTGCTACCCTGAATGGCTACAGCCAGTATTCATTGATAATATTATGAAAAAATCCTGCAGGGGACTTGCTGTGTCAATGTTGTCGTCCTCGTCCCCATCATTATCATCGGTCAACAATCCTACAATTGGTTTGACACAGCCCTCCACTCGATTATTCTATCGGCCAACCTCTTCATATTGATGTAACTCCTCTCTTTTACATCCTTCACAACTTGCTCCATATATCTCATACGAGGCCTTTTCCATTCACTTTCCCCTTGACGATTGTCTTCATCAAGCCATTGTGTCTTAAGATGTGACCTATCAAGTTGTCCCTTCTTCTTTTTGAGGTTTTCAGTAGACAACTCTTTTCTTCCACTCTTCTTAAGACTTCTTCATTTGTCACTCGATCCATCCACTTTATCTTCATCATTCTTCGATAGCACCATATTTCAAACGCTTCCACAGCCTTGACTTCTCTGCTGCTGTTATTGTCCATGATCCCCTGCCATATAGTAGAAAGCTCCACATGCATGTTCTAATGAAATTTTTCCTCACTTCCACACTTGTATTTGCAGATGTAAGCAGAATCTTCTTCTGGTAAAATTCCCTTTTCACTTGGGCATTTCTACTGGCAATTTCTCTTATACTTCGTCCTTCATTAGTTAAGTTTTGACAGCCGTCCCTACCTGTAATCTACCCATTTTAAAGTACCATTAGTGATTTTATGAATTACTCGCGATGGTAAAAACCCTGCCTTACCGTAGAAATACAGACCATGACTCCAGTAGGATCTTTAAAAAAACACAGTTGAAAACAAAGCTGCCCGTGGTAGTGTAATTAGTGGTTTTTAGGAAAGTCAGCTGTCGGTGTGAACTCTGCCATAACCTGGAATACAGCCCATGCTACCAGTAGGCACTTAAAAAGATATATGTACTTGAATTTTCACAACTACAAATTAAACATGGAAATAATAAAAGTATTGTTGAAAGATGTTAGAAAAATATTTTATTACAAACTAAAATTCTTAAAATCATTGTTTTAACTTTATAATGTATTTTTGAGTGATGCATTTGTAAATCTAGTTTGAAGTACAAAAGTACAAAAAAGTGAATATTCACATGTAAGGGTTGGAAACTGTTGACATCTGAAAATGGCTGGCTAACTTTGCCTTAGACTCGTGGTTTACCCATCTCCAAATAACTTATAATAATTTGTGGTGCTTGCTACATAATGGGTCATTCACATTTTCCGAAGTTCCCATAATTTAAATACTAACAAAATAAGTGGGATAATGAAATTGAATTATTGACTTTTTTGTGCGACATATAATCCACATAAAGTGATATCCAACATTATAATACCAGCATAAAGTGTAGAAATTGGGTGAAAACCTTGAATAACCCAACAACCTAAACTTCTTCAAAACTTAATTTGTAAGCCTTCTATTCAATACCTCTATAAACTGCAAATAGAAAGTTTGTGGCAGATTGTTACTGACTATAACTGTCTGACAGCAGGACCTACTTGTTATGAGAAGTAATACCTCATAAAAACAATGTAGAGCTGTAATTACTGCTCGGTAATTATGAAAATGAACACCCATCAAAAAGCCGGTCACATCTATTTACAGACGCTGTCTCCCATACATTTCAAATCTTCCTCCTGAATGTTGGCAGTAGGCAATAGACTCACCTACAACACTATATCAAAATCATTCTCAAGTCGCCAATTTGTACTATGAAAGACATTACGACCCTGGGTTTTATGCTTGCCCATGTTGTGCAGGAGAGATTATGATGAGCACTACACTGCCCCACTACATTACGTTACAGAGTATTATAAAGATATAACCCAGATAAAAATATAGTGTGCAATAAAGAGTGAAAAAAATGTCCAGGAAATGTGAAAGAGCAAACCAAAACTGTAATTTGAAACACACAAAAGTGAGACAGAAGTGTGCCAAAAGTGGGAGAGTGGGCAGAATGTGTGAAAAAAAATGTGCGAACATTTTTTTGCTCACTTTCTTTTCACCTGGGAAGAGACAATAAATAACCAGGGTAAAAAAAATAATTTGAAAATGTATATATCTTAAAATGTAATGCAATATTTACTTGAGTCAATCATGAACATATTCTCAACTAGAACGCACAGTGAACACCATTTCTACCTCAGCTAACACAAAATAATTTGGAAATCAATCTTCTACAAATAATAAGTAATTCATATCGAGGTACTCTTGTAACCTAATTGGCTGCGCTTATTCAAAATATTTCTCGGGGCCGAAAATTACTTCCTGATAATTCGCAGGGCAACGAATGTTTTGGAAAGAAACAATAATTAACCGTCTATGTGAGTATTTTCTCCCTGGAGGGAAATATTAACCTCCAGGTTGAGTCTGGGACGCATGAACATATAGAAGTGTATTCTCATGGTTACGCCTAAATTTAAATCCGGCCCCCCAATTGGGGGGCCGGAAGACTTTGGTAGGGTAGCTGATATTCTCCAGGCGTCGAAGTTTCATCTTTCTACGGCAAAAAGTGTTAGGTATTTCGGTCGGGCTACAACTCTCTCGCTTGCGTCTCTATTCCCCCGTTTTCGGAAAAGAACCGAGTTACAGACTCATCTCCGCAGAGATCTCAAGAAAAAACTATCAAAAACCCTTACACTTAGCGAGGGGTGTAGCTTCCTTCGCATCCCCCATCGCAAAATAACATTAAAATGTTCACGTTAAAACGATGGCTCACACTCGTTACGACGGTTTATGTCAAAGAGCATCAAAATGCCATTGATCAGCAAGTTACGCATTCAAAACGTTTTTCTTTGTCTACACATTCACTTTTGAATGCGCCCTTACAAGACGTTTGTATAATTTTATGTACTGCAAATGTAATTCAAAAATTTTACGAATTGTATATTCTTGGTATTTTGATGCTGTTTAACAACCATATATTGGGCACCTTGGGCACATAGGCACCTTCGTATGCGGGCGCACAAGACGTTTGTATTATTTTCCGTGTCACAATTGTAATACTTAATACATTGGTTTTACAAATTTGTATATTCCTTGTATTTTTGATGCTGTAATACAATAGTATTACGATTGATTTGTATGAAATGTCCTATAATACATTTGCATGACAAAAGTTTTTACGAAATCTATACAACTTGTAACTGTACAAGGGATTTACAATTTGTATACCAGCGGCTGTGCTGTCTCGGATAGTCATGGCAATTACCTTTCAAATACAGGAAAATATCTTGTCAGCCAAAATCAAACACAATAAACATGATAAAAATAAACAATGTTCTTGACGTCCTTGACATAAACAATACCAAAATTATGAATATCGAAAAGAATGTTACCTTTTTTCGACGCCAGATGGCGATGATCGCACTTGATTTCCCGCTAATGTTGAGATCCCGGTAACACAGTTTGAATATTTACATCTGCAATGGACAACTCCAATGGTCTCCAATTTTCTACTGGCAGGTTATAGTGGAATGTTTCAACTCTTCTTTGCTTTTCATTGCACGGCTACTTCTCTATATTAGCGTTTTTTGTACTTATATTCTTACTATCTAAAACACTCTTTACTCTTCCTCTCTTACCCAGCATATTATCTTCATTAGCGGCCTTCAGCATACCGTGGTATCTATAGGAACTTAGAAGTTCTTTTACTCTGCCTTCTTCTAGTTGTCGCCAATAATGTCCTTTCCTCACGCAGCATGCTTAAAACGCTTAAAACTTTTCCATTTATTTTCCTTTCAGACCATCACTATTTACATTCTTCTCTGCGCTCACTTCTCTAATTAAGCTTCCAATTTCTACTCGTCATCTTTACCTGGCGTCCACGTCTCAGTTACAATCAGTGTCCTGCTCTCTCCTAACCTTTCCATTATATCCCTTAATCACCTTCTCAAGGTTCTCATCAGAAGACCATTTCCATTGGCAAAGCTCTGCTATGATCATGCAGTCCTCTACTCCTGTGTTGGAGAAAGAAAAGTGCCTCAGTTACATTGACACCCATCGCCTCTGTTTATATATCTAACAATCAAGAGAGAATGTTCTGCTGATATCTCTCATTCTATGACCTGGTCATTTTTGCTGCTCACTCATAATTTTTCGGCCACTGTCCTCTTAAAAAATGAATGCTAACATTTTATTCATTTCAAGTTTTGCTTTACTTCATTTTAACCACCACTATGTGCAGTACTGTTTCAGGTTATTTTAGAAAATTAGAATTTTTTCAAATCTTCTGACTTCCTATAATAGGCATCAGGCACCATCGGATTTTTGAATTTTCCATAGCAGCTATTAGCCTTTCTCATGTGAACCTTGTGGAGATATTCTAAGACCTATGCAAACTCTTCACTTCCCTGTAAGGAAAGATTTGATAGGGTTGACCTATGCCAAAAATTGAAGCTTTATCCACCTAACCTTCTATTCCTGTTATTCCCAGCTGGGTTTTTGGAGCCTGACATGAATCAGAGAGGACCCAGATTCATTGTAAACAGGCCCAGGAGCTAACCACTTCCACTCAATCAGCTCCCATAGCATTATTTTATAAAAGTGAGTAGGAAGTGGAGGTCTGTGTAGGGTGGTTTGAAATGCATCAGTTTGGTGGTCTTGTGCATCAAAGGTCAAACCTGAATCAGGGAACCACATTAAGGGTGCAATAGCCCCTTGGGTGACCCTAGACGCCTCACCAGTTTGCAGGATAGCATCCTCTGGCTCTGTAGTGACTGGGAGGACTTTTAAATGAAGTTCTTAGCAACATGAGGGGTAAATTTTATCCCTCGTGGTGCATAGAAAGCATGTCTTATCTGATTCAAGATCATCAAATTAGACAGTCAAAATATTGAAATATAGGTGTGTGTGATCTGACCCACTAGTAAGCATTAATCGATAACCTAGTGTGATAATGAAGAAGAGAAAAATGAAGATTTTTAATGTGATATATGGACCTGCATTATGGCCATATGTGACTGTATTATACTTCCTATACAAAGCCTATGCAATCTTTTACTTATAATGTAGGCACACTCTCTGGAGACTTTTATATTTTGAGAGCAGATGATGATTTGCTACTTCGTGTAGGGTGACTACTAGCAGGTAATTCTTAGGTTAGTAAATCATTGTAGTAATTTTAAGGCAATGCATATTTTCTGTTTTATTTTTAAAAAATGAAAGTTATTTTATGAATTATTTCCTGTTTTTCAGATGCTCACACCGGTGAAATTCAGTTTTGAGTTACCATCTATGAGTCCAGTGAATGTTTCACCTCATCGAGTGTCTCAGCTCTTTGGAATGGTTCAGGAAAAATATAATGTTCATGTCTTTTTGAAGAGAGGTCCTAGGCTTTTTTCTGATGTTATTCTAGTCAAAGGTTCTGAGGCAGAGCTTATAAAAACAGAGACTGCAACAAGAGTGCTCATGCAGCAACTGTGTGATTCTCTTGAGGTAAGTAAAGTTTTGTGGGATTTGAAAGTAAACTAACTTTTTCGAGCTTGAGTGTTAATCCCTTCCATTACATGATAAAAGAGAAGAGGATTGGTATTAGTATGATTCAAGTGTGGTCCTGTTCTATTTCAAGTTAATTATGAATTTGCAATGGAATGTGGATGAAGTGAATTTAATAGTTAATTGATAATTTAGGATCTAGTGAGAAAAAGAAGCCTGATTTTTTGAAGCTACGTCAAGTTAAACTGCAATTCACCTCACCTCCTGTAAGGCTGCTATTTAGAATGATTTAGCAACCTCACTATAAGCCAAAATAATGGCCATAGTCATATGCCATAGTACTTATAGGAAAAATAGGAAATGGTACTTACATATGCCCACTCTTGCCCGTGAAGTGTAGGCGTACGGTAGGGCAGTGGTATACCATGCACTTCCCGAGGTGTAGGGAATATGTGATAGTGCATAGTTGTTATGGCTTATGGTGTATCTCTGAATCACCTAAGCAGAATTTCCACAGAGAAAAAAATCACCTGAGAATGCTGTCTTGGGAGGCAAAGAGAAACTGTTTTCTCTGGAAAAAAATAAAGGAAAGCAAGGCAACAAGATAAATGGATGGTAGTAGTGCCCACAGCTTATTAGTGAGTGGTGGTAGGGGGAAGGTAATTTAGAACATCCGATGGTAGAGGATTGGTAGGGAAACCCGTCGTGACTGCCATTCACATCCCCCCAGGCTGTTTGGCATGGGCAGTGGAAAGGTAGCACCTGTGCCCATTAAGTGTAGGCGAAAGTTAGGGCAGTGGTATACCACACACTCCCCCAGGGGCAGATCCGGGTGGGGGTGGTCGCCCCCCCTCCCCCCCTGAAAGCCTTGGAGAACTGAACTAGATAGTCTTTTGAGTGGGGGGTGGGAGGAGGACAACACTAGTGACTGCTCCCTTAAACTTGACATCTGGGTTCTCACTTGGGCCCTACAACTTGGGACACCTCCCAAGGGCATTGATATTTGAAGGGTAGCACTTGTGCCCAGAAGTGTAGCGGTAGGGTAGGGCAGCAGTATACCATGCACTCCGCGAGGTGTAGGGAATGGGTAGTGGAGGGGTAGTATTCATACCCATGAAGTGTCGGGGAAGGGTAGGGCAGCAACATGCCTTGAAATGTTACTCTAATATATTTAATTGATATTCAGCATGGTGAAATGACACTGTTATGTCAGCAATGAAATGGAGACAATTTTAATAAAACATAAAAGCTCGTATAAAAAATTTTATTAAAATTCATTTCTGGAAGCACATAAGATGAAGAGCAAGTTTCTTCCCCTTGCAAAGTATGAGGTGGATCCTTGTCTCTAGGGCATAGATGAGGACATGTTGCCAGTGAAAAATTTTGGATAATTATTGACCTCATAATTGACAAAAATTCTGATGTAGCTTTCTCTGAATGAATTAATTAATGCATTGTAATTACCCATTGGATAGCGAGAGATGCAAAAAATAAAGTGTATGATATATAATCCTTACATTAAAAACTATACAGTTGCTCGGCTCATTGCTAAGAAGTTAGCCCAAAATAAGAGTACAGACAATCATGAAATAATAATGCAATACATAGTACCTGCTGAGAATCCATTGTAAGCTGTTGGTCATAATTATGGATTCCATAATGTGTACCTGTGTAGGTGTGTTTGAGGATGTAAAATTTGTTTTGTGTTGTGCTGAAAAGCAAGGGAATTGCTTGTAATCCATTTTCATGGATGTCTTTTAATTATTTCTCAAAAATTGAGCACAAAGAGTAGTAGTATCATTCTCGTACTTGTGGGTTTAATGCCCGTGTCCTTAAATTTAGTGTGCCTTCAGTAGTGGAATGATTATCCAATTTTGTAATGCTTTTGTAAATATTAATTAAATGAAAGTCTAACCCCTTTTTCAGGGTGAAGTTCCTGTGCAAATGACAATGGAAATATCGCCCCGCCATCACTCAATTGTAAGGGGTGTTAACAGTTGCAACCTCAAGACAATAATGATGCAAACGTCAACTGTAATTATATTTCCTGATGCAGCTGACCCAAATCTACCCCCCATCAAAAAAAGTGCTGTCACAATCAGTGGTAGTATCCACAATGTATACCTGGCAAAGCAAAGATTGGTGGTAAGATAATCTAACTTAACTTCCCATTAGTTTTTCATCTTTTGTAAACTGCTTTGTCATAGAAAATTTCAAAAGGAATCTCTGGATAAGTGCAGGTTCCTTGTCTTCATACTGTCCCCCTGAAAATATCGCAGGAGGTCCTGAATAGTAATTGATTCCACCTTTTATGCTTTCATTAATGTAAGAGTATATGCATGGGGATAATAGTACAGGTATGGGGATAATAGTACAGGTATGATGTGGACTATTTTCTAGGAAAGTGATTATTACTCTGAAACTGTGGTGTCATACTAACCAAGATTTACGGTTATATTCATAATCTCAGCTGCAGTCTTACTTCTACTGCTTACATCATTAATTCTGTATAAAGTGTTCAAAAGGGTATACAGATTCTCCTCAATATGGTTCAGAGTGGTATACAGATACTTCTCAGTACCATACTGAGAGATAATACCAACATCTAAAATTCAAGAAATTGAAGAAAACAGTGAAGAACGCATGGCAAGTAGAAAAACTGAAGGAGGCTCAACATCAGCTGGCATTTCAGAAAGCAGTGGGAAACAACATAGGAGAGTACCTAAATGAGAAATAAGTGGAAAAGCATTGGGAAAAAATTTAATGTGGACTACCGAAAGCCGCAAAAGAAGTTCTTGGAAGAAGATAAGTTTCCTAGAAGAAGCCATGGATCACTGAGGAAGTCTTAGACTTAATTGAAGAAAGAAGAAAATACAAGAATGTGAAAACTGAAGAAGGGCAGCTTTGCTACAAAAGAATTAGGAACAAAATAAGCCGCAAAGCTAGGAAACCTAGAGAGATGTGGATGAAGAATCTATGCGAAGATGTACAAAACAACCTTGTAAAGGTGAAAGGTGCCTATAGGATAGTGAGGAACCACTTCAAGGAACGGAGTGCAAGATGCAATGCCGTAAGGAACAAGAATGGAGAAATTTTGATTGAAAATGAAGACAAAGTAAAGAGGTGAAAAGAATATCTGGAAGAGTTATACAACAGAAACAATCTCAGCACAAAAGCTATTGAAGAGGAAAGCGAAGTGGAAAAGGATGATTTGGGAGAATCAATAGTACGATCAGAATTCGACACTGCAGTAAGGGATCTTCGGATGAATAAGGCAACTCTGATATTGTTGATGTTCCTGCAGAACTAATTAAAAATGCAGGAGAGAAGACACTAACTCATCTTTACAAAACCATCTGCGACATGTACTCAACAGGAGAAATACCAAGGGACTTCTAGAAAAACATCAATCCTATTCCCAAGAAGAAGAGAGCGGAGAAATGCGAAAATTTTAGGACTATAAGCCTGATGACACATGCATCAAAGATATTGACCAGGATAATCCACAGAAGAATAGAACGAAAAGAAGAGGAGTTCCTGGATGAAGTTCAATTCGGATTCAGGAAACATAAGGGTACATGAGAAGCAATATTGGCCCTTAGACTGCTCATAGGGAAGAGAATTGAGAAGAACAAGCAGACATTCATTGAATCTGTGGATGTAGAGAAGGCTTTTGACAGCGTGGGTTGGGATTCAATGCTTGGAATTCTGAAGGGAATAGGAGTGTCCTACAATGACCGAAGAATTCCACAGTCTGTATATAAACCAGGTAGCTGAGATTAAATCTGGACTCAGCTGTGAAGAGGCAAGAATAAGGAGAGGAATGAGACAAGGCTATGCACTGTATCCTGTAATTTTTAATGTTTATATTGAGAGAGCCATCAATGAAGTCAAGGAGAAGTGTTTTGGAGTGAATATCCACGGAAAAACAATCAGCATGCTATGATTCGCTGATGACATAGCACTCATAGCACAGACAGAGAGGGATCTGAATAAGATTCTAGTAACCTTGGAAAGGACAATGGCCAGATATCAACTGAAGATAAATAAGAAGAATACTAAGATATTGGTGTGCAGCAAGAAAGAAGAGACCAAAACCAATGTCAAACTAGGAAAACAAAGCTTGATGTGGTGAAAGAGTTCTGTTACCTAGGAAGCCGAATGACCAACGATTGACGAAGCAAGATAGAAATAGTAAGTAGAATAGCCCAGGCAAAGAGGGCATTCTATCAACAGCTGGAAATACAAGCGTAGATATAAGGAAACAATTCATAAGAACATAAATCTGGAGCATGTTTCTTTATGGCAGTGAGGCTTGGTCGATGACAGCAGCGGAGAAAGAAAGGGTAGAAGCATTTGAAATGTGGTGCTACAGAAGAATGCTGAAGATTAAATGTATCGACCGAGTAAGTAACGAGGAAGTGCTAAGAAGAGTAGGAGAAAAGAGAAGTCTGCTGGCAACTCTAAAAAGAAGAAGGGAAAACTTAATCGGCCATATCTTGAGGCACGATGGCCTGATGAAGACAATTGTCGAGAGAAAAGTGAATGGGAAGATTGGAAAAGGCAGGCTTCGTGTGAGATAAATGGAACAGGTTGTGAGGGATGTAAAAGAGAAGAATTACGTCACAATGAAAAGGTTGGCTGATAGAAGAATCGAGTGGAGGGCTGCATCAAACCAATCCTAGGATCGTTGACCCATGATGATGATTTATTCAGTGAACCTTCCCAATTTATAATGAGTAAATGAATACAATTATTAGCAATATTCTAAATAAATAATTCTTTTTCATCATAAAGCATTAAAAATAAATGCTAGGTATTGTAAAGTAAATAATCTGAGGAAAGTTGCATCAAACGAATCCTAGGATTGTTGACCAATGATGATGAATACCAACTTGACAGGTAGTATCTGTTGACCAATTTTACTTGCAGTAGAGATCTTACGACTTAAGTAGTAGAAACAGGACTGTAGTTGAATTCTGAATATGACCCTCAAATGTTCCCTGGAAGGGAGTCTAATTGAAATTGTGTTATTTTTTGTCAGTTTTATACTCTGTTGTGGTTTTGGAAGGGCCTTGGTTGTGTTTTAAAAACAAAAGTTGTTAGAGTTAAGTCGTCCATGGAGTCATTCATTTGGTGTTGCTTTCAGTTTTCCTCTTGTGTTGGTAGGTGCCCCTCGGTTGAAGAATCACCTGCATTCCAGTAAGCATCTTCAGGTTTAAAGTAGCTATATAACTTTTTGCCAATCTTGTGCCATTAATTATCACCTGGCTGCTCTCTCATTCATTCACCTGTGCTATGATTTGTCGGTTTGTTTGCTATGTTAAAGAATCAGGAGATATTTCTTCTTTTACCATCATGTCTGAATATTTGAGGATCTTAATCCTTAGGGCATATTTCAATTTCTTGGGGTGGTTGAATTTGTTAAACTTAGAGAGTTTGAAATGTGGAAACAGTATTTTAATATTATTAAATTTTGTAAACCCAGCATAATTAAGCTAGAACTCATGTCTGACTCCACTGTTATTAATACCTGTAGTTTTTAACAATAGAATGCCTGTGATGTCATTTTGACTGCACATGACATTCTGTATACTCCCCCCCCTCACATTTATATTTTTCATGAAAACATTTATCTCTACGACATTTCCTAGCTTAATGGGGAATCAGATTGGTGCAAAGATTTTTTTCTCAGGTCACTCAAGTTTTAAAAATTACTTTCAACTAAAAAGCCTGTGCGATCATTTTGACCTCAGCTGCAATTGTTGAAGAAACTTCTTTGTTCTCATTTGTTTTTCAATTAATTCTTAAAAGTTTCAATACAACGTTGTTGCTTGTGAATCTTCACTCAACCTGTATGTGTGTACTATGTTGTCTCGCAATGGCAAATTTTTGAGATCATTGAGATCTGGGGTCACGGATATTAATTACTCACTGTGATTTCATGTTTGGCAAAGAGTCCATACGTGATTGTATCTAGTGTTTTGGAAAAATTTCAAATGTTCATTTGTGAGCACACAGGAAAACTATGAGAATTGAATGATATTGCAAAGGATTACAGATGAAACTTTCACTCCAGATGCTCAAATCTCATCAGACTATTCTGAGGATGGTAAGAATTTTTTCCTACCCTCGTACTATTTTCCTGAGTATTTTGAAGAGTTATGTCAGTGTTTTCAATACAAGATTACCAAAAATATATTTATGTCTGATGAAAATGCCCCACCTCTTACTTTACCATGGACAACTGTATAGTGGACTGTGTATCATAAAAATTTAGTTTTATGATAACAGCAAAATTAAAATTTCTCCCCACTACTGTTTTGACATGATTTACTCCCTATATCTGTACCTATTTTTAGTTCAGTCTTGCTAGACTTTGCAAAAACTAATCTACTTTTTTAATGGTTTAAGTGAAAATAATATAGCTTTAGCCGAGCAGGAAGCGATACTTCTTCCACCTCATCAGCACTATCTCTGCTTCATCTTTTTCTCTTCCACTTTGCTACTTTACAGTGAATTTATCTCCCTGTTTCTGCCTTTTTTCTTTATTACCAAATCTTGACAGTTTCTAGGGATTTCTGCTTTTATTCAGATGGCACTGGGGATATCAGCACTGCAAATACAAACCAATAAGGTGTAATGGTAGAAATAGAAATTCAGGATTGAACTTGTGGTGGTTGTCAGGGGCGTAGCTGGGGACATAGTGGGTGTGCTCAAGTACCTACACCTGATGATTCTCTAGCCTTCACTCCAGGCAAAACATTATTAGGAAAGGTGAGAAAAAGTAAATGGACAGTTAATGGTATTTCTTTCCCTTCTGTTGGTAGATGACTACAGCAAAATGTTTTGAAGAAATCGCAGATTGCATCACCTTATTATGCAACACAATTGATAGATGTAAGGACCCCCCACCTTATTCCAAGGTTGAAATGTGTGCTCTATGTAGTGAAAAATACCTTTTTAAAATAACTTTCCTCCAATTGTTTCTGAAAGATTTTAAAATTAAACAATGATCCTTATAATCCATCAACTGTGGTCAAAATGACCGTGCAGGCATTTTAGGTATGCAGATGAGTTCAGGAATTCTAGTGTTAGTGATTTAATCTGTTATAGGCTGCATTTATATTCATTATAAATCTGTTTTATATGAGGTATATGTGTTAATTTCAGGGATCTCTACCCCTAGAGCTCAGGTTTGATGTGTGGGAAGAGCAGCATCTTGGAATTGAGCGTTGTAATAATATAATGCAATTTTTAGATGTCAAAATATCTGCATTTTTTAAGCCAAAATATGGAACATATTCTGTTTGTGTTAAGGGTCTGGAAAGAAATGCAGGTAATTGCATGTAGACTTAAGTTTGATATGTGTGTACATTGTTAATATTGTCCAGTGGCTCGAGGTCTTCCTCATTGAAAGTCTTTCATTGCTGTTTCATGGAGGAAAGTAGTAATAAAATATTTAATTGAACAAACTTTATTTTTAAAATTATGAATCTGCTAGTCAATATCTATTGTTGATTGACTTATGAGATAAGTCTCATCTTTGCAGAATTTAAGAATTAACAGGCCTTCTTAAGCTTTTCAAATTGTGAGAGATGATTGTTGTTTTCTCCAAATAATTTCTACACCATGAAATGAAGTGATGGGGTGTAAATGACCAGAAGGGACAACTAATTTTTTAGCAAGGCTTTCATTTTGCCTGGCCTGGCAAGTCCTGTGTTTTGTGATGTGGTGAGCTCATTGATGTGTGAGAATGGACTAACTGGGTGGGGTAGTCAAGGTCACAACTACATTCTGAATTGTAGGTGGAGGGCAGGAAGGCAGGACAAAGCTAGCAGCAAAGAGAGGAAGATCAGAGGCCAGACCACCAGGATGACATTGCTTTGAGGATGTTCATTGTGCCATGCCATCAGATTTCAAGCTTACTGATGGAATTTTGGAAGGAATGTTATATTATAAGGGTTTCAAAGCTTAGGAGCAGGTAGTTGTGATGGCTAGAGGACTGACTTTCTGTCTTAAGAGCCCCAGTTCAAGCCCCAGCAGTGGCAGATACTTTCTTCTCCAAGTCCAGTCCCTATTTAGTGCTGTATAGAGACTACTTGAAGTGAATTGCCCTTTTCATTTTACATTAACCTGTCAATATACTCCTGAGCACCATCTATCAACCTTATGCAGTAAAACCTGTAGCCCAATCAGAATATAAATTTTAAATTTCCAGTGATTTAGTGGCAAAACCTGCTTGGAGAATAAAATTCAATGTCTTCCAAAATGAAGTGTTTATTTTACACATTTTGCTTTCAAATAAAGTATAAGCTTCAAATTTGCTTGAAACACTAAATTTTTCTAAACCATGATATTTTTGTGTTAAGTGATACTTAACACCCGAGCTGGGGCAAGGACCTAGCCACATTGAAACACTGGTTCCTGTCAGGTCACCAAAGTTGAGCAACTTTGGGCCCAGATGGGGGTTGGATGGGTGACTCTCCTCTAGCTCAGTGCTCTTATCCTCTATCTGCATGTTGTGGACAGGTACAATGTGGGTTGGCATAATGTATCCAAAGGGGTCTAAGTGCCATGTGGGCTCCAGAAGGCCCGCACACACCCCTCTAATTTACATATTTAACCCCCGAGTTAGTACTGAGCTAGGCTGAATTGAGCATCACTCAATACCAGAGAGAGAACGGTTATGATCAGGCTAATGCCGGTTTCTGATTTCTTTCCACCATTCCTCTGCTCCCAAAAATGCTTCTTCTCAAGTACAAACCTATCCCAAATGGTGCAAATAATCTTAGTTTTCAGTTACCTCCCTTAACAAATGTATTTGTTTTGGATGATACCAATTGGTGTTATCCTTTTCTAATGCATGGACCTAAGTGATGCCAATTGGTGCTGATAAGCAGTCACTAATTATGGAGCTGCCACTCCTTGGAAAAATTTAAAAAAGTTTTTCAGCAGTGAATATCAACACCTAACAGGCTCTCAAAGCAGTTTGTTATTGATTGAATGATCTGCTTTTGTCATTAAAAGGTTACTACATGTTACCTTTGGATAGTGGTGAAGACTGTGTTGGGAAGGTAGTCAGGGTACATCAAAAACTGAGTTACGAGATTTGAATTGTGGAACATTAAATGAGGCTTTTCACCCCCGACGCTGACCACCCACAACATTAGGGAGGGGGGGAGAATCATTCTCGCAGCCTCCATTCTTACTGCACCTATTAGGATAGTTGCAGGGAAGGCCATTTCTATGTCCCAGGGAAAATTTGTAGTGAGATAGTATGAGAGTCTAGTTTGGAAACTGTATATAATAATAATAATTCTTTATTTATCTCTTGTACGTAAATAATGTGATAGATGTCGTCAAGATAGAAATGAAGCATTAAAAATATGTAAATGGCGATAAGCAAATGAAAATATAATAAATATAGAGAGGGAAGAATGGATGATTGCATCAAGCTTTATTTATACGCACTTGAGGGTCATAATTATTTTACACGTTTTAAGAATATTATTATTGCAGTTTATCAAATTATCAGAATTCCCTTACACGACCTTACTTTTTTAGCTATGTAGTGGTAATAGCATAAATTTAGGTCTCATTGTGGTCATTCTATCCAACTTTGTGAACTTAATTAGGTATTACTCTCTCAAAAATGCAACAACAGTCTGTTTGACTGTGGCTGACTTAACAGTATTTGCTTCTAAAAGAGCTGAATGGCTTGCATTCCACAGAATTTTAATACCTTGTTGTTGAAAATTTGTTATCTTGTAGGTTTAAGTAAAATCCAGCCTTGGTTACGTAAAACTTAGAAAAACTCATGAAAAATTAACCATGTGGAAAATACTCGCATGATATATTATTAAGAATTTTATATGCATTTGTTGTAACAATACTGTTACATCTGTTTGGGGATGACACAAGTAGTTACAATGCACTATAATTATAGAAGATAATATGCAATATAATTATCTAAAATAATTATGTTTTAATTCATTTATGATAAAGTAAGAATGAAGATGGAGAATGACTTTGCCATATTATTCTCCTATTAGCTTCGCACCTCCTGTTTTACCAGTAAATTATTGTGTACTTGTCTTACAGGTAATTTATATAAAGCAAGACAACTAGTTTTGAATTCCAATGAACCATGTGTCCAAGCCACAATACCTCAGTCCTATTTGGGACTAGATCCATTCCTGAAATCTGCAGGTAAGTAATAAATATATACATTAGTGTTTTTTGTTACATAATTTGATATTTCTTTGTTGAAACGTTCATGACCATGATGAGATTGGAGAATATTTAGTTGAGAATTCTATACTAAATGTTCTGTGTCAGCCCTACATTTTGTGATACTTGCTGGTCTTTTTTCAAGGAAAATTGATACCCAGTGCCTCTGTTACTCTGAATGAATTTGTCTCATGAATGCATTGAATGGTTATGAATTGGTCTTCATCCAGGAATTCCTCTGCTTTTCATCCTATTCTCTTGCCGATGAACTTAGTCAATACATATTGACGATGCATGTGTCATCATGCTTATGGTCCAAAAAATTTCACAGTTCTCTGCTCTCTTCTTTTTGGGAATAGGAATGATGCTCTTCTTGAAGGCTGTGGGTACCCCTGTTGAGTATATGTCACAAATTTAAAGCTGGGTTAATATCTTCTCTCCTGCATTTTTAAATAGTGTGGCAGGAATATTGTCAGTTCCAGTAGCCTTTTTCATCCACAGGTTCCTTACTGCTGTGTCAAATTCTGATCTTAAGATTGAGGCTCCCATATCATCCTTTTTGACTTCACTACTTTTGAGCGGAGATTGTTTCTGTCATCCAGAGATTGTTTCCTTCTTTTCACAATGTCTTCATTTACAATCAAAAGTTCTCCATTCTTGCCCCTTATGTCATTGCATCTTGCACTTTTATCTTGAAGTGGTTTCTCACTATCCTATTGGCAGCTTCCACATATTTGTATCTAAGTTGCCCCTCTTTAAGTTTTTGCATTCTTGTACTTTCTTCTGTAAGGTCTAAGACTACTTTTGTGATTCATGAATTCTTGGCAACTTTTGTTTTTAAAGAACTCATTTATTGGCTTCCTGTTGTCTGCTTTTAATATTTTTCCATCTCTCTTCCACTGATTTCTCAGTCAGGTCGTCTACTATGTTGCTTCCCACTGCTTTTTGAAATGCGAGCTGATTTTGACCCACCTTCAATTTTTCTTCATGCCATATGTTCTTCATTGTGTTATTCAGTTTTTTAAATTTTAATTGGCGTTTCGGCATCACTAAATTGTGGTAACTGTTGATATCTGTTGCTTTTGCAGTCCTTCACCTAGTTTATAAATCTCTACTTCACTACATTGTAGTTAGTCTATTTGAAATCATCTTCTATGTCTTTGTTTTTTCCAGATTATGGTTTTTAAAGATTTTTTTGGAAACCACTAGCTTATGCTGTATGCAGAAGTCTAGTAGATTTTCTCCTCTTTCATTCCAATTTCCCAATACATATTTGCCAGTTATTCTTCCATCTTGATCTTCCCCGATGACAGTGTTCCAATTTTCTGAAATAATTAGGTTTTCTTCTCCTATTACCTGTTTTATTACTTCCATGATATCTTCATAGATGTCTTTCACTTCTTCTTCTTCATAGTCTGTGGTAAAACTCTATGTGTATACTCCTGTAGCTTCCACTCAAAAAGTATGTCTTCGGGCCACTTCATTTTGCTGAGTCCTTGTACGTCGAGGTCCATTTTTGCATTTCCACCTTAGGGTTCTCCAGTATTTTGCAAGTCTGAAGCAATCTTACTTTCTATGTTCCTTCCCTGAAATGTTCATCTCAACTCTTTTAGGTAGTTTCCGCTGGTAGATCTAAATGGGGGACTATTTTACCTCCAGAATATTTTACTGGAGAGGGTTTCGTCATGTCTTGATAAAGAAAAAAAATGTAGTAGCTATGAAACCTTGGGATAATAATTCTTCTGATACACATGAGCTCATGCATGGACACGAGAAGTGTTGGACTGCTCAATAATGTGGTGGATTCCCCTTGCCTTCCACATAGTAGTATTACAGCCATTAAATTAAATGTTACCATGCCTGTAGTGAAATGAGTGTCGCTGTACCAACAAATGTGGTCTCCACCTTCACTCATACGAAGCAGACTTGCTGCCCTCTCCTTCAAGTGAAGGGATGCATAATTGTTGGCATCTCCCGTTACCAAGTCATGGTATCTTCACCGGTTTCTATATCATTTGAAAGGCCTACCTTACTCAAGGAGAGACCAGTACCACCTTGGAATGCCATCACTTTTTGTCCTCGACTGCTTATTCAACAAAACTATTGTTTCGAAGCAAACCTCTATATTGAGAGATTGACCCACCATCTGCAACATGGTGGACTCAATTGGTGGTTTTAAGCTCTGCTGTGAGGGGAAGAAATTGCTGCTCAGAAACCCTAATTGTGTGTGTATCTTTGTCGTTTACTCATGTGGGAGTGGTGGAGGGATGGAGGGTAGTTGAGGCAGTTTATGGGTAACTGAGTCATGAGTGGCTTGCTTTTAAACCATCATCTATAGGAAATGTAGTATATTTTTCCTATCTTGATGTCCTTACCATTTACATAGGGTTTGAATTTTTTGAATCCAGTAATGACTAGTTTTTTCTAAGTCAGTATATATCCTTTAAGGCTGCATTTTCTGCCTTTGCTGCCTTTGTAGTTCTCTCCAGCCTGTTGGTGTTCTTCCAGCAGAATTTTGACTGAATGTTGTGTCCTACTATTTTCTCCTGCACATTTCTCTAGGTATTTTGTAAACTCCATTTGAAATGGTTATTTTGTACCTCATGTTTCATAGGAGGTTTAATTGTGAATTTGGCTTGAAAATACCTTGTTCATATCTGTGCAGATCATTCTGTGTTTCATCTTTTATTACATTTATGTAAGGGAGGAAGGCCCAGAAGAAAGACACAAGTCAATCACCAACAATGACATACAATAATAACTCAATTTTATGAAATCCATGAGACTGAAAAATTGTCATTTTAATGTAGAATTTTTTTAAGAAAGAGGTTTTTTAAGAAAATTTTTGTATTTTACTTTTTCCTTTTATTCTCAATTAGTTTAGCTCTATCCGAATTTTCTGATATAATTTCAATAATATTAGGTGATATGCCATAACAGGAATATAATTATAACAACTGTTGCATGAAATGAATTTTAAACCTAATGAAATCCTCTATCTGGACATTCAAGTTTTCAAGACTAGTGGTTTCAGGCTTAACTATGTGGAAACTCTCCAAATCTGAAGTATTAACACTAGAAGGCCGGAGGGGTCTAATTTGACCCCTCTGCGTTTTTCAGATGCTGACGATTTCTTAATTTTTTACTGGTGGAAATGAAATTTCGTGACTTTTCGTATTTTATGACAAGCCGTGAACGTGGTGAATTTCATAAAAAACGGTTGAATGGTTAAGTTGAAATTTTCATTTTTACCTTCGAGGCCGGAGGGGTCAGATTTGACCCCCACGCCATGATACAATTTTACACAATTTTAAACATTTTCTATTCATACAATTCATACATTCGATACAATTTTAAACTTTTTCTATTCCTTATATTATTGCTATTAAAACTATAAATGTGTTTTTTAAGTGTTAGAAAATGCCCTAATGTAACAAGATCTCTACTCCGTATGCCTTCCACTTCTCAAATGCCCACTGTTTACTCCTTCGCCACATCAACATGCTTGTGTTGCATTCCCCCTCCGACTTTTATATGAAATTTCAGTCTCTGTAGTCTCAGAATTGAAACTTGATTTTCCTTCATTTGCTTCATTATTTCAATTCGTAAATCGTTCGAATTTGAAGCTAACTCATTCACTGGGTCGCATCATCTGAGCCTACGAGTACAACTAAGAGGTGTGGCAGTCGAGTAGGATATGCCAGGATAATGGTTTCAGATGCTACGGATTCTCAAAAGTGTCATCTGATAGGTAACGAACCGGTAGAAAAAATTGGCATAGGTACCTTGATAAATGCCACAGACGGTAGTGAGTAGAGAGTAGTGCACCCAAATGAAGATCTTCCCAGGAGGCTTGTCAGTCAAAATGTGTTCGTGGATACGGCACGATTCATAGCTCATGCCAAGCGATATATATGTGTCATAGTTGTATGAGTCCCTATATAACCCAACATAGTTGCATGAGATCCTATTATGTTGCATGTTTCCATTTAGTTGCTTGTTTGCATGTCTAGAGTGTATGCTTGGTCATCTTCTCCCCCTGCCACACACACCCTCGTGGTGGCTTGCAGGGTATCACGGAGTTGTAAATATAAATGAAACCTGCTCGGGCACATGGAGGCTCATTATAGCCGAAGAAATTCTCAGGATAATAAAGAATTGTACTGAAACAGAAGCTCAAGTGAAACTTGGAGATAAAAATTGGTCTGTGACATTAGAACTACTAGATGCTTTATTAGGAAATTTTTACTTGAGAGGAGTACTTGGGGCCCAATCTCTTCCTCTAAAATCATTGTGGTCAGTGGTGGGGTTTGTCCCTGTGTAAAGATGCAATGTATAGAGATCTTTTTCTGGAAATTTAGCATTTTCTTAGATTTGACATAAAATCATCTAGGACAAGTAGACTGGTTACAGAGAAATTTGTGCTTATTCGAGGCATGGAGCAATTTCATTCAAAATAGTCAGGCATGCTGTATTATATGGCCTTACGTAACAATATACGAACAACCCACTAAATCCCGTTGTCCATTTTTGCTATTTATATCAACTAAGCCTGATGGGTACGGGCAAATAATTTGGCTAGCTGTGGATAAGAATAAAAATTATATCATAAATGCATCATATAATATAAATTATATCATTATATCATCAAATAAAATTATATCATTCCCTATCTGGGAAAAGATGATTCCAGGCCAAATAATATGCGTCTAGGTGATCAGGTGGTGCTACAGTTGATTTCTCCCTTTTTAGGAAAGAGAAGGAATGTAACTTGTGATAGTTTATTTACTTCTATTTACCTCACAGAGACTGAGGAGTAAGCACACTAGTTTAGTTGGCACTATCAGCGCATCAAGACGGGAGGTCCCTACTGAAATCAAAACTTGTCGCTTGCAGCTACACGAAACAAAGAGTTCTGAAAAAGGATAACATCACACTCACTGTATTTCAAGGCAAGAGAACTAAAAATGTTATTATACTAAGTATTGTCCACCCAAATGTGACCGTCAATGTATACACTAAATGTAAACCAGAGACTATATTATTTTATTATGAAGACAAATACGGCGTACATATAGTAGACCAAATGGTGAGGCTTTATTCAGTGAAGCTCGACATCGGCCTTTTCATACTTTTTGAAACATTCTTGATTTCACTGGGATAAATGCTTGGGTTCTCTTTAGAGAGGTAAGATATCTTGTCCTAAGTTCCTTCTTACTTTTGTAGAGAGCTTGCAGCTGGTAGCACACTAGCACGACAGGTGCTTCGCGTATCGCAGACAAAGAAGATGAAAATCACTGTGAAGTAAGCGACAAGCGCAAGAAGCGTCAAGTACATGTCAAACGTAAAAAATGGTGCTAAGGGATTCCTGATTTGTAAAAGTTTTAGGAAACATGTCGACAATAAATGTATTTTTTAGAACGAAAGGTGGTTTGTGTGAATTGCCAAAGTTCTTCTAAAGATGCATAGCAGCCGAATTTGGTTCAGTGACGATTTGTTTCACTACATATAAACATGGCTTATAACAATAAAAAATGTAAAAAAACCATCAGTCTACAATGCCATTTGAAAAAACACTAAGTAAACCGTTAAAAAGTATGTTCTTACAGCCATTGAGTGGCTAAAAAAGATAATATCCTTGATGTAGAACTGGTACGAACATCAGAACGAGGCTTTATTGATTGATAGTTTCCCACAAGAATAGTCTAAAAAGGGAAATAGGAAAGATTATAATTATACCTTTGATAGGAGTATAAAGTCCTTATTTACAAGTATTAGGTAATCCCTAATTAATACTTTACTATAAGTCACATGCAATGAATAACGCAGTCGGCAAAGAACGAAGGGGTCAAATTTGACCCCTCCGGCCTCCAAGGTTGAGTGAAATTTCAGTCGTCCTAGTGTTAAAAAAATTCAATACGTACAGTCCACTGGAGAAATGTATTGAGTACAACCCAGGTTTAGTTACATAATGCCATCATCAGGTGTTCAAGGGTTAGGGAACTCTGAATTCCCTGGAAGCATCCTCTTATCGCTGCCCAAGAGACATATGCTTAGGTCAGCTGTAGCTTGGGGTGGGGGCATTGGACTCCTCACTATTAGACCACTCACATGAATGGTAGTGATGTGACAGATATCTTGATATGAGACTAACGTTAAAAAATGTGATGCAAATTTTTCCGATCAGCATAGCCTCAGATTACTTGTAATCAGTGTAATACATTACACTTACTGCCAGGAAAATATCATAAGTAGGTGCATAAAAAAAGGATGATTGCATGTCTGAGATTAAGGCCCGTATCGTAAAAGTCCCCTCTACGTAGAGCCACAGGCTGGCCTACTGTGAGGCTGACCTTGCTTGCGAAGGAGGTCCCTCTATCTATTCGTATGTTAAAAGTCTCCTCCCTCTCGGCTTCTAGGAGGAGAGGTTAGAGCCGGCGGAAGTGAC
Organism: Platycnemis pennipes; assembly: GCA_933228895.1. Lineage (NCBI taxonomy): Eukaryota > Metazoa > Arthropoda > Insecta > Odonata > Platycnemididae > Platycnemis > Platycnemis pennipes. The sequence continues at coordinate 136,052,192 of OW121846.1, forward strand.
GCATTTTTCAAGAGAAAGTTTCTGCTTGCGTAGTTGACAGTCTTCTAGTAGTATTCTATGGTGATTTTTTCGAAGCGTATTCTGTAAAGCAATGCGCAGTGGAGATAGACGCTCGAAGTCACGCAAAATGTCTCGCTGTCTGTGGGATCCTCACAATTTCTGGCAGTTGCCTGGCTAGTTGTGTGTTAATAACCTGAAGAGCATATGTCCCAAATTATCAGTACCATCGTATATGACTTACATTGACAGTAAATTGTGTGTATGTTGCCTGTTTGTGCAGAAGTACTGTGCCTTGTACTGTTGTAGCATATTACACATAATTATTCATTAAATCACCTGTGCACCTTCAAAAGTCAACTAATTTTGTCTCTCTGACGAGGACTTTATCTGTATGTGTGTTAAATACTCTGAAAGGTAAATAAATTAAAAAGCTTGCCGGATACTGCGTTCCAAATTAGTGGTAAATGTAAAAACGCGACGGATCAATTTTTTCACTTATGTGAATAACAATACAATCGCATACCTATATCAATCTGGACATTGTAGATTGCGCCAATCCATGAAAATCGCCGGAGACAATCTAAAGCAAGAGGCGAAGGTATAGGAGTACTTGTGAATGCATTTCAAATCTATGAACCAGACGTAACTTTTCATTTGAATCGCTATAATGTTGTTATCTTTACAGTGTGGTATTTATTTAACAAGGGGAGTGTCAGAGTTTCGGGTCTAGGATTTTGACGAAATTTGCCAGGCAGGTAGTGCTTGATTAGTTATTTACGAATCACCCCACATATAGGGTTATATATCCATGAGTAACTTCGACAAAAAACGAGTTTGAAAAATTTAATGCCAATATAAAGCTAATAATTAGCAATGTTTAAACAGTGCAGTTTGGGTTAGGGGTAAAGTACTCGCATCACAATGTCAACGTCTCTTTTTTCTTTTTTCTCAAAGTTCTTTTTTCTCTTGCGATTAGTTTTTCCAAAAAAGCACAGCGCTGGAAAATCACGGCACCTGACAAATTAGAACAAATGTTGTACGTACGTCGGGACTGCGTTGCCAAAGGTACGGAAATTAAAAATCACGATCACACTTCGTGCTCTTCCGTTAATTTCGTACACAAAAAACGACACGGCGTGCGGACGTATTTCCGCCACGTACTAATTATGTGATTTAGGTAAATAACGTAATTGACTGTTTTACGTACTAATTACGTAATTTTAGCAAATTACGTAAGAAGTACGTAAAATAGTTAAAATGCATCCCGGGTAAACACATGAAAAATATGTAAAACCAGGGATATTCGTACAACGAAACTGCGATGAAAAAAAAACTAATGCCGGAGAGCCTCGAACCAGAGACGTTGTCATTGTGATTCGAGTACTTTACCCCTATCCCAAACTGCACTGTTGTAACAATGCTAATTATTAGCTTTATATTGGCAATGAAATATTTCAAAGTTTTTTTGTCGAAGTTACTGAATATAACTATGTATGATTAGAATTAACGTGCAAACGTTAATTGCACGTTAACTATAACCATGCAATGTATTCACTAGCATTGAGCTCCACATTACCGCTGCATAAGTCGTTTTCAATAAAATCCCACTTACTTGAAAACTTCCAGTGGCATAAAACCTTAATACAGCCAATAACTTTATTATTCTCGGGACAGGAAGGCCTCGCATGTCCACGTTTTCTGGCCATAGCATAAGCAATAATACGTCTGTTATTATCGCTTTATGGAACCTATACCTAGCGAAAACTTCATCGTCCGCATAAAATTCTAGAGGGTTATCCCTGTCGTGAAGTCTTATGCGTGGTACATATAAAAAGACCTCATTTGGGGATCGGGTTGGTGTGGTGGCTTGAGTACTGGCCTCCCATCCCGAGGGCCCGGGTTCGATTCCCGGCAGTGGCGGATTTTTCAGTGGAAAACCGGTCCCCACTTGAGTGCCTAGTGGAGGGCAATTCAAGTACAGTACTCCGTCCGTCGGATGGGACGTTAAGCCGTGGTCCCCTTGGCGCCTTTCGTTAAGAGTAGGCTAATGCCGACGCCGGGTTTCTCTCCACCCTTCCTCCGTTCCCTAAAAACTCCTACCATTACCCAATTACCCACCTATCCTATATGGCGCAAATGACCTCAGCTGTCGGTCGCCTCCCCTAAATAACCAACCAACCAAGACCTCATTATCCTCAAAGTGATGAAGAAACTCATCCAAGTCGTTCATTTCATAAAAATTAATCAATTCAGCCATCATTTCACGCTCGCACTGTCACCTTTACCCAGTCCTCTACGCTTTGAGGTTACTACAAACCAACCTCTAAGTATAAGGTCGGATTTAGAGGTAGAGGTGACGATTTTGAGGTAGAGGTCGGATTTAGGATACCAATTCGCCCGCTCCTGACGTCATAGAGGTAGAGGTCAGCCTAGAGAAAGCTTTTACGATACGGGCCTAAGATTCACCCACCAGTTAATGTTCCACAAATTGATGGAGCGTATTCAATGTATGCAATCAACAGACATTATTATAATATACGTTGTTGGTGAAATGTTATGGAGAAATAAGTATTATGAACTATTGGCTGATAAACAAAATAGTATGAAAACAACAAGTACTTCAATGGAGTAGGCACAAAAGATGCGGAGAAAGTATGTCACTGAAACCAAGGTCTAAACTAGTAGGAAAATGATCATGAACGCATTTTCCATCACTCTTTTGAGTATCTGATTGGGCTTTCCCCTCCATTACCACGGATAATCGGTACTCTACTGTATACATGTTTGCTTCCTTTTGACTCACCTTCGCCGGTCCTGCTAATCTACGAATGTTTATACTGTGCTGCCCTTGGAAACATGCCAACTGAGACTACCTCCTACTCTAGGTACCTCAGACCTTAGTAACTGTGGTGTTGTCTTTTGAGAAAGAGAAATTGATTTTTTTCTCAGCATTTGAAGATCCTTGAGTTGGAGTGTCTGTAACTTCAGTGCGAGCTACGGTATAATTTAAATATCAATGGCCAAGGAGAGATTCAATTGGCAATCATCTGGTTTCAGTATCAACATGAGCACTTGCTGCAGTGCACCGAAATGATATCATTTGTTTTCTCATCACCAAATGTATGTATTTGAGATTTCACACAGCTTGATGACAGCAGATTTTTTGCCTTCTAGAATCAATTACTGAACTCTTATAGTCATTAGTTTATGAATAGCATTCTGCTAAACCATATGGATAATGATTGCAATACACTTTTAGCTAGCAAGGAAAATTCTTTTTATTCCATGAAATTCAATGAAAGAGGTCTTGAGAAGATCCTTGCATTGTGCAAACATAGGATGTAATATTTTGTTTTAAAAATGCTTGTATTCACTCCTTAAAATTTATATTTACAGGAAGAATGTGAAATTATTATGCATGAATTATACAAAAATGAATGACTTGCATATGGTTATGCTAGACATGAGTATATTTTCTAATGCCAAGGATTGTCATATTCTGCATTCTCAGCCAAAATAGGAAAGTCAGATCATCTTAATATGCTGGGAAGAAGACTGGTTACATCCTTATGTAATGACATATTGAATACTTTGCAACTTCTTATGCACTTCCTTCTAGGCATCAATTCCTTCACACCATATGTTTTTACATAAAAATGAGAATTTGTTCATTTTCAGACTGCAACAACATTTTGCATGAGTACAGTAGCTTCCAGCCCTGATTCACAGCTCTGTTACAGTACTATTTGAGCTACATTATACTTCCAGCATAGTGATTCAGCACTGTTACAGTACAGATAAGGATGCCATATAGATTCAGAATTCTCTCACAATGTCCATGATTCTTCTACTGTTACTGTTACTGTGCCATGTATTTGAAATGTCATTTCCATCAGGATGGCGATTTTGCTTCATAATATGAAATTACATATTATAGTGTGTCTATGGAGTATAGAAAGCTTAAGAGGCAGTGAGCATTAATTTCCCTTGAAAAGAGTGATCAGTGAGGGTCATGAAACATTGGGCTGATATTGTTCAGCACATGGCATACACCTGAATATTCTTCTCTCTCTCTCTCTCAAGATTATTCATTTCTGGTGTATTAAAATGTATAGTAATTAATGATTTGACTTTTGAAATGTTCACCTATTAATGTATATTTGGATGCAGCCTTTAGTCTTTAAACAATAATAATAATAAGCCGAGAAGCCCATGCATGGAAGTTTCTATCGAAACTTGGAAACGCATGGGCTATCGAAGGAGCTCACGTTCGCCTTCCTGCGCTCCGCAGGTCTGAAGTCCGAGACCGAGGGATTCGTGCTTGCGTGCCAGGTTACCGTCGCCTCATCTTTGGGGCAAACGTGACCGACACGAGATGCAGAGCGTGCCGAAGGCAGCCGGAGACATTAGGTCATCTACTCTCCGGCTGCAGCTTCTATGCGAAGAATGCATATATAGACCGGCACAACTCAGCTCTGCGGGTGTTGTATTATCATCTAAGACACCATTGCGGCATAGACGCGAATCCGGTGCTGCCTTACGTCCCTGGAGACATCGAGTCCGTCGTGGAGAACGATAAGTGTAAGATCTGGTGGAATTATTCCTTCTCCACCTCCAGGCAATTGGAGGCGACGAAGCCTGATATCGTTCTCCTCGACAATCTCTCTCATGCCATGTTCGTGATCGAGTTTTCGGCACCGGCCGAAATGAACATGGCAGCGAAGGAGATTGAAAAAAGGACTAAATATCAAGATCTGCTGTGCGAACTCCGGCAAATGTACGCGGGCTACTCTGTGAAACTGGTAGTCCTCATCGTGGGCGTGCTTGATGGTGTCAAGAGCTCAAAGGTCGAAAATCTCAAGTGCATCCCAGCGTGCAGGGCACGAGCGGATGCACTTGCAAGTGCAATGCAGAAGGCTGTCCTTCTCGGGTCTCTCCGCCTGCTTCGTGCGCATGACCCTAATGCCGGGTAGCCACCTATCCACCGGTGGCAGACGTGGCTACCCCTAGGCACGACCCCTCTCGAGTCCCCGGCAATTATGACGGCAACGAAACCTGATGCTAGCCGGAGACTCCGAGATGGATGTTACAAAAGTAACAATTAATAAATAATAATAATAATAAAAGAGAAAAAGTTATCTTCCACGCACAAACACCTGGCCAGAATCTTCACATCCTTCCTGTCAGGAACGGAGCCAATTCCGTCCTGGCTGACTGAGGGGCGAACGGTCCTAATACCGAAAAAGGGAGACTTGTCCGATCCGAAGAATTACCGCCCTATAACCTGTCTCAACACTGTATACAAGGCGTTCACTTCCATCTTGAACGACCTTATCCTCCGCCACGTCCAACCGGTATGGGAGGAAGTGTACGAGCAGAGGGGCTCTAAGAAAGGTATCGCGGGATGCAAGGACAAGACAACCTGCTCATTGATAGGTGTGTGAGCCAGGACGCTTGTCAATACAAGCGTAACCTGTCAATGGGCTGGGTGGAGTACAAGAAGGCTTTTGATACCACCTCTCATGAGCTGATTATAGCCATGCTGAGGTACATGAAAGTCCACCCAGAGGTTGTGTCCTGCATCGAACGCCTGTTACCACTAAGGAAGACGCGGTTTGCCATACCATCTGGCAAGAAGACCGTCTACACGGATTTGGTAACATACCACCGTGGCGTTTTTCAAGGCGATAGCCTCAGTCCCCTCCTGTTCTGTTTATCTCTCCTCCCACTGTCTGTTCAGTTGAGACGAGGTAGGGGATATATGTGCGGTGTCCCGTCAAAAAGGGAGCCTAAGGTCACCCATCTTTTCTATATGGATGACCTGAAGCTTTATGCTTCAAGCGCGAAAGACCTGCGCCTGGCATTGGACACCGTACGCAGATACAGTGAGGATATAGGGATGGAATTCAGATTGGACAAGTGCGCGACCATCCATCTGGCGAAAGGAAAGATTTCGGAAGACCAGGAAGATGTGCAGCTCGTTGACGGAAACGCTATTCGTCTTCTTGATGACGATGAAGCGTATGAATATCTTGGCATCCCCCAGCACCGGTTGCAGGAGGTGAGAGCAGTGAAGGAAAGGCTTGCAGCGAAATACAGGCAGACTCTCAGGCGAATCTGGAGCTCTGACCTGTCAGACAAGAACAAGGTTCTTGCGACCAACACCTTCGCGGTTCCAACACTGCTCTACACCTTCGGTTGCATCAAATGGAATGTCAATGAGCTGCAAAACCTCGACAGGGGAACGAGGAAAATGATGACCATATACCGTAGTCTTCATCCGAAGTCTTCCGTCGCCAGATTGTATCTCCCGAGAAGGCTAGGTGGTAGAGGGCTGATAAGCCTGGAGTGCCTTCATGACAGAGTAGTCCTGAATACGGCTTGCCGCGTGTTCCACAGCACGGACCCCCTTATGCTGTTCGTGAAGAAACACGAGTGTGTTGGCAAAGGGGCGTTCCTATTCCAGGCGGCGAAAAGGGCAGCAGATGGCCTCGGTTTGGACTTGGACCTTACTTCCAGCGGAGAAGCGTGCGAAAAATCAATATTGTCGCTGGAGGCGGACCTGTTAAAGCTCGAAATAAAGAATGCGGAGCAAAAGATCGAGAAGCCCATGCATGGAAGTTTCTATCGAAACTTGGAAACGCATGGGCTATCGAAGGAGCTCATGTTCGCCTTCCTGCGCTCCGCAGGTCTGAAGTCCGAGACCGAGGGATTCGTGCTTGCGTGCCAGGATGGCGTCATCAACACCCTCATGTACCGTTGCCTCATCTTTGGGGCAAACGTGACGGACATGAGATGCAGAGCGTGCCGAAGGCAGCCGGAGACATTAGGTCATCTACTCTCCGGCTGCAGCTTTTATGCGAAGAACGCATATAAAAACCGGCACAACTCAGCTCTGCGGGTGTTGTATTACCATCTAAGACACCATTACGGTATAGACGCGAATCCGGTGCTGCCTTACGTCCTTGGAGACATCGAGTCCGTCGTGGAGAACGATAAGTGTAAGATCTGGTGGAATTATTCCTTCTCCACCTCCAGGCAATTGGAGGCGACGAAGCCTGATATCGTTCTCCTCGACAATCTCTCTCATGCCATGTTCGTGATCGAGTTTTTGGCACCGGCCGAAACGAACATGGCAGAGAAGGAGATTGAAAAAAGGACTAATTATCAAGATCTGCTGTGCGAACTCCGGCAAATGTACGCGGGCTACTCTGTGAAACTGGTAGTCCTCATCGTGGGCGTGCTTGGTGGTGTCAAGAGCTCACAGGTCGAAAATCTCAAGTGCATCCCAGCGTGCAGGGCGCGAGCGGATGCACTTGCAAGTGCAATGCAGAAGGCTGTCCTTCTCGGGTCTCTCCGCCTGCTTCGTGCGCATGACCCTAATGCCGGGTAGCCACCTATCCACCGGTGGCGGATGTGGCTACCCCTAGGCACGACCCCTCTCGAGTCTCCGGCAATTATGACGGCAACGAAACCTGATGCTAGCCGGAGACTCGGAGGTTGATGTTACAAAAGTAACAATTAATAATAATAATAATAATAATAATAATAATAATAATAATAATAATAATTTCTGTAATGATCACAGGTGCCCCCAATTACGATTATTTTAATATACATATAAGGACAACACATTTAAAAACAGCCATGCCCTGGACATGTGCGTTTTTACCCAGGCGGGACTCGAACCCGCAACCTTCGGAATGGCAGGCGAGGACTTAACCCCGCCGCCACCAAGGCCGGCCATGTATTTTCTTTTATGCATGCATACCATGTAATTACTTCCATTTCAAAAACTAGACAAGCAGTCTACTTCCTCAGCCACTTTCATCTTTGTGTATGCAATATTCATAAAAACCTATCTCCTCCTAATGTATTAAGCATTTTTCATGTAATTCAAGATAATAACTAAAAATTAGACGCTGGTTTATAAGATAGGCTTTGGCCACAAAACAGGTTTTCTTGAGCTCATAGAAACAGGATCTGTTTTCTTACCAATCATCTTAACAATACAGCCTTAACTAGTTTTAAGATTTGTTTCAGGTATTAACCATCTAAATTTATTATTATTAAACTTATGTTTTAAGTTGTTCTAAGGCCTGAGTGTAATCTCAAATCACAATAATTTTAAAATGTTTAACTAAATGACTACATGTTATTTTTTTGTTTACAGAAGTGTCATTGGAAGCTGTTCTGAAGGAAGATACTCACACATCTGATTCAACTCCACCCCTCAATGATTCTTCTACATCAAGTGATCCATCAAAAGAGATGCCTTCTGGCAATACCAACTATCAGACCACTTCAGCCACTTCTCAGGTTGGCATAGAATTAAACTCAGGAGCCACTGGATTAGATGCTGAATCCACAATATCGGAACCAGGAGATACGAGGAATTCAAGTTTTTGGGGTGGGTTATCACACTCACTTCCAAGCAACTCTTGCACCTCAAATTATTCTAGCCAGGAAGGTAAATTAATTTTTGCATTAAGAGTGGCTGCTAACACTTGACCACATAAGGAATTTCAGTTGGCCTACTTAATTTCATGAAACTTATCTTCTCTTACACCCATGCTTGTACAGCTTACACCATTTCCAGGAACCAACACCCTATTCATGCCTCTGTCTCGAGAATATGTACTCTGTGCTTTAAACCACAAGCATCTCTTGGTGTCCCCATGTGATCGTAGAGAATGAATATCACAGGTGGGCAATGGCCTCTTGCTGGCTGTCATACTTCTATATGGTCCTGTGGAGATGTGTTAATGTGGCTCCACTTCCTGTGACAAGTGATATGCAAACTGGAAAATGTGTATGCAGAGCACTCCAAACAATGTCTATCTTCCTGTTCTTACTCTGATTCCTATCCTCTCTAAGAATGGCTTCATTTAAGCACACATTTGGAATATTAATTCCATGGATTCATGTGATCTAATATACTTACTCCTCGGCACTACAGCCCTTGGCCCCTGCGACAATATTGGACCAGTTGCTGCAATCATCTCCATCTCTTTACTCCCATCCTCCTCAAATCATCCTCCACATCACCCAGCCATCTTTTCCAAGGTCTTCCTCTCAATCTTTTACCACCAGGATGTCCCATGTATATCTTTTTAACCATTCTACTCTCAGACATTCTCTCTGCGTGGCCTAACCACCTTAACCTGTTACTCTTTATTTCTGTCACTATGCTTGGGTGGTTGTAGAGTTCCTCTAGCTCTCTATTCCTTATAATTCTCCATTGTCCATTTTCATCTGTTGCACCAAAAATCCCTCTCAAAACTTACCTTTCCCATCTTTTAAGCAGTTCTTCTTCTGAAGAGGTCAGAGTCCATGTTTCGGAGCCGTACATAACTAAAGGTCTAATCACAGTTCGATAGACTTTTGTTTTCAAGTTTTAACTAAGGTTACGTGACTTAAGAACCTTGAGCAATGTTCTTAAAGCCCTATTGCCTGCTGCTATTCTGACTTTTATTTCTTCATTTAGCTCATTGTCTTTTGTCACCAGCACTCCCAAATACTTGAACTTACTACATATTTCATATTTTTTCCCATTCAGTTCTATAAATTTACCTTTCACTAGTTTACTTTTCCTGGAAGAGAACATGTACTGGGTCTTGTTACAGTTCTCTTTGAGGCCCACCTTTCCAGCTTCCATTTCTAATCTCATCAGTCCTTCCTCGAGATCTTTGTGTCTTCTGGATATCATATCGACATCGTCAGCATAAGCTAGGTTTTGTGATATACGATTGAACTAACTCCTGGGTTGCTGATATCTACTATTCTCATCACCCACATTGAAGAGTATGGTGGCCTTGTCATAAGCACATCGCCTTGTTATAAGCCGTGAGTAATTTCAAATTCCATCAAGAGGCTCCCTTCGATTTTGACCTTGCATCTAGTGCTATTCAATGTCAATTCAATTTTTATTAATCTGATTAATTTACTTGGCAAATCCATGCTGATCAAAGTCTCATACAGTTTATTTCTCTTTATGCTATCGATTCTTTCCCATTATCTGTCTGACTATAAAAATATGGTCCGTCGTTGATCTGCCTTCTTGAAATCCACATTGGTTATCTCCAAGAATTTGCTCTACTAGTGGATTAAGTCTTTTAGCTAAGATTCTGGCTAACACTTTAAATGTAATCCTATACGCCCAGATATTCAGGGAGCTTTTTTTGGTGGTGGTAGGTGGTATCATTTTGTAAGAATTACAGCTATTTCACATCCTTGCTGCCAGAACATTGGTTGTTTTAACTGCATGTTTGATGAAATTACTATCATGCTCTTACCAATGCATAGGTCAAAGCTAAAAGCTTAAGCAAGGTGAACTCTTTGGAAAATGTATTTTCATCTTAGCTTACTTGGCTTGTATTATTTCATTCGTATGTTAAAGATAGAGAAAAGGCAAAGCATTGAAGTTGATGGAGTATACTTTTCCCTTATCATATTACTTGAAACTGAGGATATTTTTGAGGTGGGGTCTTGGAGTCCCTATTTTGTTTAAAATGATTTCTGGGTAATTATTTTCTTTTGTAGGTGATGAGAACTCTCCTGTTTGTAGCAGTAGGAGTTCCTTATCCAGCCCTTCTGGAAGACAGTTGCATTCTTCAAGGTCTATTGGTTGTCAGGGTAGAGATTCAGGGTATGGTGAAGCCTGTGGTAAGTTTTTGCCACTAACATATAGCTAGTGCAGTGACATTTGTTTTTTTCATTTCCGTTTAGAAATCTGTAATTGCATCTTTTTTTAGAATCTGGTTCATCAAGGCCAGTTAGTGGATTCTCCATGGCTGAACCATGGCAACATGAAGGTAAAATTAGAAGTGAGCCATTTCAAAAACTATGTTATGAAAGCATTAAACCTTTGGCTGTTAAAGGTAAGTTTATCCATATAGCTTACAGTGTATGCATGCTCTGGAGAACATATATAGTACCATTTTATTCTTTTTATTTTCTCAAATTCAATACCATTACAGCTATGCAAGACCAACCGGATGCATCAAAATTAAGGGTACCTAATACCATATGGTCTGGATATGGATTCAGCCATTCTATGCCTGAAAGCGTATTGAAAGCACAAGCTAACCAATCTAATTTAGATCCCTTAAAGGTAATTATTTTAAAAATAATTCCAAAATATTATATTTAAAGATGAGCCGAATCCCATTTTTATCTCATCTCGAATCTCATTTTGAATCGGAGTCTTATCTTTACCTTCAATCCTAAGTTTTATCTAAAATCTAGATGGTACTGTTTCCTTGAAACCCAAGTATAATTTTGAAGCCAAATATTTATTTTCACATTATATATTTTATTTTGAATTTTAATATTAAATTTTCTCATACAATTGAATTAAACACTCCAACTACAAGTGCAATTCATTTTATTGCTTTAAGTTTTTAATTTAAAAAATGAGCATTTTAATTCATTCTGGATCAAGCCAATTTCTCACTTTATCACAAATAATGCCAGCTGTGCTGAGCGCTCTCTCCAAGTCCACTGTTGCCGATGGTGCTGAAAGGCACTTCCTAGCCAGTTTTGGTAGTACGATGGCTATATAACGAGAGCTTTTGGGAGCCAAAAAACCACTCGCTATATCTAACTCTCCTCACTAGAGAAGATATTTAAATAGTCATTCCACAGCCAATTTCTAAGATCTAGTTTAATCAATATTGTGGGTGTTTTGGGTGAATCGTGAAAAGATATTATTAAGATAGGTATTAAAAATGATATTTTTCCTCAATTCGGTTGTATTTACTGTCCATGACATTAAATTTCCTGTTATATGCAATGTGGCAATTTACCACATTTTTTATTGCTGAATCTAATAGAGTTTATAAATAAAGAGGAAATCCTCAGGCTTCACTTGGTGGAACCGCATGATAGTAAATAAAATGATTACTTGGTAAGATTCCACAAATTTATTTTTCACCGACCTAGGTTTCGATTGTTTAGCAATCATTATCAAGGTTAGATCCTACTTCTAGGTTTCAAAAAGATTTTAAAAAATACGATGTCTCGATGTTCGACCATAATTCCTCCTACCCAGTATTGGCATTTTATTAATATGAACCCCCCTTCCTAGGCGAGGGGCCTTTATGGTCTACCCAAAACTCATAAAGATAACGTACCTATCCACCCCATTGTTTCTCATTTTCCGGCCCCAGCACATAAGCTCGCTGTCAAACTGAACTCTACCTTGAAAGAACTTTCCGCTTTCGAATTGCAATATTCTATTAGAAAGTCCATTGAACTGACCAAGAAACTTGCTAAAATACGAATACTCCTGAACTCCAAACTTATCTCATTTGATGTCACCAACCTTTTCATGTCAGTTCCGGCAAAAGAGGCCATCTCTTTAGCCTTGAATTTAGTTAAAAACTCACAGGGTGAATCCAGGCTTATCTTCGAATTAGAGTTGTTGCTCAACCTGTGTGTTTCACAAAATTATTTCCTTTTTAATGGTTTTATCTATAGACAAACCCACGGTCTATCCATGGGTTCACCTCTCTCCCCTATTTTAGCCGATATTTTTATGTGCAGCCTCGAAAACAAACGGTTTACTTACAATAACCCACTTTCATCTAATGTTACTTACTGGTACCGTTATGTGGACGATATTTTATGTTTATGGACTGGTAGCCTTCGTCAGCTTGATCTTTTTAAAAATCTTTTAAATTCATTACATGACTCTATTAACTTCACCCTTGAGGTGGGTGGTAAAGTTTTAAACTTTTTAGATTTGACAATTAAAATAACCAATGATCACCATTCCTTCTCCATTTTTAGAAAAGCAACGTTTTCCGATGTAATAATTCCCTACGATTCTTGCCATCACCAAACCTATAAGCTATCCACTTTCTATTCCATGATCAACAGATTACTATCTATCCCTATGTCAGTTGATGATTACAATGCGGAATTGCACATGATAAAAAGCATTGCTTATAACAATGGGTACAATCATGAAGTTATCAACAAAATTGTGCAACGCGTTAAAACTAAATTAGCTCTCCGTTTGATTACCAATTTATCTGCCTCTCAACTTGAGACTTCTACAAAACATTGGTGCAAAATTCCATTTCTTGGTAAGGTTTCTCATTGTATAGCTAATCACATCCCTGAAGACAAACTCAGAATATCATTTTATAACCCCTATACCTTAGATAAGCTAATTTTCAATTGAAAGTGCAAATATGACGTTTCAGACAGAAATGGTGCATACATGCTTCAATGTAATAACTGTGATGCCTCTTACATTGGTCAAACCGGACGAGCTATTCACACCCGTGTGAAAGAACACAATAGCTGTTTACGAAAAGGGGATTACAGTTCCCAATTTGCCAAACACCTCATCGAAGAAGACCACACCAGTGACTTCATCCCCAAAGTGCTCCACACCCAGTGCAAAGGCCACAAGTTGAATTTCCTCGAACAGTCGGAGATAATGTCTGCTACCAGAAATAATGCACATTTGTTGAATGAATATATGTTCCCTTCCAACTCTCCCTTCCTGAACTTACCTTTTCTCTCCTCCCGAACATGACCCATCTCCTTAACCCTCCCCTCACATCCGGCCAAGTCACAACTAGTTACTGCTCTCCCCCCCCCCCCTATTTCCCATTGTTGCCCCAACCCATGGATCACGTGAACACCTTGTGGGTATACCTGTATAATGAACTCGCAGACTCTCCGTGCTTACCTTGATAATGATTGTTAAACAATCGAAACCTAGGTCGGTGAAAAATAAATTTGTGATATCTTACCGAGTAATCATTTTATTTACTAGAGTTTGTAAAATAAAAAGACCCTTATTTTTCCGTTCTTCGATCTGTCAAGTCGTTCTTGAGTAATAAGTAGTGAAAAACTGATGTGTTTAACCCTTTCGGGAAAAGTGGATGTGCAAAGGACTCGTACATCATTCCTTCGCGTAATCACAACTGAAGCTTTGCAGCTCCTTGGCTCAATCGAAATTGGGGACCCACAGCTGTCTCAGCCAATGGAATTGGTTGCGACAGGATCTGAGCAAGCAGACCTTCTACTTCCACCTCCACTAGCCTCCCTTTCAGTCAAGGGTGGGAGTTGGATGACATAGATATCCTTGAAAATGTACACTTGACCCATATGGTAGAAAATGCAGTGGAAATTTTTTTTTATCATTGTAGGCATGACATGATATCATGAGCACACACGCAATGTGCTGCATATGTTTCCAGTTGTCTCTTTTGGGAGCCACTCGCTGTGTGTGGAGCTTTGTTATCCAAGTTTTCACGTCCATCACGGGCCGCATCATCAGGATTAAAATAATGAAGAGGAAGTCTTTGCTATTTATTGGGAGATATACCCCCTCTCGTAAAATTCTTAGCCCTGTTTGGTATTTTTTCTCATTGACAATTTCCCCTCTCACGTCAGAAGGCGTTGACTCAGCATGGACCCTGGGTGTTTTGGAAGACTTTCCTTGGGTAGTGGACGAAAGAGTCTCATTCGTGCAGAAATGAGTTTAATGCAGTCATCACGGTTGAAGTTCCATTGACATTTATCTATTTAGATGGCCTCCCAATCAATCTTGTTAGTGGCAAGGTTCTTTTGCTATTACCCATGCCTTTTCCGGTAGAATACCCCACCTGGACTTCGGGAGGATGTGTGTTCTTTGATGGCAGATTCCTTTATGCTCCCGTGGATGATTGTTCTCCTGTGCTCTTTCAGCCTACAATACACAAGGGCTCTCGAAGTATGGATTCTATCCATGCTTTCAATTATGATCACGGGTGGTGATGGTAAAGTTGAATTGAAAGAAACGAGAGGATTTTCATCTGCTGAGGATGTAAGTGACACGGATTTTTAAGGATTCAGATTCGAGGTGAAACTCAATGGCTTCGAGAATTTGAAGATTCGTCAAAAGAGGCATTATTTGTGGGATTCGATTCATCTCAATTATATTTACCATTAATTTTTAATATCTCTGTATATTCTTAAATAGGATTTAGGTGACCAAGTGATAGATGATAAATGTTATCTTCCTCTGGGGTACAATATTTGCTATACCACTGTGCCGATGCATTCACCATATAAGACAATGGATACAGCGGTGGCATCAATGAAGCTAAAAGGAGGTATAAATGATGTTGTTCTACTGCTGGAAAGTATAGGCCTGGAAAGGTATTCATGTATGTATCATGTAATATTTTCATGGGGCTTTATGCTCTGTTCAGAAGCTTATAATATTTATTTTGGCACTAAAATGCAAAATTTTAAATGGAATATCTTCTTAAACCTACAGATATATTTACTTCTGAAGAGTTAGACATGGACACCTTTATGACATTAGATGACAATGACTTGCGAGAACTTGGTATTTCGACATATAATGCTAGGATGAAGATATTAAGGACAATAGCAGGTTTGTTTGTGATTTTCTCTAGTTTTTTTTGGCAAGCATGATGCCTGAAAGTAATTTTTACCTGTTCCTCATTTGGTCATTATTCGTCATTTTGAATTGAGATAATGGTATCATTTTTTCTTAAATGCAATTTACATAGTGTAATTTACATTTAAGCACTTATTTGACTTTGAAATCACTTAAAGCAAAGTGATTTGCCTTTAGTTGGATTTGAGCCACATGGTTTTGGTCCTGAGTGTGTGCAATCTGCTTATCTCCTTGGAAATATAAAAATATGGTTGCTCTGGTGATGTCACTTTCTTCTCCTTGTCTAAAGGCCTTAAGTGTCATTACGCTGCATAGCCTGATCAGTAACGTACTGACCTGGCAACCCAAAGGTCACAGGTTCAAATCCCAACCTAGGCATTGATGTGGTATTTGCCCAAGGATTAGGAGTTTATGTTAGAGAGGGCAAGGGGCTTGCAATGTTGAAACACCTGTTCCTGTCCAATCGCTAAGTTAAGCAATGTTGGTCCTGGATGGGGGTTGGAGAGGTGATCTTTTATTCCTCAAGTGCTCTTGTTCCCTGCCTGCAAGTGGTGGGCAGGAAGGTATGTTGGTGCAATGGTACTTCTAATTTGGCACTACTTTAATGAATATTTGTGATGGACAAATTTCATTCTTGGAAATTTTATAGTGATTTCATTTCAACTAAGTCATGCATGGGAATTAGTGCTTCATTCACCATCAATCTTGATAGAAAGAGTTTTTCATCTGAAAAGGCCTTTCTTAAGCTTTAGAATAGGGTGATTTTCTTCTCTTTATTCACTGTGTACCTTTCTTTTCTATTATCTATAGATATTTTGCCTGTACATGGTAATAACAATGGTGTATTAGTGTGTAGGTTTTCCTGGCATTTTGGCAACTGTATGGCTATTGGGTTCTCACCACATGCATTGTCTTATGTGGTAAAGCCACCACATGTGGTGAGAACCAGGTAGCCATGCAGTCACCAAGCAGTGGTGTATGAATAGGCTTAAGGATCAGTATATGATTTTTATATTATCACTTTAAATTGCACTCGATGTGAATCGGTTAACTTTTGGTAGACTAAGGAATAAAAAAAGATGAAAAACAAAATTTTATCTAGAATTGTAAGATGATTTTTTGAACTTTCTCAACATTTACACTTGAGGAAACGCTTCCTGTTTAACACACTAAATGTGGATACCTTTCATTTACATCGTAGGGGGGGTATGGCATGCCTTGAATGCAAGACATCTGTATTGAATGATTTTAGTTTCACTGGACAAAATGCTCAGGCTTCCTGCACTCTTAAAATGCTGTGGATCCGTTATTTAATAAGTGGATGCCAATTCCTGACTTCTTTTATTAAAGGTCTTGTTTTTGAATATGAATGTCATTTTTGCCTTCACTGTTTTATATTTTCATTGATGGAAAAACACTCAGGTTTATATAATAGGTAGCCACAAGTATGACAAACTCGCCAATAGAGTAAGCAGCAAAAAAAAATGACTTGATTTCCTTAGTTCCCAAAAAAAAGGGGTTGGTCCCCAGTGGAACATCGACGTAGTATCTACGTTGATTTTACATCGATTCTACCTTGATGCTACGTTGATGGTTGCATTGACGTCGACTTAATAATGGTCCTCGAAGCTACGTTAATTCAACATCGATCATCAATGTTAATGTGTCCACATCATATCTATGATATCTCGATGTGCTTTCGAACCGAAAAATGCAGCCTACCAAATTACCAAACTAAATTGCTAAAATTTATTTAAGTAGTACATATTTATTCAAGTGTATTTTATTTTAATTTTTTGCTTTAAATTTTTGAAGCATCTTTCTCTGCTTAAAATGTGCAGCATTCGTTTTCCATAATTTAAGGATTAGGTAGAAGCATGGCCGTGGTAGAAGTCAAGATCGGGGATGAGAACACTGCTTTTTGCCATTTTCAAGGAACCTTTATTTGATATTTACATTGCAAAATGGACATTAAATAAAAAAATTAGGAAGTTATATATTATGTTTTCTTGGAGCTTTTATTTATTATTGCTTCCTGGTCTATTTATTCCTTGCATGTATAGTTTTGTGCCACATCGTTGGTCATTAGAGCTTTCATGATGGAATATATTTTATCTAGTTCCTCCAATTCCAAAAGTTGAGAGATATTGAACCGACAACAAAATTCTTCGATTATACACAAACGCTCCCAAGAGTGATATGTGCCTACAGAAGCTAGTTTTTAATTTATTAGTTTTTAAATTCTGAGGAAATCTTTAATCACAATGTCAATTTTCTCATGTACTTACAGTTATAGGTCCAGTAGTAGCTCAAATTATGGTCTGAACAGGGGCGTACTTTGGGTATTGCAGGTACGCCAGATTACCTGAGTGCCACTAGGTACCTACGTCACTAGGCGTGTAGCCATCATTTTTAGGGATATCGGCAAAAGTATGGTTTCTTATGTTTAATACCACTATTTGTGACCGTCCTTTTTCAGTTCCTTAATGTTGCACGTGAATTGAAATTATGAATATCCAAGTTAACACAACAAATAGGGTATGTTCCGCAACAAACAGGTTTTAATGACAATTGTACTCCATAAATAACGGAAATGATGACTTCAGTTACATTGAAGATGACTGACTTAAAGGAAAATGGATGTCATAAACTATTACTCTCCTTACCATTGAAAAGCTACATATCAAAGAATCTCAAAGAACTTAAACGTTAAAAGATTTAACGTTTTCGACGAAAAAAGTTGTGATTTAGGCTTTAGAATCTTATTCAAGGGGCTTAGGACTCAATAACTATACTCATGGCAGAAGCAAATTTTTCCTCCTCTTGCAATTCTTCCATCCATTCATCTGTCTGGTCCTCGCTTTGCAAAGGGAGGTTTGGAAAGTCATAAAGTATTGGTTTTATAGGTGTGCTCTGTCTATTACCTGGAGTTAGTATTGTCAATATTTTATTTAATATTGTATCCATTTCCTCGAATGTGATTTTTAATTTAAAAATTTCATTCATCATTGGCTTAGAGCAGAGATCACCTTAAATGTAATGACATATGAAAACAATTTCACTTAAATTTCTGTATCAGTAACTTATAAAATATTTATATAGGTTACTGATACAGAGACCCTAAGACCTAGGTACATTTGTCCGATGATATGAGGCACGTCAATCATAAACAGAAGTTACATTAACAATACATATTAAATCAGTCAATTTCAGTCAGAACATATATCACCAATAGTTTACATCCTATACACAAAAAACACATTGAAAATGCTTCAATACTAGCAAAAATACAAATATTTTCTTAATTTTATAATTTATGTAAAGGGGATGTTGGACAAAATGTTTTTGTATTGCTTATACTATAAAAAATTATTACCGAAATTAAGATCCCAATTCGGCCAAGGATGCTTCTGGTTTGCATATTATTATTGTATCAAAAATTGTTGGTTACCCTAATACCCACTAGTTTCTGTTCCACAATTCTGTAAAGATTAGCAATATGTTGATTTCTCTGAGATTACAATTTTTTAATTTGATATATAACAACTAATCAAACAGGGCGGGGACATGATATTGACCCAAAAGAGTATGGTGCAAGTTTTTACCGATGAGAAAATATGTATTTCATTAAATATTCCGGCTATTCCTTTTAAAATGTCAAATTGGCACTTAAAATTGACAATTAAATGTTAGTTTGCAACTTTAACTTAAGTTACATCTACGTCAATTCAACAAAAACAATTGAGGTTGACCTGTCAACATTACATTGACATAGATATTACGTCGATCTCCATCTATCAACAAGAAATACGTCGATTCTATGTAGATTGAAGGTCAATGTGCCACTGGGGGCTTGCCACAGTAGACAGGTTGGTAACATTCTGTCCACCCTAAAGTCATGGGGCTCCAATTCCATTATAATCATGGGTGTCATATTTATCATAGGATTAATCCTTAGTTAGATAGTGCATATAACCTTCACACTTAAACCTAATTATAAACCTAACATAGGGGGCTAAAGAGATGAGTAAATGGAAGAAGTGATATTAGAAGAATGGGGTGAAGGGACTGATGATGAATGGGAGGGAAGAGCTTTTATGGGGAAGAGATATTTTACATCATGGGGATTGAAGACTTGGAAGAGCCATATATATGTCTGCTCAAGCATTGTAATTTCATTTGGGCTCTCTCTGTGGAGAATGAGGCAAGTATGGGTATGGTGTATTATGCAACGCAACAATACACAAAGATTTTTTTTAGGGAGTTGTGCCTTGCAACAAGGAGATGAGCTGTTTGGGAAGAATTGTGGTGATTTTTATTATGTTGACCAATACATTCAACCCTGTTTGGGTCACTAGTGTTTCGCAATCAGTTTTGCCTCCAGACAGCACAGCTCACCAATGGGTGAACCACCTTTAGATTTTCGCATTACATTTAAAAGGAGCCAATGGATTATGACGATAACTGACTTATCCCCTTCCAGGGAAATGTTTCAATTTTCAATCTTATGTCACCGCCTGATGAACATCATTTTTCATTCTCCGGTTATTCCCATGGCACTTAATAGAAAATCATACGATGGGTTGAATTTATTAAGAGTTATGGAGGTTTCACTAATGTAAAAGGTGTATGTTATAATATTGAAGGTAGAGTGGGAGAGGTGATGATTGGTAAGAAATTTAACTAAGGTAATTAAAATTGCAAATATATCTTCACCCAAAAAATCAAGGGGCCTTTAGGCCCCTCATCGAAAATACTCATAACATTGCAATGCACCCTAACCTTCCAATTTCGATAATAACTTTATTTTCTAGAATGAATTTCTGTAAGCCTATTGCATTTAATCAAACCTTCCACTGTCTTTTGAATTTACTCTCACCCCCCTTCCCACCCAGTTACCAAATCCCCACTAACTTCATACTACTGATCAATATGCGAAATTGTCCTATCTTCACCAAGCGTTCCTTGCCAAATGCTCAAGTTATCATTTTCCCAGCCCCTCTTCTCCTTTTTTGTATCTTCAGCAATGTAATATTCATTCTATTATACCTAACAGTAACATATAGTTACTTCATATTGTAAAACTCTGCACGACTCTTAGGGTGTTACTATGTGCATAGCTTTTGCTGAAAACAGTTTTGCAAGTGTTCCAATCAGTGTTTTCAGGTCAAATACACTGCAAGTTGGACACTTTTGACTTGAAGATAGCAGTTGGAGCACCTGCAAAATGTTGATGCTGAAAGCAACACAGGCAGTGTAAATATGAAGAGCTATGCAGAGTTCTAGTGGCCAACACCGTGGAAACCTAAGATCCAACATTACTACAACAATACATACTTTCTTATTCTGCTTGTGTATATGGTCTTGTTTCTCCTCTTTTATTCTTCTTCTTGATTTGTAAATGGTCTTGATATTCATTGCAATTTTTCACATCAAAAAATTACCCCTGTTCCTTCATGAAGGAATTGGTTACGCACGAACTGATCCATCAGCAAATTATTTTGAGTTTCAGTTAAGACATTAGGGAGCAGTTACCTATGTAAGTGAAAACCATAGGCTTAATTTTCATGTGTCAAATGTGGTGAATGTGAGTTATGCATTGGTTAACAATATGAAGTATTGGATTTCCTTGAATTGGAAATATGGAATGGAAATTTCTCACATGAAGATTAGTTATGCTCATTATGAATTTTTCAGAGCTCAGAAAAAGCTATTTCAGTGATGATGGTGCCACTGGTGCTGAGAGTAAAGCTGGGACATCTTCCCATTGGGGCAGACTTGGTTTCTGACAACTTTATTAGCATAGTAAACTGGACATTCCGTTTATTCATGTGCAATACAATTCAGTTGTAGATCATACATTTGGAAGAAAACTAGTTTTAATGGTAATTATATTTATAATAGACATGCACATTGCAGCAACTGTACCAAAGAACACATATCTTGCCGGTCTAAAAGATTGAAAAAATCTCAATGCTTTAATATTTGTTATAGATAGGGTAAATATCTTTAAGTGAGCAATATTGCCGTGATCCTTACTGGTGTTGATAACGTTACAGTGTTTAATAGTATTTTTAATTCAATTGTGATGCAAAAATTTTTTTGTGAAAAGTGCCATAATGGTTAAGTTAATGGTGGAAATGATTTTGATTAGATAATCATCCTACCTCATTAAATAGCATGGTTCACTGGCAGATTTTATGCCAACAAAGCATATTCTCTATAATATGTTGTCAGATTGGGCAACTTGTGAAATTTTACTGTTTATATTTGGCTGACTCATGTATCATGCTAATGTCTTCCTGAAAATTTGTTGGATACTTTACATTGGTTATTAGAAGGTGTAGGTTGTGTGTGTGTGTGTGTGAAAGAGTATGCGAGCGATGAAAAATGTTATACATGTATTTATTTTGTACAGTTAGGAGCCATTTATTACCTAAGACTTTTTTCAAGTTTAACAATCCATGTTAGTGATTGTGGTGATTCATCCTTTTTCACTTCGTTATATTGCAGTTAATCCTGCATTGTTTAAGGACTTTGAAAACTATTGAGGTTATACCCCTCATCAATATTTTGAATTCTGGGTGTTCCTGGTAGTTTCTACAACTAATCCAAGGTACAAAACCTTGAGAATTGACTTCAGAGTGCATAGTAAATGAATTTTAGCTATCATCCATTTGTAACATCTCTCTTAAAGTTTTTTGGTGTAGAGTTCCCATTATTTTTGCTTCTCAAATTCAACCTTCCAATTTGGGGGCATTTATAATTGTTCAAACTGTGAACTTGATGTTAATGTCCACTATACTCTGTTGTATGAATTTTTCTTTGATTTTATCTGACGTGATCATTTCTTAAAGTTATCCCTTATATTTGGATTGTTTATTTATATGTGAATTGTTTAAATAAAATGAACTGCATTCCTATTCAGCAATTCATGAACTCTTTTCTTAAATAAATTATGAAGAAAACTCCCTTTTTATGGGTTTTTCTTGGATTTATTGCAAAATAACCTCCCATTGATACACAATACACTGTTGAAAAAATCAAATAAAACTAAGCTTGTTTTTCCCATTTGTGTAAATTTCACCACATCAAATTACAAGTCTCAAATTGCCTTCAACACATGAAAATACATAAATGAACCAATGGACAGATTGTTTCCTAAACTCTGTTGTGACCTAATAAATCAGAATGTATGTTGGAAGAAATCAATGCCACACCATTAATAGAAAGAAATTAACTTACTAAATCCAAACTGACAACTCTTCACGAATCATAGATGTGTTTTGTGAGGGCATTCAGTCAGTCACCATTTACAGGCTTTAGGAAGGGACCAAATGTACATACAGCTAGGGTACTGGATGATTTGGGAAAACCAAATTGTATCTGCATTGACATACGTGACCAAGTGCTGAGGTCATTTACATGGAAGAACAGGTGGATAATTGGAATTGGGCAGGAAATTTGTAAGGGTGGAACAAAACCCAGGGTCGGTATTAGCTTGCCCTTAACTCCTAGATGCTCAAGGCACTAATATATCGATTCGGTGGAAATTTTCTTCTGGCAGTCTTCACTCAGTAGCTGCTCATAGTGGCATGAGTAAAAATCTTGCTGCGATGTTATGTGGTTAATTAAATGTGATGTATTTTTGTGTGATAAGCACCGCTCTCGACATATCAAATTTCGCATTCAAGGATTATAATTTGTGATTAATGTGAATTTTTAAATATTTATATTCGTGCAATGAATGTATATTTTCCAATCTGTCAGAGGAGCTGCTCACCGAGAAATATGCGGACCCTTTAAATTTCCCCATCTCCTTCCACGAGATACCCCCTGTACACTCTTCTGGTTACCATCGCAAAACATTCCAATCTCAACAATCAGAAATACCTTAAATTAGGTAGAACTACTTTTTATTTGTGTGAATCTTTACCTTTCGTCAAATAAAAATTATTTGTAGGTTGCGACGCGGCAGCGTCGTAGCCCAGTGGGAAGAGCGCTGGAGTACAGACCGGAGGTCTAAATTTCCGGGAGAGCCCTTTGCGCAGTTTCACCCTAGCTGTGCTATTTATTGGGCTTCAACTCTTTTTGGCAAACTACAGGGGTATAGGGAAATGAACCTCCCCGTTGCGATAATTTCCTAAGCCGTTTGGCTCAAAACTTTCTTGCTGAGTTGTATCCTCACCAACCAGAGTGACCTTCGGGGTGTGTAAACACTGTGGTTACATTAAATCACAAAGCATAAATATCAAAGAGCATAGCGTAATTTCTATGGGATGAAGTCGTTTATGGTATTTCGCGCATTTTTCCCTCCCTCTTGTTGGTCAATACGATAGCTGTTAGGCTCACAGGATCCAAGGTCTAAGGAATGCCAGAGATGTAATCGTGCAACTCCAATAATTGAATAGGAATGGGGTTGGTGGTTTCAGTGCCTTGCATCCCACTTCAAGAGTTCGAGTCCCGGCAGTGTCAAATTTTTGTGTGGAATACCGGCCCCTACTTGAATGTTGTTTGAGGACCACTTCAAGTTCATCCGTCTGATGTGACGTTAAACCATAGACCCATTTGCGCCTTTCGTTAATAGCCAATTAATTCCGACGCCAGGTATCTCTCCACCCCTCCTGTTTTCCCTTCCACTCCCGTCCCTAGCCTCTCACCACGGAGTGATGCGCCATTAATTGCGATAAAAGTATAATAATGCTGTGTCAATCCTAAGGTTGATTCGGCTGGTGAGGGTAGAGCTCACCAAATACTAAGCCAAACGGCATGGGAAATTCACGCGGTAGGGTAAGGGGGGTAGTTTATTTCGTGATTCCGGGGATCGAGTTATTGAGGTAGCTAGAACACTGGCCTCCCATCCCGAGAGCCGGGGTTCGAATTTGAGTAGTGGCGAGGATTTTTCATTCGAATATCGGTCCCTGCTGTGTGGAGAGCACATCAAGTTCAGTACAGCGGCCATCGGATGGAACGTTAAACCTTAGGCGCCTTCTTTAAGAGCAGGGTGATGCCGACGCAAGGTATCTCTCCACCATTCCACCGTTCACGCATTAAAATCCCTATCCTTACCCAATTAGCCGCCTTCCTAAATGACGTAGATGACATAAGATATCCGTCCCTTGTCGTGGATAACTTCTACTTTCTCTGTTTTGCCTGCGGATTCTCAGAAAGTTCTGGTACCCTAGAAACAGTACAGATTTGATTGGGCTTGACATGCTCACACCTGTTCCGGATTCGAACCCTGGACCTCCATACAGCAGCCCAAGATTCTACCCGCTGTCTAAAGTGTGGGACAGACTTGGTAACCGCTGACCTCAAATTCTCTTCACGTCGACCCATATTACGGCCGTCCCACGCCCCCAATGTTGAGATCCTTTTTCCTGTCCGAAATGTTTGCCCTCATCCATCTCACCATGAGCGCACATCGTGGCAATCTCAGCCCGCTCGCCCCTCGCCTTTCCGGTGACCGCATCTGCATTCCATTTCATTCTCAGCATTCCTCTCTTTTGACCAACTTCCTTGCTTGGGTCCATCCTTTGGCCATCGGGATCGGGAGAGAGGTTCACTGCCCTTTGTATCTGCTGGTTGAAGGGACGGCATGAGCAGGCGAGTGCACTGACGGACTTGCATAAAATTATGTGGGATTTTATCTGGGCTCCGCCGAGGCTGAAAAAAAATTGCTGAAAATCTTAGATGCGCGAATATTTTACTATTATTTTGCCATGCTTATCGTTTATAAATTATATATAAATCGTATATGAATATCGTATATTAAATATCTCTTAGGCGTAGCTGTGTGTGTTGTAATAGTGTGAATAATGCTCTTAAAACATTCTATGGAAGCAAAAATACTCCATTGGCATTAAATAACCTCATGGTCACATATCAAGGTGTTCATGATTTACTTCAGTTATCTTGATTTAAATGTATGTATTAATCTTCAAGGGAATGTTATTAGGAATTTTTCAGTTTCATACGAAACGATTTTAATGGCAGGAAACCTGGAAAGTAACGTAAAAAAATTGGGCTGGAGCAAATTTTTACATTGCCGCATTTTGGCGAAGCAAAGAGCTCACTGAAGAGCCGAAAGATGTCCTTGCATTAATTTTGGCCCTTTTTATCAAAGTTCTCGGGTGTTACTACAAGAATTTTTTTTTTCGTTAGCAAAAAATTTTTACTTTGTTTTTCCTTTCAATCTTTTAGTTTTTCCCATTAAATATATTATTCCATTATCTCGTCATAAATAATATGATTTAATCGTACAAAAAAATTGTTAGTGTAAGCAGAATGCATACATCCGATTTGAAATAAGCCCGAAAAAGCTTTTTAAAGTAATTGAGACGAACTGTTCTCACAAGTATTTCTTAAACTTATTAAAGCATAGTTTTTATGAATTTGATTTTTTTATTATCGAGTCCTTAATGAATACCTATACTATTTACGTGAGTATGCTTAATGAGTGAGTAATCAAATGAATAAATATAAGATATTACGAAGACCACACGCTACCTGCACCCCTGCGTATGGACCCAGTAAGCCAAAGATCGTTGGCTGTTCCCGGTCCAGGAAACCCTTTTCCTAATACATACAATGTTCAATAAATAAATACAAGATAAGAGCCTTGTTGTGCAAATGAGATTAACTCTTAAATGAACCTAAGGGAAACATGGTGAAATTGGTCGATGAAGAACAGAGTTAAAAAGTCAAAGATACAGGAATGGGACGAAGTTGTGGCAGAGGCTGTTTTTGGACGTTATGATTGAAAGTGAATGAATTTCTAGAAATTCATTCACTCACTCCTAACAAGTCAGCTGTCAGATTGACAATGTATCATCCTAGATAAGTCATGTTTACCAATTCTTGTGCGTATACGTAGGAGATAATGAGAAGTTTATGGTTGTCATTCATAGTGATTAAACGTCATTACACTTCGTAAAGAATTTTGATTCTGGAATATATTCTTAAGTCAATAAAATACGGCTTTTGTAATGAAATTTACACCTATTTGCAGAAAAAGTAAAATTTGTTACCCCCGTACAACATGATCTTGTGACTTTTGATATTACGTTGAACGTAATTTTAATTTTTAATGGATACTACTGACGTGATTGTTAACGAAATTACATCTTAGTGTTGTCCTTATAATTAAGTGAATATCATAACTATAGGTTTTCCATCCAAACGTAGTTTCTCGGACGGTTCAGTAGCTACTGTGTAATGATTCCCTCCCCGTATTTAGGGCGTCTCTAGCATTCTTTTTACGTAGCACTACGTATGCCCTTCTTGAACTTGCCTTAATTTTTCCCTCATGTTGACCAAATACCGTATTCTTCCCCCCCACGTGCTGGTAATACTGGCTTCCCACTCACAGGGCCCGAGTTCATATCCCAACTGTCGCAGGCATTTTTCATTAGCATTCCAGGCCGTACTTAGTGCCTCGTGGAGATGACTCCAAGTGCTTTCGGCTATTAAAGTGTCTGCTACCTTCAGATATACCCCAGTAAGTAATCCTCTCCCGCTTACAACCCCTTTGTCCGTCCTTACCTCCAACTAGTACTTATACTTAATCAATTCTTCTACAAATCTACATCTTAAACGCCTTCGAGCTACACAATCCCCCTCACCCGTAAGTCTGTTCAACGCTGAGCACCAAATTCAAATCCAGAAGGTCATTTTTTAGTTCATAATCTTCGCGTTTCTGCTTTGAGACTCAATTACAAATTCTCTACTACTTGGTGCTTATTCGGGGGAGCCGACTGAAGGATTAGGCCATTTGCGTGATTTAGTAGTGGATACTTCGGTAGGGGCAGGAATTTTCCGGGATAAGGAGGAAGGTTGGAGTTAATCCCGGCATTGGCATTGGCATGGTCATTATGAAAGGCACCAAAGGGTCTTCGTTTGTGCGTCCCGTCCGACGGACGGAGTAATGAACTCGAAGTGCTTTCTACACAGCGCTCAAGTAGGGACCGGTATACATAAGAATACTAACCCCGGATACACCGATGAAAACTCTTCGCTACCGGCAGCATTCGAACCCTGGCCCTTGGGATGGGAGGCCACTACTCTATATAGCCGATCGTATCAGACCAACCTGATCCCTTCAGGGACCCTTTAAATTGCTTACATCTTCTGCAGGCGAAATGAATCTCCTTACGCCGTAGCTGCAAAACGTTCTTTCGCCCCAAGTACGACTCAGATGCGTGAACATAGTTGGTATAAATTGTGTCATGTGCTACAATTTTTGCCCTCAAGGTTCAACATTTATTCTGATTGCCATTTGAGTATCCAAACAGCGGTCAGGATGGATGTAGTGTATTTGAAAACTTTTATTTCTTTATAGTTGATTTAATAAATCAAGGAAAAACTAAAAGTTAATCAATGAGCCATACTGTTCGCCCTGATTTCGCTTTGTCCTCAACAATGACTGAAAATCTTTGGCTGGCTGGCTAACAATCGCCAGACCAATAGCTCATCTTATTGGTTTATTGAGCTCCTGTCTACTCTCAGTCTTACTTCAAACTCTGCACTTCTCTCTTAAGGTCGCTTTACACGATACAATTTCTTGTACAAACGCTTGTATAAACCGAACGAAATTGTATGTTTGTCTGAATGGAATTAGAACAGGTTCTATTTCCCGTTCAGTAATTCAGACAATCGCACAAGCGTTCGTACAATTTGCCGCTTTACACGGTACAATTTCCTCATACAAGAGTTTGTACAAGAAATTGTACAAAAAATTGTATCGTGTAAAGCGGCCTTTACTAATTCTTCAGTATATTAGTCAAATATGCGGCAACCACGCCAAGCTCCCCTATCTATTGTACTCCTCCAGCTGGTGAGGTTGTACATTCACCACTCATTAGCTGGACTTCCTTCCAGTCGCCTAACAGCTATTTATGTAAAGTTAATATTTCACTGACCTCCACCACAATACCCTGTCATAGATTTCCTATGAATCTACGAAACAGCTCATGTATATTAATTCTATGTTATCTTTCCACTGATAGTGCTTGCCTATGCTTTTCTGAACAGCTGATATTCTCACAAGTTATCTATCGTATAATTCTCTATTTTGATGAGACTCCGTGTATTGCGCCGTGCGAAACTAAAATTATTTTGATTTAGTCTCGCATACTGTTTCTTATCTCTTCTTAGGAATGGGACGATGGATATCACGCAGTGTTTAAAGAGTTTCTCTTCATAATGTTTCTTCATTCTTCAACGGGAGTATGAGAGGAGATAATGTTTCAGTATTGTGCTTCACCATTAAGTTCTTGAAGTTAACTTGACTACATGAGTACGTATAAGAGAAATAGTGCTGGTATAATACATGGTGAATATTGATTATTCGCGGTGCAAAATGCATTAAAAAACAATCCACATTCAACGGGAGTGCTAAAAAATTATCCTTCCATGTATCTCAAACACTTGACTGGTTCTAAGGGGATGTTATTTCTTTTCATTTCTTTTTTAGCTTTGATTTCCATTGCATTCCTGTCTCGCGATTTTCTTACTGAGCCAAAGCTAACCGCATTAATGTCATTTTCCTGTTTTAAATGCAGTAGACTCTCGATTGCCCGTGGGTCCTCCGGCTTGATATTTTTAATTCTCTGTCCATCTTTTTTGTCGATTTGATGCAATAATTCAGACTAAGAGTCATGTGATGACGTCCGTATTCCCTGTTCGTAAGGACCTCTTACCTTTCAAATACAATTTGTAAAATATATCGTATTCTCATACTTGTCCAATTGAATGTGTAGAATCCAGCAAACCTTTTTTTGTCTGCAAAAGCTATGCAAACAGCGAGGACTTTACCGGTGAATGGAAACATTTGGTGATTAATAATAGGTTTACACCGGGAAGATCTTTGGTGTGACGTTAACGCTGATGTTTTCGCGCAATTTAAATGGAAAACTGTCGACGAAGCGTTAGCTTTCACCAACCATCGTCCGCGGCTGTCGAGAATGGCATATTTTTATAATTTTCACTAGCACGCTTCTTGGAGCCCAATCGTCTCAACTCGGTGACTGATTGATGCCAGCGCATGAGGAATTATAGGAGTGATGGCATCATTAACGTCGTGAATGTAGTACGTCCGTCTCATGGCCTTGGTCTCAAACGCCCTTGTGTGGACTTCCCTGGCTGGGATAAGGTGTGTCATCACTTTTGCTTTTTCGTGCGAGGAGGTAATTTCATTGGGACCATAACTTCATCATTTACTGGTTTAGCCGCATTTTTTGATAGGATTTCTTTCTTATTATTTAAAAATTGTGGCAGCTAAATGTAAGAAAATTGTGCAGGTGGCGCAACAAAAATTTGGATTCTCTCCGGGAGTAATTTACGAAAAGTGCGCTAAAGATTTGTGCACGCGCATAATAACTAGTAAAACATGGTCGGGAAAGTACTTGGAATTATTGTAAAGGCGGCATATTTATTTCAAGTTCGAGTCTTTCGTCAAAATAATGCAACATTACAAAAAAATGCAACTACGAGGCAATGCTTCTTCCCACACGCCTGTCAAAACACTTCCGATGGTGTTTTAATAGCCTATCAATGTCCCTCCAAATATAATTACGCGATTCAAACATAGAATCAAAGTGCATTAGTAGAGAGAAATTATGCTCAGATAAGTCGGACTCTAAAAAAGATGACAGTATTGGATGAAATTCATTGCCTAGCAATCCTTCTTCTTACAATTAGCAAGAATAAGTACGGTGCTAACCACCTCAGCAGGAATAAGTATTCATTCCTTCTCGAACCTTTCACTTCACGTTATAGATGAATCGGAAAAGGCATCTCTCAAACGCTGAGGTGAAAAGCTGTGAACTCTAGGTTGGAAGAAGTGGATTCCGCGCTGGAATTTGACAGCACTTATTCTAACAACTTAGTTATGTTTGACAACAAAGAGCATATAGGCTCTTAAAAGGGTATTGGATAAATCTTCTGCAGAAATTTAAGGCTAGTTCATTTTATAGAGTTATTGGAAATATACATAAGAAACTATTACACTATCATTGAAATCTTAAAGATAGGCTGAATTGGCTTAACCTTAGGACACTTTGCGTATCCAAATGGGTACGCAAAATAAAGTACTTTCGTTGCTTAACATGCCCCTGCAAGCACGTTAACTTTTATCACAAATAACTGGTAATTTTCATTACATTCACGGTATTTTTACCGAATTATCTTTCCGTCCCGTCCTCTACTGAATCATTCCTTCAATTTTCCAAGTTATTCATATTTTAATGGCACAACAAATTAAATACCATGTAAATAGCGCGGTGATGTTTCTCAACGGGATCAGTGTTCACGTCGATTCGGTCGCGTTCAAATGCAAGCATTTCCGTATCGGGTATTAAATATTTCATATAATTCTACCCCTATTTTTTATACTTACTATGTACGTATTGAAGCTTTTACAGTGTTTTTTGCATCGCGGATGCACTTGACCATTTGTACACATAATGACGCAAGGGCTAAAAGCCTCCCTTTCCGCTAACGCACTCTTACACCTCCTTTCTCTGGGCACAGGAATACTTCTCAAATCACACAGTACTCTCTTCTCTACGACCGTGCACAGTACAAATAATTTTGGATACTGATAGAAAGATTTAAGTTCTAGATACCGATTAAAGATTTAACTTGGGTCCCTGGGACTCAGAGATATTAAGTAAGAGAGAGGCTTAAAATGTAAATTTTCATCATGCAATAAGTAATATAACAACGAAGAGAACGGCTCTACGGCTGTATGAAATGCAAAATTGAAGAACAAAATATCCCCAAAGCCGTAATTTTAAGGGGAGGATGGGGAAGGGAAGAGTATATACAGAGTAAGGGAGCTCTCAATCACTCGTACAAAATCAAACATACAAAGAAAATTAAATGGAAGCTAATGACACATTCGCAAACTCACTCATTAATGTTACAAACAATCGTCACACACAAGCACTCGTTTTTTTCCCTCCGCCCCTTAAGATTACAGCTTTGGGGATATTTTGTTCTTCAATTTTACAGTAAATAATATATTAGATGGAAATTACTGGACATAAAATGTGACTTTTAGGCTTTTATTGCATATTTATACAAGACTGTTAACGTGAAAGAATTCACAAGTGATCTTTTAGAAGGGTTCCGCTATGTTATATTGAAGTTAATTTTCTTCGGGATGTTTGGGTCGAGTGATACGACACTATTGTCTGAGCAATATGGACCAACGCGGAAGACATCCCAGAGGATATTATACTTCAACGCATTAGTATAATTGTGTTAGACGCGTATTATCCACACCCACATTTACTGAGCACCTACCCTACAAGCCAACTCGAGGGTGAATGGCAGGGGGTGTTAATCACCTACCTAACATACCTACATCATGAACATGCACTAGATGAAATATATGAAATAACTCGTAAGTAAGATGAACTCCTCGCTTGGCTTCCGACCTGTTTTACCTTGCTCTCCCCGTTGATGATTGCCTAGACAATCGAAAAACTGGTTTCGGAGTCATCCTTTTCCATCATTAATTTGGCAATTGGATTTCCCAGTCTTCGGACATTTTCATGAACATGCACTGATGATCATCTCTATGCATGCTTGTATGTTACGGCTCTCTGTAATTTATGTGAAGATGCTATGTTCTCTTGGTGACTAATGTTGACCTATCAGTTAATCCAGTATTGTAGGCACTAGCAATATTAACCAGGATTGCTTGAATGTAATTGTGTCCGGCGAGACGTTGTGGAATGATATCATAATGAAAAAACACAAGATTTAGCATTTATTCCAGAGTTTTAATTGTTGCTACCTGATGATAACTTACCGACTGAAACTCGTAGTATCACCATTAAAACTGTGGAATAAGTGAATCTTGTGTTTTTTCATTTTCACCAGGATTGTTTACTCAGCTAAATTTATGTCAGGTGTGGAATAATCTTTTGCCAGTACCCCTTGTGGTGGCTTGTAGGGCACACATGTAGATGCAGATGAATGATTGGACGGAGTCGAAAGTAAAAGAGGGGTCCAGTGCGTGACGTAAGAGGATGCTGCTTGCGTCGCCGTCGGTCAAGGTCGAAGAGAGGATAGATGCGGAGATGTATATTTTTTAGGATGCAAAGGAGTGGGGAGAAGCGGTGAAAGCTTGAGTCTCTGCCAGAAGCGTAACAACGTAATTGACCGTTGCAGTGCGAATTGTATGACAACGACTGCAAATGGCACTCGCATGTTTATGATATAAAATCGGGATTGGCCGAAAAGCATTCAAAGATAACACATAGCATGCAGAAAAATTACTCGAATATTTTTTGGGTACATTAAAGATGCTCGAAAACAGATTGAAATTTTGTTTCTCCAAGTATCCGTGTGTGGTATCTCCTCATCATAAATCCGGATAGCGAGACATTTAATCTATTTTTCCTCACTGCTGTACTCTCCTTGATATACCGTGCTCATATCCAGAAGTTCTTATGGTTTTAGCCACCTATTTCCTGCCTTGTCTTTAAGTTCTGATATCCCATACTTCGCATCGCTTGCCAAATGAACCTAATTTTACTTAATAGTGTTCTGCATTACTATTGTTACCAGTACCTTCATTAACTCCTTCCCATTCCTTCATCGATCCTTAAACGACGTGTCCTTTACTTTCTTTATGCATCAGTTACTTTAGAGTGTATTTTATTTTCTCTCCAATCTTACCACGCCTACATTCTACCTTTTCCCTATTCCATCCAACCATCTTTGGGTAATATGTTATTCTTCTTTTATCTACTTCAAAGGTTCCTTCTTCTTTTCTCTTCTTCAATTCCCTTTGTACCGTCAGTAGATCTCATTTTAAAAGACTTTCCGGTCCATGTACTAATGCCCCCCTACCTTTAACCTCGATTAAAATCGTACCATTGATGCTAACGCCCGTATCTTTATTTCTTTTTAATATCACGGAATATCACTCTCGTGCCTCTCTACCAGTTTTAACCCTTATCAATACTACTTGGCATTCCAATTTCTCTCAGATTACGGGCAGAACATGCATATGAACTCAAAGTGCTCTCCACACAGCACTCAAGAGGGCAGTATGCCAGAAAAAAATCTCTCCCTCTGCTCATGTTTGAACCCGTTTATTCAAGATAGGAAGCCAACACTTTAGCCACCTTACCACTCGATACCCAAGCTATTCTTAAATCTGTCTATATCATAATAATCATTTGTAATCTCCCTGTACTATCCGGCTCATTTGCCTGTGTACCTACCTGCACCAAAGTTGATGCTTAAATCAGGTATTCGGAATCACCGAATATTTCTATGGAGGACTAGAGAATTTTTCTCCGTGGTCATTACTTTGTCCTAAATTCTATTCTCCTCACTTACCCCCAACCTTCCCTTCCCTGAGTAATTATTATCTCCCAGATACGCTCATTAATATTCTCTCAAGTTGATTGTGACAATATTTCACTGAAACTACTTCCACCCAATGGGAGAAAAAAATTGTATGGTAGAAAAATTTGGAGCACTCTTTTATTTCAACAAATAGTATTATTATACTGCTGCGCGCGAAGTGTCGATGTACAAGGTTCAGCGCTCAATTTGCTGCGTTCTCCATCGATCTACGAGCTGAGCTATCCACTTAGTGTTTCTCATTTCAATTTCATCTCTTTTCAAAGTCATTTCTCAGAAGGGTAGCGACAGGGAATTTTACCCCATTGTCATCCGTCGGAATTGGGCCCGAGATATTTTTAATATGGGAGACAACCAGTCCCAGGATCGCGAACATTGTCCGCTCCATAATACCCGTGAGTATTTGCTGCCATATGAAAGTATGCTAAAGCTAATTTTTCCCGGGGTACTATTATCTCGACTTCAAAATGTACTCATAATTTTCTGTAGCTTACTTGCCTTATTTTATTTTCCCTTCTTCCTAATACCTTCGGCTCCCCGACTGTCGAGGTATCTTAATATTCTTTTTGTCTTCTTATTCCGAGTTTCAAAATACATATTTGAATAAGCTGGGAATATAATCTCAGACCCCACTTCTTGGGATAACACGTTTTTTGATTCATGCGTAAGTAAACACCCTTTCTCCATTTCATATCATTTTAACTGTGGACGATTAATGCGTAATATCTCATTTGTCTTCTTCTCTACCCTCCTTGCAGAAAATGCCGGAACCTACAAATGCTCATTAGATCAGTTAAATGATTACTTTGTAAATATTTCCTTATGCAATATCGTAACTCACTTTGTGATATCTCTTCCGTCGATCCACTCACCCCGGTAAGTGAGAACAGTTTTTATTTTAAGCATATTACTCCAGATATGCTGCATCGGTATCTCCGCTGATCGAAGTCCAACTACGTGGGTGTCGATGATATTTCTTCTGAAATGCTAATTAGAGCAGGTGACTCTAATTATAATTTCAGAACTCAATCTCCGGTATTATTGGAAATATTTTACTATTCCCTATCATCATCCACCTTTACATCATCATGGAAATCATCAATAATCATCCCTCTAGGTAAAACCCAAAATCCAACCTCTCTCGGAGATTATCGCCCAATTTCACTGCTATCTTCACTGCGTCTCCAAAATCCTCGAAAGAATTGTGTATCACCAAGTTACTGGCTACCTCACAACGAGCGATAAACGCGACAATTATCAATCAGGTTTTCGGAAAAACTCAAGCTATTGGTCAAGGGAAGCTCAAGATAATAGGAAGTTCACAAGGATTTTAAGGAATGTAAATGACATAGGTAAAATACCTACTGTTGATTTATAGGAATGAGTGATGAGCTTGAATCATTATTGTAAATAATAAAAATACGAGTGACGTATGTTGTAAATAATCACATCCAATTAGGTAAAGTTTGCAAGTATAAGCAAAAACAGTAAAGCATCAACGTTATATTGTTAAATTAGGTACCTACTCGAGGAAATATATTTACGTGTATTAGTAACATGTTCCTTATTAGAACTAAACCAGAATACTTCCGGTTGATTTAGGCATAATACTTCCCACTCAACCTAAATTTCAACTGATATTCTTATGTAGGAGTGCAGCAATTCTTAAAAAGTATGATCTCAAAGAGGTTCAACGACTACGTAAGGACATTCATCTGGCCATTCATAGCTCAATGACTGGTAAGAACTTAATTCTGATAACTCATGGAGGATGTATTGCAATATTTACGCTATTTTGATTATTATCTAACAATTTTCGAAAAAAGGGGATCTAGAAAACAGCAACATTTGTTCCAAAGTTATTCCTTTCCATAGGGGATTTTACATTTCATTGTACGATGCACAATCAATGAACTACTAGCATTGTTATAATGAGATCAGGAATTACTATTGAATGATTTGCTAATTGAGCCATATAATCACTATGCATATTTGTTGACCTTCTTGCTGGAAATTATATGATTTCTTCGCATAGATTAATCTCGATTTATTCCACTCGAGAACTATCCGACTGATTTCTCCGGTACCGACAGCTCAAGCCTGTCGGTAGGATCCACCGTGACCCACCCACTAGATTTCGCCGGCTCGCCGATCGGGTGCTTACAGAATCTCTCGTCCCTTCCGTCGGAGTCGGTTGGCTGTCCTACCCGACTGGAGGCCACCGTACCGATCGGTAGGCAGTTAAGGAATGACCCCCCTTATAACCTCACTTTCCAGGGAAGCTGGAATCATAGTCGAAAGTGTATCGATTACAGCACCTATGGACCCTTGCTGCCAAAGAAGTCGATGCTTGTGAGCACATAGAAGTGCTACCTGAGGTTACTATAGTATTCATAGGTTACTACCTACCCCTGAGGTTAATATAGCATTCATATCCGTATTACTGACTTCGTTATAATTATTTTCCAAAAATATTTCACGGGTCTAACTATATATATATATTGTAAAACGAAATAATTTCTAGGGATCATTCGACACGCATATTGGTAAAGTCATGCAATTCATTGAAATATTCAGCTCAAGTGTGTTTGTAATTCACTGAATTGACAGAACCTTTCGTGCCCATAGAAATAAATCTAACAATTTACAAAGTAAAGGCATATTCTTTTGGCATTGCAGATTTTGAAACTTTAGAAAATAGACTTCATTGAATTCAGACGGTGAATATGTTTTCGAGGCACAGTAACTTTCGCAAACGATATATACTCACATAACTACATTATTATCAGACTTGAGTGGAATTTTTATTGGCTTATCGAGAATAGATTTCATTCTGTCGAAAAAAAAAACAAATTAATGGCATAAGAACAACAAAATTATTTTTAAAAAGACTGAAATTGAATTTTATGTAGAAAAACATGCAGAGTTCAATAATGGAGTCGTTTACCATATTTTTTTTATTGCCGAATATGATAGAGTTTGTAAAATAAAAAGACCCGTATTTTTCCGTTTTTTGATCCGTCAACTATTTCTCGAGTTATAGGCGGCGAAAAACTGATGTTTTTAACCCTTTCGGAAAAGTGGGTGTGGTGCAATCTCTGACGTATATCGACTTCGTCCAATCACAACTGAGCCCGCGAAGCTACTTTGCCTTATCGCAAAGGGGGGGACACAGCTGACTCTGCCAATCGGAGCAGTTACGACAGCATCTGTGCGAGAATCCCGAGGGGGATTCTCGGAAGGTCTGCTTTCCCATAAGAGCAGTCGAGGACGGGAGGAAAATGACGTCAATATTATCACAGCAGCTTTTTCGGTGGGCGTCACCTTTTGCATATTTTAATTTTTGATTTATGAATGAATGGTTGTGGTTAGAAGATTAATTTTTTCACTAAATTTCTTGTTTCGTTTCCATCTAACAGTTTCGTTTACAAAATTGCGATTTCGGTTTCGAGTGAACGCCCCCATTTTGTCTTTATTATCCAAACATAATTTATGCCCAATGTTTACTGAAAGGAAAATTAATTTTGTGTTGGAAGGTTTTTGCTGGAAGGTTGGAAGGATAAAATTTTTAATATGGGGAAATGTGGGAAAGCTATATACTAAAGAGTAATCAACTGCATGAGTTCTATTTCCACGTCAGTATCAACACTAAGATATCCACATTTTAATGGCATTATTATTTCTCAAATGGCTGGAATGCAGTGGCTGGGTCAGATACCAACACTTGGCAGAAAATGCATTCACCTGGCGGTCAACCTGAGACAGGTTTACCAAATGAGACACACTGTAATAGAAGATATTACTTGAAGTACCCTGGGAAAAGAAAAAATCAGGATCATTAAGCTTTCTTCATCATTACCATTATCAGTCAACACCCCTTTGATTGGTTTGCGCTGCTTTCCTCTAGAATTTCCTATCAGTTAGTCCCTTCGTATTTAGTATTTCTTCTCTTTTATATATTTCATCACCTTTTGAGGTCAACACAGCATACCTGTTTCAAAAATTGTGACGAAAGGCATGGAAGCCGCTGTTGTTATGGAAGGCTTTCAGAAGAGCGAAGAACTATGGAATTTGCTACGTCCATCAAGTTGCGGATGGCGATAGTAATGTACGCAAAAAATTTGGATTCACGCCCGCATAAGAATTTAACTGTGCATAAAATAGAATGTAGGAATCACTTATTGATAAATGTTTGTAATAAGTTAAAATAAGTCACCAAAACCAGTTATAAGATTGGCAAAAAAGCACAGTAATACTAAGGAAGTATTTTGGAAAAATATTCTGCGATTACGATGCTGAATCACGAAAACAGTTCAGCAAAGACAAACTGAAGCTGTTAGTGTCGAGGAAAAATTGAATTCCTCCGAAGTAACATTTCCAACAGTCCGAGACACGTTTTTGGAGACCACTCCAAATGTGCTCCTTACTTTTGTTCCGGAGATAATGTGCATGGAAATAATCTCCATGAGGATTATACAACAAGTTCTACTTACACAAAATATGTTTTGTACAAGTTCGGAGCTATTCGCCAAAAGAACGGTAATGAGCAGGAAATTGAAGGCAAAAATAATCTACGCTTGGAAACAGAGTCAACTCCGAGCCAGAAAATCACCTATTAAAGAGAAGAGTGATCGTTCTCATTATGGACCAAATACTGAACGGTCCAATTTGTCTTCCTCAGACTACGAAAGAGCAAAGTATATTTTTTTTAGGGATCATCAAAAATCAGATGAAGACGTTCTCAGAATTGTAGATACAGTTCTAGTCTGGAAGTGTCTATTGGCATGACGTGGCATGAGAAGAAAACTTCTCACGGCCTCGTACTTTGGACAGATATGCAATATGCTGCTCTATGCAAGTTGTGAAAACTTGATGAAGGTAATTTTGAATTACATTGCGACATGTCAATTGTGGACTTCATAGATGTGTTTTATGATAACTAGTATAAGGTGCTTGCATAAAGCAAACAATTAGTGTTTGCGATTGAAAATAACACCCTATTGTACTGTAATTTTTAAATTAATGAGGGAGGGATTGTAAGTATACTCAACTACACTGCTGGAATCAGAGAGCACATATTGTGATATCGGAGAAAGAATCAGGTGCGGGTGTGGTAGGCTAGGGACAGAGCTGTCCCGCTAACGTGAATATGGTCAATGATTTTGCTACTTGTTGTCCCTAGTGTTCAAAACAACAGTGAACCATGAGGGGAGGGAGTTAAGGGGGGGTTACTTGGGCGAGCAGAGACCATAGGCAAGTGACCCAGCCTTCAGTTTTCAATCACCTTCCCCTCACTTCAAACATCGTGTCGGATTTCGGGTGATGAAGCTTGCGGAATAGATATTCCAAGAAAGGAGGGGAGGATTGTATGTTGCAAGAACGGAGGGCAAATCCACAGACCTCCCTTTCGTGTCCCCAAAGGCTTCCTCGGCACAGATGCACAGTGGTCAGAAATCGAAAATTTCTGTACAAAATTACAAAATAGCTTTTCTTGAGATATAGACTTGAAACTTCAAAAAAATACTCAGAAAATATTGCTGATTATGAAACACTGAATCATTTGTCATGATTCTCATCCGTTAGTCAGATACAGGGGCTCAAACATGACCGAATTTCCAAAAAAACTCCTGAAATCATTTTTCTCCTAATATCTTCCAAGTTAAGTTGAAGGTGACGTTGTTGGAGGAATTCGATCGAATAAAATATAACAAGATCCATTAACATTATCCTTTGCCTTTACAATACCTAAGCTTCATATATTTTTTGAAACATTTTAGTGCTATTCCATTACAAAATGGCGAAAGCAGTTTTCAGACAATATTTTTATATAAAGTAGAGAATCTGTAGCGTTTTAGGGAGAGACCTGTCAGGTGACTTATATCAGAGTACTCGTTGAAGACTCATAAACAAGAAACTGAAGAGAAATTAAAAATAAGTTTGCGACTCCGAAAAATACATATGATTCTCCGACCGCGCGTCCTGGGTCTGGCTCCGCGCGGTGGGGGCTGGAAGTGCCGTGACTCGCTTACAATGCTCAAGTGAAATGGACCCTAAAGCTTCCCGTTCGTCGTTTTTGAGCTTTACTCATGGTCACTAACCTCCACTGGCTCTATATTGATGAAATCGCGAGAATATTGGATCGTGTGAGCGGAATTGGAAGCTTTAGGTTCCAATTCCAAAGAAGGTTAGTTTTGAATTTGGAAGTGGAAATGGACGTAGTGTTTTAACAAAAAGAGACTGGAGCGTGCCATATGCATCGGAAAAGATTCTTACTGACAACGATATTTATTTAATCACAATGTAATATACTTAATAATATACAAATAATATATAGCGAAATTAAGTAACTAAGACGTTGAAACATTTGCAGAAAATTCGACTCGTGTTATATTTCACGTATTCGCTCCTTAGGACGGCGTTTAAAAGTGTTTTCAGCATCATGCCTTTAAAAAGCTCCTTTTACAAGCAGCAAGATATGGTAAACATTGGGGTATCGGATTTAAAAAAGCAGAATTGGGATAGGAACATGAAATTCATTAAGTGTACTTGTATATTCTATTTGGAGTAGCATGAATCGGAGGCCAAATTTCAATGAGATTTTGATCATCGCTAAGGAAAAATTCTCAAACTATCTGTGGTATATAAGTGAGGAGCTAGTGTGCTTGTCTTGGTTTGACGATAGGGTACCGTTTAGCGTAAAAAGAAAAACGGTGAAACGTATGAATGAACGTGAGAATGATTGTGTATAATCGCTGAAGAGAGTAGCCGAGCCAAAAAATGCTCAGGGTAAGGATCTATCTTATTCTGTGTCATCTAGTTGAAAGACAACCTATAAAACTCTAGAGCTACCTCAAGAATTTTTGAACAAAGACCCTAAAGACTGGGATACAGCAGAAAGCTATCAGGCTGCTCGACGGCACATAAACTGCTGAAAGTAGTGAATGATATGGCCGAGAGAGGGGGTTGCACTTATCACTGAATTCAACAGCATAATTACTAACGATGAGCAGCGAAAGCAGTATTTGTTGCAGGTTTTATCTCAGTTTCGGAAAATAGTAAGCCAGGGAACGAAGAAAGAGCTTGCTCAACTGAAACCTGACTTCGCATGATCATTTTTTCTGCAGGAATATAAAGTTAAAATTGATTGCATTACGTTAGTGTCTACATTATTTGGTCTAATAGACGAGTTGAAAATTCAAATTACGAGGAGAGCATGATACTAGTGGTACCTTGCGAGGAGAAGAAGTCACCACAGCGACGTGGAGGTAAACGGAGGGGAGGGTGGCGGCGACAGGCGCCCGTATACACGCTCTTAAAAATACCAGTAACTAGCGCCAACCATGGTAATTCGACCGTGGTGGGTAAACTTACCAGGGTTAGCGTCAACTTGCGTACACACGGCCAATTTCCAACCATGGTAAGGCTACCTGGCTAAGGCCTTACCATCGTAAAAAGCTAGTAGTGTAAACGGGGCATTCCAGAAGGGGCGAAGGGGAGGAGAGCGGTAACAGGCGCCCGTCGAGCCGCGCCGCGCGCGCCGCACCGCGTGGCGCCACACTCAGCGCCA
The DNA here is from genome assembly GCA_933228895.1 of Platycnemis pennipes. Taxonomy (NCBI): domain Eukaryota; kingdom Metazoa; phylum Arthropoda; class Insecta; order Odonata; family Platycnemididae; genus Platycnemis; species Platycnemis pennipes. The sequence goes on from OW121846.1 coordinate 136,093,576, forward strand.
GGCCGCGAAGCCTAAACGGTGTGAGATGCGCAAAAACCGACGAAATTATTTCCCAGAGGTCTATAACTTAGCGTGCTTATCCCGAAAATGACAGTTTTCGTGTAATTGTAGGACAAATTAAGGGTCTTGGTATTGAGGCCCCTCTCGCTACCTGACTTTTGAATATTTTTCAAAATTATGTTTTTGCCTTTCATTGTACACTTGAGGATCATCGGAATCCGTGTGACGTTTTTGAAATTTCAGATAAGTTGTTTTGTTGGGACAGCCTAACCTGACGTCTTTGGGAGGTGGAGTTGCAGAAATCTTGCGTTGTCCTTCATGCAGAGGAGGGTCGAATAATGACACCCCTCGTCTCAAGTAATACATTAATGACCCCTTATCACTCATTGTCAGACGGGAGTTCTCTTTTTCATCCATTGCCCTAACAGAGTAAGCGCGTTTTTCAGTCCTGCTCAAACGAGAGGTACAAAGTGTGCCTGTCCGAGAGCTATAGCAGACAACTAATATATAAGGCGCTCTAATAGTTTGTTCACACTACCACTCCTGCAAGAGCCGAGGTGTGTGCTAAATTTCTACAATATTCTAGTGCCTCAAGTGTACAGATTCAATCATTGGCATAGACTAGTGGGTGCACAAGTCGTGTGTAGCGATGCGCTAAGCTACTGCAATATTAGTGTGCTCGTTTTTGAAGGAAGTTTACTGCTGCCTCGATGAAGTATAGGCTAACGGATTACACTGAATGATCTACGCAAACCATCAAGAAACCTTCAAGAACCTGATGTGCATGATATTCGTCACGTGATATTCCATTTACAGGAAGATAGATTGGAAGTATTTTTGAAGATACCGAAGTGGCGGCAGATATTGGAACCCTAGTAACAACTAGCAAGTAATATCCTTACCATGGGCGTAGCCACGGTAGGGCAGGGTGGGGCGCCCCCCCCCTGGCTCATTAGTCAAATGAAAATTTTCAGGTCAACTAGCTGAAGGTGTTCGTTGACATTCAACGAGAGGGAGAAATATAACAAATACAAATTGTATGAAGAAATCTTAACATTTTGCATGAAGGGGCAAAAACAATCATGAGTTATTAAACGGTTATGGAAAGCTAGCTTATTCCCCCCCCCCTGGAGAACATCCTGGCTACACCACTGATCCTTACAATATCCGTAAAGGGTTACCAATATACAAAAAGCGTGACCTCTAACTCTCTATCTCCACGAAAGAAAAAGACTGGCAATTTTCCACAAGAATAAGGATTTTACTCCACCTGTTTCGGTGTACAACACCATCTTTAGGTGGACCTGAAGATGGTGTTGTACACCGAAACCGGTCGAGTAAAATCCTTATTCTTGTGGAAAATTGCCAGTCTTTTTCTTTCGCTATGATATTCCACCAAATCAAGCCTGAAACAACTACCTTTATCTCTATCTCCAGTCAAGGCTGCAGCAATGACCGTTCAACCGGTGAAGCTCAGTGAAAGTGGACTTCTAAATGTTTTTTAGTGTTGTGCTTGCCTGCATGCAGCGGGGGAAAACGAGTGACGTTATACGTACTATAACATTCGTCCCATATTCATTTTATGAATAACAAACCGTTGTGAGAAATTGAATTCTCTCTGATTTATTTCTTTCTTTTTGCTGGCGTCTTTCGGCGGAGTAATACAGGAACCCTACAACAGTCCCCATTCCAACGTATTCCACTCCTCCTCTTCCCCTTCTCTTCCTCTTTTTTTGTCTTCGGAAAAGTTCAGCCGGGAAAAGGTTACGGAAAGTTGGGGGTGGTCACACTGTGCACGAATATGTACATTTATGTAATATTTATGTAATACTACATGCAAAAATAAATACAAGTTTTGAATCAAGATTAAAATAATCCTTTTATATTTTATCAAGCTATTTTTAATATAAATAAGCTACAGCACTGCATTTAACAAAACCTAAAATCTAATAAAATAGTGACGATAAAAATAGGTTATAAATATCCCATTTCAAATAAATAAAAGAATTTTTATATAAAAATACTGGTGGGTATATTTCATATTTTGACCAATTAATCGATGGGGACCGTCTCAAGCTCCTAATCATTAAACACGCTCCCAAAGAAAAAAAATTTTTGGGCCTCATTCCATGCTCCAAACCAGTAACCTAGGGCCCTAGCCAGAAATATTGTTGGGGGGTACAGTCATAATTGAATCTTTTTCTGGCTACGGCCTTGGTCACAGTTATTTTATGAGTATGTAATTAATGTCTGTTATTTATAATACATTTTATATTACGTTTCCAATTTTTGTTTTTCCTTAATATAAATTCAAAATGTCATGTTAATTGCACTTTCGATGCTTGGAACTGGATTGGACTGTGTAGTCTTCAAGTTGAAATGTTATAGTTACCAGTTACAGCAGCAATCAAACAATTTATTTTTACTTAAAAGTTACAGATATTTTATTTATTTATTGAGCATGTAATTAACATGTGTTTCTCTGTAATTTTTGCATTACGTTTTCATTTGGTTTTTTTAACATCTATTCAAAATGTCATTGACATTATGCATCTGTTGCTTTTAGGGGTATGTACCCAGATCATTGAATAAATCTCTTCTATCTATCTATTTATCTTGCTACATTATTTCCTTGTCCATCTCCATCTTCTCTTTGCTACTTATGGTTATTTTTCGAACTGCAAGCCTCATAACTAAGCATAACTAAGTTTAATGTTTTCACTTAGCTTATCTTTAAGTCAAAACCTGCCCCTATTCTACCTTCTCTTATCCCGCATCCCCTGTGCTCATCCTCTTGCCTTACTGATTCAACCTAATAGCAGAGAAATGCCTGGCTCCATTTCTTTCACCGATCTTTTCTTCAAGCATTTGCTCAGAATTCTTCTAAAAAGTCCCCGCATATTAATGAATGCTACTACTATTAGATCGTTGGTTTACTGATCGGATTTCCGTCGCCCTTATGCCGAGGGCCTGCGTTCGAGTCCCAGTGGCAGAGATTTCTGGAGGAATACAGGTGGCTTGTTGAGTGGGGAGCGCTTCCAAGTTCAATACTCTTTTCGAATTCTGCAAGCCTCATGGATGGGACGCCAAAGGTGCCTTCCAGACACACAGGAAAATTTATTAGAAAGAAATAAAATTTCCAAGTTGTGAACCGAAGTTGAAAATCAATCATGTTTGAAAGTCGAGGTATGGCATTTTAATCGAAGCTTCTATAAATAATCACATGCTATACATAGTCAACTATGGGTCGGGCCCGTATTTAAATTTATCCCATCTTTCACTATAGGCGCGACGTCTACTTAGCCATAGTTAACCATGACCAATTTCTAAGCTCGCGAGCTAGCCGCGAAAACTTTAGCGGAGTTAGCCGCTGAATTGCACATTTTCGTATCTTGCTATCGTAACCATGACCAGTATATAAAGTTATGTATAAACATTCTCCACGACGGTCTTTCATGGAGCAACGTAGTCCTTTTTTCCTCGTACCTAATTTCGTATTTTCCTCGTATGATTAGGGATATGAATAGCGGTAAATATGTCCAATACGAGTGAATCAATCCATAGCATAGGTAGTTGCATGTTGGTATAACGAATTGAAGGTACCCCAACTAACAGCATGTTTTTGAATGCTTACTTTACTATTTTTATCTTTTTAAATAGTGAAGTTTAGACTAATATATTAATATTAGTCCTATTTTATGCATGATATGTAGTGCATGTTTGGTGATAATTCATCCCCTGCCACACACCTTTATGGTGGCTTGCAGGGTATTATGTAGATGTAGTGCCTACCCAAGGTTCTTAAGGATAAGGTTGTCTCATTCACGCTTCGGGCTCCTATTGGCTTGACGTCACCGACGACCCTAATTCCCGCGGTCTTTGAATTTCTCCGATCCGTTGCTCACGATCCTACGGGTGTGCAGCTCATTTTTCATGAAGTCGTACAATTTATGGTAAATCCGTAGCCTATAAATGTTTGTTCAATAATAACATGGGTGACAACAGTATAAAACTCAGTGGGATTGAGGTTGGCCGGTAAATATCGAGGGAAAAAAACGTTGTGCGACTAAAATGAGTATCACGTGAATTTTTCTGGAAATAAATGGCGTTTGGATTTCGTTCAAGTAATATAATTTGGAATCTTTTAAAAGGCTCACTTACGCTTTAGATACGTACATACTACAATTGGGCACACCCAAAAAGCTTGCAAGTGATTTAGATTGCACTCAGAGGGGTCGTGATGCAGAAATGTCGGAGTCAGCGATAAATGATGGCGATTGACCAATATCCTTCAGTTTCATACGCATATTTAATTAATTGAAGTCATTTCATTCGGCATCAACCACCTACAAACTTTTAAAATTGTCAGAATAACAAAAAATTTAAATTCTTATCCCTGAAAAATTACAGCCGATGTCTGCACACACAACAAAAGTGCAAGGTTAACTCAAAAGGTACGCGGTTACAAACGGAAAGGTACCACAAAAATAAAATAGAAACAGCAGTAATGACAACTATTAATCGATTAAACGATCTTCAGCAACTTTACATGAAAATTGCTTTACATAAAAAAAGGCTACAATTAAGGGTCAAGGCACGAAATTGATAAAATGCTTTAAAATCTTCATAGCATGAGTAGATAGCACTAATTTAGACATGTAAAAATTAGGTACTTCTACAGATCACGAGAGAAGAAAGCACACACTAGCAAATTTCACAACTTTTAGTATAATGAAAGAGAGTGGATGCTGGATTCCAGACTACAAAGTCTCTGCATAAGGTTTTTCAGTGGTTCTTGATCATACTTCAGATGACAAGTTGAGGCAATATGTATAGCATGACTCCCATGAACTTAGTGGATTCAGCTTATGAAATGAATCATTGTCATTTCCACCACAGTTAAATTATTTCAGAGTCCGTTTAAAAATAGTTAAAAAATTTCTCAGTCAACTATCTCAATTAGTTTAAGGAAATGCGTCAATAGTTTATTATAAAATATTTTGTTCTTCGCCAAGTACTAGGAAAAATAACAAGTTATTGGAGAGTTTAGCTGGCTGCATTGCAATGAAGGCAGTTATAAAAAGAAACGGATGTATGAGTAAGTTTCAGCTAAACTCCAGCCTACAAACAAAACATATTCAAGTTCAAAGATAAAATAATGCTAAGAGGAGAGGGTAACACATCAGTTATCAATCTAAAAACAAGTTTCTTAAGTACTAAATCAAAATGAACTCAATCTAAATGCAAATATACCTAAGGACCTTGGTGGCTACCTACGGCGCGGCGGCCAATTCTGTAAGTCAATTTTTTTGCATTGTATCTCAATTTTTAAATACATTGAGATATTACTCGATCTTTTAAATTTTAACAGTTTTCCAGAGGGGTGATACGTCCATGGATATTATAACAATAATAATTGTAAATACTCTATGGATACGTCCTTTTTAAGTAGGTACATGTGTTTCGTTCCCCCGTTATTGTTTAATTAGGCTTCTGTATTAATAACTATAACTAGTTTTTTCATTTAACATATTTTATTGTGATTGTTAGCAGTACGAAATGACGAATACCAGCGATACGTCCGTGGTTATTGTAATAATAATTATTATATATACTCTATGGATACGTCCCCAGCCATTGCAAATAAGTCCATTGGATGTTACTGACATCCATGGGACATCCATTTGATGTCCAATGGACATCCTATGGATGTCCAAATGTCCCACTTGTGGACATCCAAAGGATGTCCATTTAAGGATTTTGAAAGGATGTAGGCAGGTATTTCAGTTTCTTGGGATCTATAGATGCACTCCATATGCAGTGCGATTATAAGAGAGAAAAATTACGTAATTAAAAAAATGTATTCCGTAAATTATCCTTAAACAACATTTACAGCTGTAGCTTGGACAGTTTTTTTCTATTGCTACTGTGCCTCAGCCAGTCACTCTATCCACTTCTATTTTTGTGGCTGCAGGGAATTTGTTGACACCTGTCAGTATAAGCAAATTATCAGAATAAGACATACTTTCAAACATCCTTGATATATATAATAGGTGTAACATTGCACTTGTCACCCAGGCTAAAGCCCACGAATTTGGATTATCCAAGGCAATAAGTGACTAATTACATGACAAAACAATACAAACTCGCCTGAGAGGTCAGCTAAGTTGTGCCATTTTGTTAAGCTGGTGTCATTACTATTATTGGATGAGATATTTTAATGATTTTATTTATTTTCCCACATTATCCCTATGATACGAATTTTATTTTCCCACATATCTATTAGGTAATAAATTTAAGGCTCATCACGCCGCGAAACCAAGTCAACGTCTTCAATTTCTTTCACTTTTCGAGTCTTCTGTGCACATATGTAACACAACTCACGGACAATAACAAGACCGTCACGATATACAGGTCTGACACCCACTTCTATGATATCATGAGAGTGATCCGACGACAACACGTAGCGCGGAGAAATGGGAGATGTGTTTTGAATACGCTAACTCATTTTACGTTGTTACTCGATGTGGTTCTAATTCTACTAATAATATTCCATTGCCTACCTGTTATACACTTACCACCCCGATTCGAATGAAACACTCTAAATATGATTATAATTTAGGCACTTACGGAACACAACTTTTGCTACATTTTGTAATATTTTGCCGTTTTATTGCATCACTTTTATTTTTACATTAATTATTCAAAAGCGTGTTGCTCATTGTCCCAATATTTTTCTTATCAGCATTGTAATTATGACACTCAATAAAAACCGCTCCGACAAAAATACATACGTCCACATGTTTTTGATGTATCTAGTTTTCTGTGTATTTTTCTATTTAAAACTATAGTTTTATACGCAGTTTAGCAGAGCTACAGCTCTGCTAAACAGCATTCACCAACCCTCAATTTGCCGGCTTCGTCGCATAAAACTTAAGCGCTGATTAAAATTTTTATCAGATACCGAAAAGCAGAAACAGCGCGAAACATGAAAATTGTCGTCAGTAAAAGTTACCTATATATGTTCAATCAAGTTGGGAACTTCATTTTGTTCTAAGCGAGGTTTCGTTAATTAAAAATATTCTCGGCAGTCATTATACCACGAATACAAAGTATGGTTATTAGAAACTAAAAGAAATGCAGCTTTCAAGCTTTCCCGAAGGTAAATAATGCTGAGAAAATACATATACAAACCCAAAGAAAACAAATAAAGTATTACTAAATGACAACAGTTACGAGGAAACGGGAAGGAATATAACTTTCAACCTACCCAGCCAGCACACGGTATCATATTTACGTAATATCCTCGTAAACTTAAGGTGCGTGTGTATACGTAAACATAATCCCGTATTATTTCATTGTTACGTAAATTCTAAGTAAGCATTTTATAATAACGAACATAAACGTACATGCTTCATGCTTATGTAAACATCTCGGAAACGGATTTTAATACGCACACGTAAACGAATTTACGTGATTCTTACGAGTGTGGGCCGATAAGAAAAGTAAATTTACAGCATTATAATGCTGACATACAATACAGCATTATATGTCATAGATTATACTCTGCGCGTATGTTTAATGAAAATATTTGACTTATAAAGTTAACGTGCAGTTACATGAAGTAGTTTCAAGTACCTTTTTCATGAAATATGGAGGACATATGTTTCAGGCTGATCACCGATATGAGATAGCAGTTTGATATTTGTTCCAAAATCCACCCCTTAGCTCCCTTGCAATAAGTAGGTAATCACTGCAAATATTAGTAATTATTCATCATTATCAAGTAGTTAATTGGTGCTCACCAGTAATCATAACCATTGGTGAACAGAAATTAATTTTTAACCTTCAAAGTTTTTTTTTAAGGCGTGTTGTCACTCCAGCACAATTAACGATGGATTCATGTGTTCGACAATTTAGGAAAGGAAATTCGATCGTAAACATCACTACAGTTCCTTCGATAGTCTTAACTTATAGTTATGTAATGAATTATAGGTATAATCAACTATTAAAACTTTACTCCGCATTCATGAACCGGTGCAAGTTCATTCATGAACCGAGTTATAGCAACTAGCCATCTGATAGCACTCACATCACCGAAGCAGATAGCCTCGTGGTAGGGTCACGGGTTCGATTCCAAGGGCCACCTAGGGTTGTTAGCGGTGCTAGTAATGCCTATGTTATTTTATTTTTTTAGCTTTTTTATTCGTGAAAATTTTTAAAGATGGTACACTGGATTTCATTGCACATTTGATACGTAGTGAGGGAATATATATGGCAAACAAAATATTTGATGCGTTTGCATTATGGCGGATGTTAGGGTAAACCGCTTCTGTGTTGCTTACTCCACGATGACGACATGTGGCCGCGATTTTTACGAGATGCATCTTAGAAGTTTACGTAAGCAACTTGTAAGCAAGTAAACTGTTTACGACGTATTTACGTAAATTTAAAATAAATTGAAGGTAAAATGTTTATTTGTGCTTGCTGGGTAGTACACCAAGGTAAAAAATGATATAGACATGTTACTTACCTGTCTAACTTTGTTTTACCACCATGCACTTCACCGTCTTAGCATTCCAAAACCACAGCGAGACATATCAAATAGTAATATTGCACAAATAATGCAAATAAACGCAACTACACATACGATTAAAGCAGCACGTTACACACTCCCAACCTTGAACATACAAATATCAACAATAAAAGTCTTATAAACAAGCCGGGGAAACCTTTCGTTCACATTTCTTTCGTGACGTAGCAGAGTAGTTTTCGTCCCATGCAGCAGGCCTGTATATCGAGATTACCTTTCAAAGCCCATTTACAACTAAAGCCTTGGACTATTGTATATCATTTCCTGGCCTCCATATTGATGTCACTGCATGGACCTTTTTAGGAAGTCCATAAGGTACTTCTGGATGTTAAATAGACGTCCATTGGACGTCATGCGGTGGCTGGGTCCTTTAAGTACGTTCCTATGTTTCATTCCCCCTTTTTTGTTTTGCTGCGTAAACTCGAGAAATCGCCAAGTTGAATTAATTTGATTAAATTTGGACCCTTTAAATAATTTTTTTATTGCTAGGGTATCCATTTTCAGTGGAAACTTATGCTGAATAGCATTTTCGTCTATATTCTAATATCAGTGACTCGTCTATTATTTCTCGAAAAATCCATTTTATGATGCTTTTTTGCAATGATCATGATTAGCGAGAGAATAAAAATTGTCGGTAATGTTAATAAATTCATCCTCGTTGCCTTTTCATGAGAAAATTCTGCTTTACTGCGAAAATATTAATGTTAACCTCATATCACCTCATTTGGATTGACTCATATTTTGTGTAAATTTCAAATGTTGGCACTGGATAGTGGGTCCTGGCAGACGATTATTCTAATATAACGTAAAAAAAGAATTTTTGTTTGATAAATAAGGAATTGGAGAATGACAGAATATGATATTATAACGGGAATCTTGTTTAACAACCAGGAAGAAGTCTTATAACCATTCTATCGCTACTTATGACTTCAACTTCGTACGGTTGGTCACCATGCTGCTTACGTCATTGTAAATTGCAACTGTGCCGGAGTAACGGAGGAACGTTTCGTTTGTGTAAGCGGCTCGTAATTATCTTGTGAATATCTTGAAGATTTCTTCTGGAAGCCGTTAGTTAAGGTAAGATGAACACATTTTTAAAAACATTTTTCGTGTTTACATTTTAAAGTAAGAGTAGTTGGATATCAACTTCGTATCGAGAGTCCACTATTATGTATTTTGGGTACATTATGGGCCTCTTTTCTTTACTGATGAAGTTGTATTCGAGAAATAGGATCATTGGAAATTATTTTATCGTGCTGTTTTGTTGGCTTAGGAAGCGTGAATTTTGGTGAAACGTCTGCATATATTTCAGATAGTCCCTCTTAAAGGAGGAGACTGCTGCCTGCCAGGAATCAAGTTTTAACCGAGAACCTTGTTATTGTTCATCCATGATCGGTAAATTTATGGGAATACAGTTCAGACACGCATTTCTTTGTACCATTGTATGTAGTGTGGTACTTCATGATAGATTAATGGGCATGGAAGGATAACGATCTCACCTTTCATATAGGTAATGAATGCATACTTTCGACGATGCTGTTTTCCGTTTTGAGCAATTAAAGTTATGTTGTCAATCACGTCTCTGTTAGATCCATCAAATGGTCGCATTCCTCAGCCCGCCTGACTTTTCCTACGAGCCGTAGCTAGGTTGGTAATTTATGCGTACGTAAAATATATTGTTTGGGGTGCACAAGGATGCGTTCAGGTACACTGTGGTTTCTTGAAAGAAAAATATATATGTTAAATGAGAGACCCCTTTAAAATTTTATTGAGGGCAACGCATACACCCATAAAACAGTAAACTATTATTTACCTATAAAAGTGGAGAAATACATGTATTATATCTCATTATGGTTGTTGATGAAGATTTTGTGCTGGAAATTTTTTCCCTGGGCAGGAAAGTAGTTTGTAACTAACTATACTGGGTTAAAATTCAGTAGAGTGGATGTTGTGAATAGATTATCACCATTTTTATTTCATCATCATAGGTACTACTGTCCATCCATTTGTGGAATTGGTATATCGCCTGAGATAACTTTCGCATTTACATTGTAAATTTTCGTGGTGAAATAGATTATGGCCAATTTTTTTATTTAATTATTGAAAGTAATCGTTACCAATGAGAGGTTTTTTTGAAGGTATCCTCGCTCACACAATATTGTAATGCTGTATTCCAATTTTTTTTTCTTGTTCTCCGTTAACCTGAGTAATGAACTGAGTAAAATGTAAGTTTGACAGGTTTTTTTTTAGATGTGATTTACGTCCCCGCCTTCAAAACATTTTTGTGGGGCATTATTTCTCTGCTCTTACTGAATTTTAATAATCAGATGTTCTCACCCTTTTCATTGATTTTCATTCAATTTTTATTATTACTGAAATCTGATTAGGCCTGTACTGGGTAATCACATAATATATCTAGGTTATAAAGCGTTTGCTTTTATATGGTATGAGTAATAAATATGGTGGTTGGCTATGAACTGAGGGTTGTCAAAAATCCAGAAAATGCATGTCAACAGTTTTACTGATGAAAGGGCAAACCAGAGGTCAGATTTGTGTAGGATGCAAAATATTTATTTTTTGTAACTAAACTTGATTATTTATCTTGATGATTGAGTAGTGCTGTAATTTATGTACACCCATTTTTATCTTCATTACAAAATCCATAAATACTGCAGAAGGGATTTAGGTTCTAAAACTTCAGATTTTGTTTTCTTGAATGTTTCCACATTTATTTGTACTTGTGATTCTTAATGCCTTCTTGTTGTAGTTTCTAAGATGAATTTGATCTTTTTCTTGCCATGTCATCTGCTAAGGTTGTATGTCAACCATTCATGCCCAAAATTAAAAAAAAATAATTTTACAGATACACTAAAAAGGATTTACATTTTAAAATTTCAGTCAGCATAATAAAAAGGTAAGAGAAAGTTAACTCTGCTTTCAAAGGGTGTTGTAGTGCTGTATCAAATCACCTAAAATCTGGAGCAACAACTTAACTTCCTGGGGGTAGATGAACTTATTTCCAGTTTTAAGGAATCTACAGAATTTTAAAACTTTGTTGGTGGTGACTTAACTCCCTAAATGCAAACATTTTGAGCAATGCTAGCATTGTTTGATGAGCACTTTAAATTTCATAGTAGTCTCACACCAGAATTTGCCATATTACTGATGTAAAACTTACTTTTAGGGTTTAATATTGTAGAGAGAGTAGGAATTGATGTATTAGAGCCTTCTCTTTTTTATGGTAGATGAAATTACTGCGTGGACCTTGATGGTTTGAATGTTAGGTGATGCAATTTGAAATTCTCTGCACAAGATAATAATTCCTTTCTTTTGCATGAGTCTTGCCTGTTTTTGATTTGAGCATTATTGCAATTAATGTTTTTATTATGTATTATTTTTTGGCATTATTTGATATTCATTTCAGTGTTTTGAGTGAAATGTTCAATTCAGACAAAAGGCTATTCACTCATTAAGAGGTGAATAGGAATGTTTGATATTCGAAATCGATATCAATTACTCAAAACTTGGATGGAATGCAAGGAAATATTGTGGAACATAGACTTGGTGAAAAAATAGGCTTTTTACTAGTCCTCAACCTTAGTGGTAGGGAAACTATATGGATTGAGTGGAATGGTACATTCTCTGTATTTTCATGAAATATTCAGTTCGGAGGAAGCTTTGGACATTGATTCTACATTGCCCTATTTTTTACTCTCCATTTCAGATATTGCATTGTTGATACCTTGCTTAAATGCCATCCTGTATATTTTTCTGAATTGTTTTTATTTTTTAGTTAAATTTTGAGGGATATATGGTTCCTATATAATTTTAATTGGCAGTACAATCAGTTCCCTATTATACAGCATTGAACATGGTGACTGTTTTCAGATTTTCTGGTGTAATTTTTATTCGAAAAGTTTTCCCTCTGAGTATGTATTGTGGAATTTGGGACTTACTAACTGACCTTTGGAAACCATTGGAAATCATCTAATGATCAGTGTTGAGCAGTTAGTAGAATAAATTAATCACAGTAATTCATGTTGGATTTTTTCTTTTGCATAGTTGGGAAATATGAGAAACAAATTTGTAGGCCCCACAGGTGGCGTGGTCCTCACCTGCTAACCTTAGGGTCGTGGGTTCGAGTCCCGCCTGAGTGGATTTTTCACCACTCATGACATGGATGTGTGTGTTCGTCTGTTGTTAATTGTTAAAAAAAATACCCCTATGTAAAGGCCATAGGTGCTTTTTTTGGTGGTAATGGGGGGAAAAATCAAGTGGCATGCTGGAATGGCTTATAACTAAATTGGAAATGATTGATATAGTTTGTTTAAAGTGTCCATAGCATCCAACCCTGCTCATGATTTTGGATTTGAATGAGTTTATGTAATTGGTTATCAATAAGAAATGTGTGCATTTTGCTATTACTTTATTTTTTCCTTTTACTTTGCATTTTTATTATATGTGCATAGAAAGTAGTATTGATTCAAGAGATGTATTGATTTAGTGTAAGATCTACTAGTTGTGATTTTTTTGCGTGTCAGTGCTTAGTTACAGTTTCTAAGGCCAAATGCCTTTGATTGATAGTGATGAGTACTTTTATTTAGGGTCACTACCTATATTTTTTTATTTGAAATTCCCCCTTTTCCTACATTTCTCCTTTCTTCATCTTGTTACCTCTTGATGTCTCTCTGTCTACATGAGTGCGCTACCTTTTTTTTCTCCAATTTTTGCAGAATTTTTTTTCTGTATGCATGGTGTATGGATCTAAGGGAATGTTAGTTTTTTTAGATTATCACAAATATATATTGGTATAAATATTGTGCATAAATTTACGGTTGGGTGTAATTTTCTGTGTATTCTATCATATAGAAGACCTCCAGTATTCTTAATTATCCTTCCTTGCAAATTATTATTTCCTAAATTTATGGTATATATCCCTCATTATTCATTCTGAAGAACAATGATATATTTTCCATGAATGGTAAATGCCAATACCACCTTCCTTCTATAAAATACTTCTTTAGTTCATGCAAAGTTCCTGATACTGTCCTTCTAGCATTGTCTTCTAACATAAATAGCTTTCTCATTATATATATATTCTCATAAATATCCTTGGCTCTATTATTTCTATTAATAAAATCCCTGCCATACCATATGCTTTGTGCCAATTGCTTTCTAATCTTCACACCCAGATATGTGTATACTTTCCTTGCCACACTATAGGTAATTATGTAGCAAAGGACAAATTATGAAAGAATGGAAATCTTAGGATTGTTGACCCATGATGATGAGATGTACCATATTCCAGTTTTAGAACAAGCATGGTGTTAGTTTGTATGCACTTTCTGTAAGAAAATCAGTATATGTGATGATAGGAGTTGGGTATTATGTCATCCCATTCAACATCACCTTAACACATTGCAGCTGGCCACTTTGTCTTGTTCATCATCCAGCTAGGCTAAATATACAATCTGGTGTGTATTGTTTTCAATTATGTGCAATATTTTGCTTTGTGCAAAATGTTTGACACATTTACTGAATTCAGTCTTTGCCTTTTTGGTCAGAATAGTGCCCCAATGATGGCTGGTGCTTTGGATGGTTAACAGCAGCCTCCATTATGGTTCTCTCCATAAAAACCTTCATTCCTTCATAGCTATTTTATGAATGGAATGTTTTGCATCAAACTGTCTTTTTTCATTTAGTGTTTCATCTCCCACTGTTCCTTCATTGTTGATAGTAAAATATTGTATCTTGTTGAATATAGTTTCATCTTATGGCCAGTCTTCATTTTGTATCTACATCCCAGCCAGTTATCGTAGGAATTGACATGATTGACATTAGAATTGACTGTTAATACCTAATTCTTCTGCAGTTGCTGATTTTTATTCAGGTAGAATGTTTTAATTGCATGGATAGGGTGATTTTGAATAATACATTTTTTCCCCATAGAAGATAGTACGCATATTAGAAGTTGTTTCTTAATTTTATGCAATTTTGTTAAATCATTTTAATACTAAGTCATATCATTTCATCAATCAGGAAGGTTTAGTTAAGAAATTCTACTGTTGCTGTCAATTGAAGGATTAAATTGATGGAAGGTGGTGTGGACATTTTATTTACTTACCTATTTAAACTTCTGATTCGTTAAAGGATGGCAATGTGCTTGTTTGTATTTGATGTCAAATTAGAAATTTTTAATTATGAATTATAATCATGTCACCTTAATAATGTTGCCATGTAGTCATTTTCATTAGGTATTCTACCAGGTATGGTGGTTAGTTCCCTCTCCCCATCACGAGACTATCTTCTGGTACCCCAATACAACGGAAGGATGGAATCTGGTGCCAATATAATGGAAGAATGCATTAGCATTCATTGGCCTTTAATTGCTAAAAGGCCAATGTTTATTATTATTATTGTCCTTATATATTGGCCTTTTGCATAAGTTCTTCTTCAGCTGTTTATATTTTGTTCTTCCTTTCAAGGTATCTTTAGGTCTTCTTTTTTTCCATTAGTCTCCCATAATATATATTTTTCTTTTTTTATATTCTCCTTTCTCTCACTTCTTATCTCACTTTCCCTCTGTCATCCCCGTCAACACGCTGTTATCTCAAAGTGTCTCTTCAGTCACCTTAAATATGCCTCCTTTGAATTTCTTTGGCCAATTCCTTTTCCTTATGTATGAAAGTTGGCATTTATTTGCTTTTATTTCTTTCCACCCTGCTCATTTCTTCATTTGGATTTCATTACCTACAAGCCCCCATTCTGTCTCTGTTTGCCCTTCATCTTCAACGACCAATTCAATAATGGGACAGCATTGTTACAGTGCTTAAGTGATACTATTTGTTTAGTTTACTATATTCTCTAGAGTTAATTGATTCTTTTCAATTCCTAAATTATGTATTCCTGCACAAATGAATTATTTCTTCCTGAGAGACCCATTTTTGCACAAAGCACTGTATGAAGTGTTCACTGCTCCAATATAGATCCTACCTCCTTACTCTTCTACCTAGCATTTCTTCCTGTTTTTCCTTTGTTTTTTCCCTTATTTTCTTTATTTTTATAGCCTGTCACTGCTCAATCTAATTCACAAACTGTTACTTTTCCCTATCTTACGTTTTTCATTTTGATGTATATTTCTGCGTGGAAGTCTCATTCAGTCTAACTAATTCTGAAGATTCAGGTGATATGGAGTGGAAGCGAAACACGATAACACGGAAAGAAAAAAAATGAGCCAAATCCACAAAAATACTTGTTTAATAATATTTTTTGTGGATTTGGCTTGTGCTTTTTCTTTCTATGTTGTCATATAATCAGTCCAATCTACTCAACTGAATGCTCCTGGAAGCCGAAAAACCAGGCCAAACATTTGTATTACTGTTCTCATTATACTTTTCAACCATTATCTTCCCTTTCCCTTCATATGCCCTTGTCCTCTTGATTTTTTACTAGAGTTCATAATTTCAATCACTGATTATTTTGCCTCAATCATGCATTAGCATTCTTTCATTATTTTATTTTAATTGTTATTCTATCCTGCAGTTTAAGTCACCTGATTCTTGCTTGAATTCTCAATTTTATGAATGTATTTTTTGGTCAATGGGGCGTTTACTCGGAACTGAAATCGCAATTTTGTACACGAAATCCTTAGATGAAAATTAAAAAAGAATTTTAGTGAAAAAATTAATCTTCCAACCACAACCATTCACTCATAAATCAAAAATTTAAGTAAGCAAAAGGTGACGCCCATCGAAAAAGCTGCTTTGATATCATTGACGTCATTTTCCTCCCATCCTTGACTGCTTTTAGGGTAAGGGAAGGGAGTGGAGGGGGGTTCTCGGAAGGTCTGCTCGCACAGTTGCTGTCGCAACTGCTCCTATTTGCAGAGTCAGCTGTGTCCCCCACATTGTGATAAGGCAAAGTAGCATCGCGGGATCAGTTGTGATTGGACGAAGTTGATGTACACTAGAGGTTGCACCACGTTCACTTTTCCGAAAGGGTTTAAAAACATCAGTTTTTCGCCGCCTATATCTTGAGAAATAATTGATGGATCAAAAAACAGAAAAATGCTGGTCTTTTTATTTTACAAACTTTGTCTGATTGGCAATAAAAAAAATAGTAAACAACCCTATTCTTTCGATTTGCCTCCTCATTTTCTGCTTCATATTTCAACCACCTTAATTGACCCTAATTTAAATTGTTTAGCCTCTTGTGCTCATTCATCTTTCTCCAACAAATCCCCTGATTTACTTTTCCTTTAGTGGCCTACTGAACTTTGATTGTCTACATTGCTCTCGAGTTGTGTTTTCTCCTCCTATGGGAGTTGATGACACTGCTACGTATCTCCATTCACACTGTTAGAGAATTTAGAGTTATATCACCTTTAATGTTCTGACATTTTGCCTGAGTACTACGCCTTTGTTGATGTTTGCTCCAGATGTTCATAAATCTATTGCTAGGTATTATACATTCATTTCCGGATGTCTTATTGTCTATTGAGTTCATTTTTTAATTTCACTCCTTATCCTTCAAACTTACTCCCAGCCCTCTTTTGATCCATCAGCTAACCTAAGTGCTCCATGGAGATAGATATTAGGGATTTATTTCCTGGAATTGTATCCATAATTTTTCCCATGAGATCATGTTACATTGTCTGCTATGCCTCTCAATGGCTTCACAGAGGCATATATTGATAAAATCTGTGATTGAATTATGTATAATTTTAATATGCAAAATTAAATATTTGTATTTTGTATGTTGAATTCATTCATGATGTATTCATCACTTTTTTATATTTTAGAAAATGTCATCATTGTATATATGGTGAGATTATTTTTTTCATATCATTACTGGATTGATTTTTTCATTTGGTGTGGTTGTCCACACCAAACTGGTGTGAATGAAACATGGATATGTTCCTTTTATTAGCTCTAATCATATATTGTTCAGAAGTTAGTGTTGAATTTTTTCACATGGTAGGAGACTGTCTGGCTTCTACTGGGCTGAGGTTTGACATTTGAACCCAGGAGAGGCCGTAGACCACATCCAGCTAAATCCATGATGAGGTTTTTTTTCAGACTATTTGATCTATCCATGGGAAATCACAGAAAGTGGCCCTCATAATCAGTGTGGATTGTACATGCCATTGGTCTTTGTTCATCCTGAGTGCCACCCTAACCAGTTGGGATGATCTTTGGGTTTAACTCTAGGTTAAGGGCTGTATTGGCATCTCTTGTTGGTAGATCTAACAGAAGTTAATGTCATTGTCAAATTTTATTTAGTTTAGTTTTTGGAGAGTACATGAATATCATCCTCAATAATTCTCACAAACCTGTCACTCATTGGAGAGTCAATTCAGATCTATGTTAGAATGAGCCAGGAATGAATTAGATTTCGCTATTTGCTTAGGATGAGTACTCAGTGTAAATGGGCATGTTCCTCTTAGTTAAATAAAAAATTTTATCATATCCAGTGTAGTCTAATGCTTTATTTATTAAACCCAATACATTAAACCTCCCTGTCAATTTTCTTCAGTAATATGTCAGGCGATGTGTACATCAGCAGTAATGGGCTCACTGCATAATGACTTTAATTTTTGCCTTAGGTGACATATTTTTGTAAAATTTTCACCTGACGCTTTTTAAATGCAGTATTTTGCGCATCATTTCCCTGGAGGTAGTATTATTTACTGTGTGGATTTACATGTAATATTCATCCCAGTTATTTCGAAGGTAGTGAATGAATCAACATTTTTTTAATGGTATAAAAATCTCTGAGTTATTAAATTTGATGTATTATGTACCATTTTGTTTTTCCACCGCTTTTTAGCGTTTTTTTTCCGAAAGCCTTAGATTGGTTTTTTTGTTAAGGAAAGGTAATGTGACAAAATCGCCACATTACCTTTCCTTAGAAAGTAGATTTTAAATGGGAAAAGAAAAGAGGGTTTAAGGCCGGAAGTGATGTTTTAAGGAAAAGGTAATGTGTCGGTTAGAGGGGGATCTCTAGCACCATGGTGGAATATTAAAATATGCTGTGCTTTAAATAAAATATTCTGGGAACCAACCTTTGTGTGCAGTTTCGAAATTTCCGCAGAAAGTTCGATGATGGCCCTTGTCATTGGGGACGTTATGAGGAGGTTGTAGTTATTTGAGGGAGGCGACCGAAAACTGTGGTCATATGCGCCAGAGAGGATATGTGGGTAACTGGGTAATGGTACGATTTTTTAAAGAACTGAGGAATGGTGGAGGGAAATCAGACGTCGGCATTAACATGCTCTTAACGTAAGGTGCCAAGGGGACCACGGCTCAACGCCACGGCAGTGAAAAACCATGACACTGAAATACCTCATGGTAGATTATAATCGTGAAGCTTATTCGTGGTGGAAGAGCGTCATCATGGAAACTAATAAAAACACTTTTGTGACTTCCATAGTTTAATAAGACATACGACCGGTTTGAGCTGTTACGCCATCGATGGCCTTAACAACCGAAACAGGTCTTATTACACTATGGAAGTCACATAAGCATATTTATTTGTTTCAATGAGGCCTCTTGGCGTTTAGTCTTGTCGTCCGTGCAGTATCTTATTAGCCAAGGAAGTGAGTTTATTGGTATGTGACTGAGTATACACTTTAAACCATTACATAATCAAACAATTTTACAGCTTGTTGACCCAACAGGCAGTTTACAAATTTAACCTAGCATTAATTAAGAATATAGTCTTCTAATATTTTTTTCTAACCTTCAGCGATATTTGATTGATCTTACTGTTAGAGTGGAATGCTTCAATTTAAAAAACTCCCGAGGGTCGAAGTCATGTTAGCCCAGTGGGTGGTTCGTTGGGCTGCTCGCCATAGATCTCTATTTCGAATCCGCGAGAAGTCCGTGGAGACATCGTGTTTAACAAAAGCTGTGTGATTATCTGGGTAAAGACTTCTCTTGGAAAACTAACGTCTTGCATTAAAAGGAACTGGCCTCACTGTGAATTTCAATAGCCGTTGAGCGCTTGGTGAGCTGTATCCTCACGAACCAGGCAGACTTTCGGGTTGAACGCTGTGGTTTCTTCCGTCGTAGTCTTCTATTTACTTTCAATTATCATGTTGTTCACTACACATCTTGCATTTTTGTCCTATTCATAGACTTCATCCGTGTATTTCTTCCGTCACAAAATTGGTTATAATGGCTTGAAGCGGTGAGTAAAAGTTAATCTTCGTGTTGAAGCCTCCGCTTTTAAGGAAAATGCTGGAAATAGCGCATGATGATAACCTCGTGGCCGTTGTTGGAGTAGCTGCCCTGGGAGGAAATAAACCTCGTGAGATTGCGTATACTCTACCCAGAAGTGACGCAAAGATAAATATATAGAGGCAAACAAAATGAGAGAGAGCCCTCGATTTGTCGATGCTGTCAACCGCGTATATCTGTCTGAGATACTGTCAAGTTGTATTGGCTGATAAAGACGTGGTAAAATTTCTGCGTAGTTCGATCAAGCATTGGGTTGACCTTCGTAAATTCTTTACCTTATCGAACTTATGATTTATTTCATATGATTCTCAATGAATATTGTGGTAGCCGCAAATTAGGTTGAAAGGTGAAGCGGAAGAGCGCGAGGAACGTATAGTTTTGAAATTGATCTGATAGAGGAAAAGAGAGATTCGGGGTTTTTTAGGCAGTGAGCCCTTTTTGTGGAGAAAGAATTGTCTTGGGCCGCACTTTTGTAAAAATAATTTTGAAATTTAACACAAACACTTATGTTAGATAAACAGTACCTAATATTAAATTTATTGTTTTAAAAAAAGAAAGGCAAGCTACTTCGCAGCAGATATAGAAAGAGCCTCTTGTAAGTTTATATTGCATAGCTTTTTATATTATGTGTAAAAGATATGTTTGTGTTAATTCTTCTCTCTTGAGCCGCATGCATCACTGTTCTGGGCCGCACGCGGGCCGCGGTTTGGACACTGCTGGTTTAGAATTTCCTAACGCGTAAAATTGATTTTTCTTGCAAGAACATTTTACGAATGTTTCTTTGGGCTGTTCGTGATCCTTGATGGTGATGCGTTCGTAAAGAAAAAGGAAATTCATCAGAAATAAGAAATGCTCCCACCCGAAATGCACTCTCAGTTTGTGGATGGGTGGTGAAATGATGTTAACAAATTGTCTTTATTTGGGGTAATACTGGGACTAAATATTCCCTTATTCCACTTAACATCTCAAATAAGAGTTACTGAAATTTGCTGTTGGCTTAAAGTGAAAAACTTCCTGTGAATTCATTTTCTGCACTTTCGGAAGACTTGACGAGTCTTCCTTTATTCATTAATATGTGATTGCGTGCTGCTGCAGCTACGAAAGTAATTTCCGAGGCTGGTAATGTGCTTTTTCAGGACTCCATCGCCTGAAGGTGACAGGTTCGGGTCACGAATTGTGTGTGTACGTGCGTAGGGCTACCTTGCCTACTATTCCAGATTTTTGTCACGTAATATACGACTCTTCTAATTAACGAATACATGCATTTTTGGTATGTAGGATAAATACTGAGTCTCTAGAGGATATATCGCTGAAAATTATAGTTTTATCCATCTTGAAAAATGGAGCGATTCGTGGTTAAAACGGTTGCATAAAACACGCAGAAACCGAAGGTTGTGGAGGGGAATATTTAATGGGGATCACTTCAAAAATGGAGATGCACTTACCCCTTGGGAATAAGCTGCATCCCATCAAAAATCACCAGAAATCGACCCAAAAATCCGGGAATTTAACCGTGGCATGCTGGTGGCTCCCCTGTGATTTGTTAGCGGCCTTCGAGACATTTATTTTTCACATTCCTGGCTCGAACTGGAGAATGTTTTCGATATTGGTCGCTGTCTTTCGCGTATTTGAAAATTTTGACATGATTTATGGCTTACTTCCTGCCGACCATTAAAATTGGCGTGGACTCACGTGTCGGCGCTAATAATAGAGGAAGGGGAAAATATCCTTAAACGTGAAAATAATCCTCCTTTTATTAAGTTTTTTGAGTTTTTGCCCTCGAAACCTTACTATGGTGATGTCACATAATGCTTTACTAAATCGCATGTATTTTATATTTGTTGTTATACATATTTTGATTTGTCCGATAGATGACAGAACAGCGAAGTCAGATCGTGTTTCTCTAAATTTCGACTTTCCCAACGTTTTCTTTGCAGTGAGTTCACATCTGAGGTTACAATTGCATTTAAAGTGTAATATAGCGTGTAGAGTGAAGCGTACAATGAAAGAAACCATGATGTTTTATGTTTGAGGGGATTTCGTATTATTTCGATTATGTTGTGGTGTTGCTGAAGTTCGTGAGCTAAAAGGTGTAACATACTCAGGATATTATCAAAACTAAGAGGGCTCAACTTAAATCAGCATCTTACCCTCATGTTTGTTTGAGCTGTTATTAACCAATATATAACTATGTATGTCCCGTGAAGCTTTGAAAATTGGACAATTATGATTTGAGTAAAAGTTAACTAGGGTTCTTTTTGATATTTTTGTACATTTTAGGAGTTGACGTGGAAGTTTGGTATTGCAGTATCGCGTTTCGAGTTGAGAATTTGATATGGAACAGTTTCCATTATTCGGAGTGGAAAAAATCAATTATGAATTACATGGTAAATTATTAAATCCTCTCTGAAGAGCTGGACCTCGCGCAAAACTGGTGTGGCGTAAGATTCAATCATCTAAATATCGGGTGGACAGGAAGAACTTAGACTTTGATTCAGAGTTCGGTCCCTTTCAAGAGAAACTAGGGGTCATCACGGAAAAATGTTTTTTTGCCGCTTTATGCAGACCGTATACGTGGAGTCGAGACACTAAAACCGAGGCCGTGCTCGTTTCTCTAGTTTAATTATTTGCCTCCCAATTTTATGACTTCGCCACAATCAGAGTATTAATTTTTATATCGATATCAGTTCATTACGCCGATCTGAGGAGAGAAATGGCGGAGCCGTTATGTGAACGGAATGCAAAGAAGAGTGGGGACACTCCATCCAAGCCGATCCTAATTTGTAGAAATATATCGATTCGGTGTGTGTCAATATGTTTGTCACAGGATTGTCAATCCGGTGACAGGCATTAACAATAGGTTTTTGTAGGAAGGTAATGCATGTCGGGTATGGAGTCAATCCCTGCTACTCCCATTTGGTGAAAGAACGCACATATTAGGTATAATTTTCAGCAGACTGTTTAAGTAGTTTTGTTGATCTCATCACTCTTTCTCCTGCACTCTGGGTCTTAGTCGATGTATCTTCATGTCATTCCGTCTTTCATCATAGCGTAAATACCCTGTTTCAAACATTCTATGTAATGCAGGTGCGTGAACATTTGAATTAATTTGCGTAATGATTTCTTTCACGTATGTTGTTCAGCGAATAAATGTTTACTAGTTTTTTCTACTTACCGTATGTATATGTTACACCAGTGCAAGGACGCAATTTTTGTAAGTGTATTATGACAATAGCCTATAATTCTTATATTAGGAAAGTAATAAGAAATGTATCCGCATATTTCAAAGGTACACAGTACCTTAGCGTATACCGAGTATTCAAATTGTTTTCGGTTTTATTCGATTTATGTTTGAAATAGGTTTGTTTTTTGTTTAGGTGTCAATTTCATTTTTTTGCATCGACAATGGTTTCATAACTGTTTTTTTGTCGTTGTATTGGTATTTCAGTCCTTGCCCATAAATTTTATAATGGTATATTTTCTTTGCTTAGCTTCAACCTTAACTTGAAGGACACTACCTTTTATACGTAGGTAATAGGAATCTTATGTAATTGCCTCAAATTTGTCCTCCATTTGCCGTGATCTTAGCTGTATTAAGCTTTGCTGGCGGGCTCATCTGACGGGATCCCGTTGCGAGGCTGAGTTCTGGTGAAAATATGATAGAAGTATTGTGGTAGGATAACATAGAATGTCGATGTCCTCGAATTCCCCGAACTGTTTGAGACGTTTTTCTCACATGGGGAGGAATGCTCTGAAACTAATCTGGTCGTGCTGTTTTTGCTGAATACATTATTCTGTGAATTAAGAATCTAGATTTCTTCATCCGAGTGCATCGTTTTGATTCGTCTTATATATGACTCAACTGTAAATGTTGTCGTTAGGAAAGGCCATCGACGTATTGAGCCATTCGTGTCATTAAGGTTTGGTATGTGGTTTAGTTGAGATAATTGTGGAGTCTATATAATTAATGGTTTCACCCAGGTTGCACATTGATTTTCGTATCTTTGTGTCTGTTGATTTTTATATGTTATATCAGCGTATAGAATATCTTATTTCCTTCATATTTTCGTGTTATATTTTCCCCTTAAGTGCATAAGACCATAAATGATTGAAGTACTTGGATTTGAGCTCTTTAAGCTAGCGAGCATTTTGAGCGCTGTCATTGGCACTGGACCAAGTTTTTGAACGTGTAATATCCGCTTCCCCCGGGAGCGGAGACTGGTCGTTGCTCGAGTGTCTCTGTAATTACTTTCTTAATATGTGCCATGTCCTCCTTCTTCTTGTTGGGTCTCACACCCTACGTTGTCCGTTTCATAATGGCACAACTCCGTCGTGTATACTACCGAGCTATGAATGCCAATGATAGATGAAATTTTGTGTGGGTGTACGGTCTACTCGTATATGGAAACGTCACATATGTCGTAATACAGGACATTTTGTCTACGTTCATGTAGTTTGAATTGTGATAATGCGATCAAATATCTCGTTATTTTATGTACTTATTTTAGTCTTTCGAAGAAGATGAAACGCTATGTTATTATTATTTCATAATATTATTTGCCCCTTGAATCGGGGGTTTCAGGCTGAGAATTGCGGTGGCAATGGCGGCGCCTGCTGAGGGAAGAGCCTAGAATTAGCGTAAAAGAGAAAAAAATTATGAGAGGTTCTCTTAGTAGGCACATGTAGGAATAATTTGTCGAAACTCTAACGTGGATCGTGGCAATGCTTGGTTAAAACATTGTCTTTGCCGAAGGAGGATGCGTGGAAATGTTTTTGGCTTTTGTGATGTGGGCGTGGAGAAGAGTAGAGTATATTAGCTGGATGGAGAGGAAGAGGAATGAAGAAGTGTTAACGATGGCAGGAGAGGAAAGGAGGCTGGCGGAGGAAGTAGAAGAGGGTAAGGGAAGTGGATAGAGGACATGGTGAGAGGTAATCGAAGGGGGAAAGGGTGGGGAGAATATGAGTAAGCATGGAAGAGGGAAGTAGGTAACGAGTGGCCTGTAAGCAGGCAGCTGAAAGATAAGAATATTTAAAAAGGGATTTCTTGTAGGAAATATGTATTGTTTGGGAAGTCAGATAAAAGGTGACAGACATTGATGAATTATTATGGCAGGTAAGGACTATCCACGCACCTATCAGGGTTAGGTGAATGATAAAGACTATTTCATTGTTCTGACCTGATGTCTCTGCATTTAATTCAATTCTTCCTATTTTTGAAAACCGTATATTTAGTAAAGAATTCGAGATAATCTTCGTCTTGGAGAAATGATGTGTAGGTGGATTCGATTCGAGATTAACCGGCACTGTGAATATAACCGCTGTTGTAATCCGGATCGCTGCTTTTTTGTCTACATGTTGCCCCACGAGGATTGGCAAAGGCGTGCGGCAGCGCATATTGGGTTAAAATGCCATTAAAGTCGTCGAAATGAGGTTAAACGAAATATCACGGGAGAAAGCGAAGGCAGTTTTGTGGAAAGTGGAAACGTGTGTTCGTACTCTGGTCGTAGGAAAAACGAATTCTCTTAGATTTCTGTTTGGCTGGTTTCTCCAAATTTGTCGCTTCTGATTCCTATGTCAGGCTGGGGGTCAGGCACGTCGATTCTGTCGATCCTACTGACGTACGGTGCATGAGGAGATACAACGGCAATGTTACACTTGTACGGTTTGAATTAATCAAAAAATTTTACCCCGGCTCTGTGAAGTATTACCCAAGCATATCGTACCTTTAGCCAAGTGATATTTTAAATACGCCCATTGTAATTTGTTTCACTATATTTGTTGCTCTCCTTTGTATAATAAATAGTTCCCAGACTAAATCAATATTTGTTGGAATGCAAATGTTGGACGTTTACTCCTGATGAGGCCTTATGACAGAGAAAGAAATAACTTTTTTTTTTGAGGACCCTTCTACGATTCGTGTAATGAATTCAAGTGTCTTTAATTTCATGCGGTGGCACAAATATATCTAATTTTTTCCCCAAAGATAGATTTTCGTTGTGAATGATGCCCACATGTTTACGTTTACTTGCTATGTTTTTATGTGCACCGCCAGCTTAATAAGTTTGAAGTAGGTAACCTTAACTTATGCTTAGACTTGTACTTGTACAAGGCTTAACTCGATGGAAATCCCCTATCGTGTTGAACAAGAAAAACGCACCGCATTTGCACATACAGTAGTCATTAGCCCGATCTGTTTCACTAGTGTGTTGCGTCGTCAGGTCGCAGTGCGGATTTTTTTCTTATTCCTTTTTTTTTAAGGTTGACCTTATTTGCGTAAATTATATCAGTATGAATGTATGGATCATTATTATGGCCATCAAAGTCCACGAGAATTTTCTTATTGTGTTAAAGTTTAAACTACGGACCCCAGGATTAAGAAATAGTTTCTGGTTATTCGAGAGAAATAGACGGGGCATTTTATTGGCCGGTCTTTGCTAAAAAGTGACCTTTCATGAAATTTTTATTTGTCCATTATATTCTGAAACTTGTTGATATCATTTTTGTTGCATTGGAAAGTTTGTGTTACGTACTTCTTGTTCTTATCCTTGCTCAATCTGTTATACCGTGTAGGCAGAAAATAGTTCGATATGTTGTTGTGAGACAGAAAAGAATTCATACCTCTGTGAATGTGGCATTTTGCATTGCTTAGTCTGAATTTATATTTATAGTGGTGGACATTAGTCTTCGGAGTTTTTAGTTTCATGTTTTGAGCATGTGGTTAGTTTTAACTACTAGTTAAAAGTAATGTCGTCTGGAGCGCATAAAATGTGAGAGAGAATTTACCTGAAACGCTGTTGCTTTTTCGTTGCTTCTTGAAGAAATAATTATTTTTTCGTGTACTTTAACTAACCGTACGGTGTCACGGATAGATATGTGCAATTTCTCCATGGTGGAAAAGGCAGAAACTGCGAATTTCGCTAAAAATTATTTTATTCGCCATAAAAATATATTTAGTGAATAAAAATGTTTATTTTTTATTCACCACAATGCCAGTGAATAAAATTTTTTATTTTTTTTATTTACTATAAAATATTATTAATGAATAAGAAATTTAAGTGAAATTCTCAGATTTTCTTCCTTTTCCTCTATTTTTTCGTGTAATTATGTTTTGGAACTATGCCTTGAAACTTTGTGGGAAATGAGTATTGTGTGCCATTAGATCTGTTCATTCAGGTTCATTATTTGTTTTGCTGAAATACATAAACTTAATTTTTCTTACACATGAAATTTATCACTATTTGTATGTTGTTATTTAACGTTAATGTCATAAATGAAATAGATGTTTGCAGAAATAATTTATTTTGATGGAATTAACCTGTATTCTTATTATAGGATACCCACTGGAATCATACGACGGATTGCCGGTGTCACGACCGCGGGACGCCGGCCGTGACATCATCTAAGGTATGGTAAATATCATCTTCTGCCTTATTATTGTTTTCTAAATCAATATTTGATTTCGTAGCGTCATTTATATTGTGCCCCGTGATTTTTTAGAGGAATGGGTATATTTGTGTCCCTTTCAACATTAAGCATCCTCGATTACACATTTTCTTACCTTGTTCTTTCCATTTTTGGGGATCGCTTCGCGCACTCAATTACGAACAATTTTGAATCAACTAACGGCTCTTCCATGGCTTGAAAGACACCTGAATCCCTTCATAACCGGATCTCGCGTTTCTTTGGATGTTAAGTTTATTTCACCTCACAACTGTATATATCAAACGAACAAAATATCCTCTTTTTTGTAATGCCGCTCTAAAACATTGGTGGCACCGATAAAGGGTCTCCGGAAAGTAGCGTTAGCCCTAAATATGCAATTTATTTGGTGAGCATATTTTTAACAATATCTTTTACCACCCCAGAAAGGGAATTCGCCGTTATATGTATGGAATTGCTCATTTTACAAGCCATAACTGCTGCTTTAGATTAATAACTAAAAACAAGTTTGGATTGCTGCCTCAACGGTATAAATATTTGGTTTCTTTGAAAAATTGATTATTATCCTTTCAGGTTTTCTCCTAAATTGCATTTTTTTCTAACATCTGAATCCAGTATTATCTAGTTAACACATATTCTCATCATAACGCGGAAAACTCCGTTACGTTGGTGTAGATATTTATGGCATATTTATCTCCTAAATTACTCTCTCCCATGGGAAGTAAGAAAAAATTATAAAACCTTCATGTTATGTTGGAACTAGTGAAATAATGTTTTGACTGAAATAAGGAACCTACAGTTCTTAAGGCGAATGCATTTCTAATAGTAAGTGTTCAGAGAAATAGGGAACGGAATCATGCGAACGTTTATGCAACTTTTATATATTCTTAAGAGAGGCAGCAATATATTCGTCAGAGTGGCTTAATCCGCTTATATTATTAATCCGCTTATATTAATTTTAATTGCCGTAAATGCCCATGTGTAGTTCGACCCCCGATTTCTTGACGAAACGTTAGGATTTTTTTCCTTTGTCTCTTACCCCTCATGCCGCAACGAAGAAGTTTTTTTTATCTAGGAGTAGGCGTTCTAACAAGCTCTCCTG
Organism: Platycnemis pennipes; assembly: GCA_933228895.1. Classification (NCBI taxonomy): domain Eukaryota; kingdom Metazoa; phylum Arthropoda; class Insecta; order Odonata; family Platycnemididae; genus Platycnemis; species Platycnemis pennipes. Next base: position 136,121,951 of record OW121846.1, read on the forward strand.
TCATAATCAAATATAATTATAACATACCTTGTACAGTTACACTCTACTTTTATTGAACCCAATCGATTTCGATCACTATAGCTAATTGTCATTTTTTTTCTGTCATTGTCCAGGATAGGAACTGTACAAGGTGTGTTTTCATCGTGTATCTCTCATCATCCCGCAACTTATCGCGGAAATCCATTAATTTCATTCATTTATTCCACGTTTTAAATCATTGAGACCGTATCGAATGAATAATGAACGAATGTGATGCTCTCTAAGAACAGCTTCACTTGCCATAAATAGATGACGTAGGGTGTTTAGAACAACATTAGCGCGAATTGTGGTCGCTAACGATCAAGGAAAGGGTGGTTATGATGCAAGCAAAATATTCTCATGAAGTTAAAACCTCAAAATGTTCGGTATGCTGTTGAAATTATTAATATTTTAGCCGAGCTAATATGAATTTTTGAGCTATGGTTCGACCCCCAATTCTGTATCAAAAATCGTGCCTCGAAAACCCAACCTATTCAAAAATAAAATAAAGGAAATCTTTTCCATCTGCCTTCACTGTAATCCCTCGAGCCTCTCACACAACATATTTATTATATATTTTACTGCAATGTAGAATAAATTTTCAAATTTCGCCGACTAGTTCTCAATGGCACTCGATTACTGAGCCGGCCGCCTTAAGTTGGGTCCAATTTCCCGCGGAGCAGCCACGAATTTCTCTGCCCTGCGCTCTCGAGACGCAGAGGTTCCCTCCGCAGAGTACTTATCCCCACCGCAAGCGCCAGCGTAGCCAGGGCCGTGAAAACTCCCCCGCTCCCGAAAGGAGCGGAGCCGGGTGCGCGTTGCGCGGACCGCGCCGCGTCCTGCGCGTATTCCTCTCCTCCCTCTGCCCCGCGCTCGCATTCCGCGCTCCTCCACCCCTCCCCTCAGGACGGCCGCATTTGACGAGCGGACATTGAGCTTCGCGTTCCTGGCGCCCGGTAATCCGACCAATTGAATTCCGCCGCGAGCCGCAGATCTCAATGCATGAGACATTATTTGCTTTTCCGGCCGCCGAATTTTTTTCGCCCCGTCCGGCACCATACGCACCCTCCCTTCCGCCTCCTCGGGTCTGCTCCCTTTTCGGGGGCCGTCGCGCCGGCCCGTCCCGTGCAAGGGCCACCCGTGTCCGATCGACGAGTCCCTTCCCCCGTCTCTCATTCCCTCACGATTCACCCCTACCCCGTTTCGTCAACCGTTACCCTAACCCTATGACCCTAGCCCACTTCGAACCCGCCTCCCTTCACCCCATTCTAGCACATTATCCTCTGTGCCGATCTCCTCCCTTACACACGCCAAGCCCTCTCCCCTCCCATTCAACCGCTCCCTCGCCCCTATTTGAGTGCCCCTTTCCTCCTTTTCCGCGCCACTCCCCTCCGCCCCCCAGCCCCTCGGGCCTGCGCTCCCGAAACCCCTTCCCCGCCCAAAACGCCCCTCTTCCTTACCTCATTACCGCCCACCCACCCGGGCTCGTTGCCCCCCGCCCCTCTCTTTGCCCCCAGCCCTCCCTCCCCCCCTCCGCACCATTATCTCCCACTCCTCTTTTCACCCGAAATCCTCTCTGCCGTATAAAACCCTCGGGAATTGCCCTCTTTGTAGCTCTATCGGCCAATCGGATGTGAGATTTCTATCTTTCCGGAATGCGATACGTCGGGGAACAACTGCTGGGAGACAAATGCTTGGAGGCTGTATCTGCCTTGATTGTGAGGATCAATTTAAACAAATAAGGGAGGTTCAAGTGGTACATACTAAATAAGTGTTATAAAATTCAGGGTTTGTCTGTTGCCGACCGTAGTTGCTAGGTAGCTACCGCTAAAGCCTGGTTGCCAAAAGGTCTGTTACCTCTTGCGGAATGGATGTTGTTTGTCATATGATTATTTTTGCGATATGGTTAGATGATAATATCTTCGTATTTTGGCGTGCGTAAAAACTATATTCTACAACTATTTGTCCGCAATGAAGTCGTTTTTCTTGTACCTCACTTTTCACTTCATTACATTACTAACTTTTCAGCTCAAAAAATATCGGAATGATTTGAATCTAGTTTAGAACTGTAATCAGAAAACTTTTCTGAACAATCCTCACTGATTTTTGCACGTCGAATTCCACTCCATGGATTTTTTGCTCGCATGCTTTACTTTGCCGTCGCATATTTTTGAACGGCCATTTTGTGCCCGTGCTGAAAAGGGTGGAATGAAAACATGGAATTGAACGAGTACCGAATCGAGATGACGCCAGTGCTGGAGAGGGTGGAATAAAAACGTGAAATTTAACAAGTACCGAATCGAGATGATGCTACGTGCCCCTTGAACTCTCGGAGGAATGAACCGAGTCACTTCGCGTGGGGGTTTTTGTTCTGCCGTCCTCGCACACAAGCCTTCCCCGCCCTGCTCCTCTTCTCGCTTTCACCTCGCCTGCTCTGCGCCTCCCCCGGCATCGCTTTCGCCATTCACCTCCGCAATCTCGACCCCTTCCGCACCCCTTCCCCCTCCCTCCTCGCCCAACCTCCGCCCCCCCCGCCCCACCCCACCGTCGTTTCCACCCTCCGCCCATAGCGCCATTTCAACCCTCTCTCCCCTCACTCTCTCGGCTCCTCTCACTCGACCAACCCCCTTTCACCCCTTTTTCACGTGTCCCAAGGCCCTCTTGGGTTTTAACTTAAACCCACCTACCTCCCCCCTTTTCCCCCCAGCTTGTGTTCATGCCTCCACGTTGCTCTGTGCTCGGTGTCTCGGATGCAGCTTCCTCTCTATCTACTTCGCCAGAGAGCGGTGGGCGGAGCCAAAAAAATCTAGGTTTATTGGGAAAATCTGGTGGAGTATGGTCGGAAGTTTTCGGGTGGTAAGCCCATCGAAGTCGGCTTTCGGGATATCTGGTGGTGTATCTCATGGGGGTTTAATTATGGCTTTAGTTTCTTATCTCCGATATTGGCGTAACAATGCCCGAATACCCACCTACCTTATCTCATAGATGGTCTCTTTCATTTTGTTACAGAATGCCTCAAGGCTCACGTTGTAGGAAAGCTCAAAGAGTCTTTTATTGTAATGCACTGCGTGCATCTCGTCGTCGTCGTCTGAAACGAATCCCAAAACAGACCCGGTTCACAGACCTAGTTTAATTATTTTGCTTATTGTTAACCTCCAGCGTACGATATGTTAATACAGCGTCAGCCAACATTTGTAGTTTAAAATGTTCAGGCTAATAGTTATTTTACGTGAGCGATAACCGTAGAAGGGCGTATCCACCATCGTTCTCAGGCTTCTGAAATAATTTAGCCCTACAAAACTGGTCCATAGTACTGCCGGAGGCACTTAACCTTTTCAGCACCATACTCCAACATCTGAAATTACATGTAGCATTTAGGCACACGCATGGTATCATTTAGGTGTAGGTGGCTCATGTCCCAATAAATATTATACACATTACACGGTGCAATTGCGGATTTTCGAGGCTGTTCATATATTACTTGACTGGATATTTTCACGAACGCTTCAGCCCCATTCTGCACTTCCACATGCATGGGCTCTGCCCTCTGGGAACCTGTGTTTGGTATTCAGTGACGCGTCTGGTATGTCTACTCTTGGCCACCTCCATCCCACCCTTGTGGTCTTACTTATTTTATGGACTTACTCCGTGCTTGTCAGTTGATTCAAGTTTTCCATCTGCTCTTCAGCGTGTACACCAACGCATACGTTTATGGAATTAGTACTCCCTTTCAACTAATATTCCTCACGTGTGATTGAAATGCTAAGTGGGCTAAAAATAACCAGAATAAAAATATCTCAATGTCGATGAAGTGTGTGTCTGGTTAAATTAACCGTTAAAGTTACGGGCTGAAGTCCACAGCGTCCCCTGCACACGTGACTCCTTCCCCGCTGGCGATCACTCGTGAAGAAAGGGCGGCCATCGGATTTTTTATTTTTTTCCGTGGCCATGGAGAGTCCTCAGGCAGAGCGCTTGTCTTGTCTCGGAGTCTGATCTCGTCGACACCGCGTCCGGTTTCTTGTTTTTATTCGTCAATGGTTCCGTTTAATAGACCTACTTCATAGTTTTTTCACCTATTCAATCCCATTCGAATCCTTTGTACAAATGTTTCTATTTGTGCTCCTTGTGTGTGATAGATTGAAAGTTTCTGAAAGTTTTATGCCAAGTTTTGCCGTTCTTTTTTGTAGAAGCAGTTATATCGGATCGATGTAATTAGAATTCGATTCAAGGAATTCCATTGATTTCAGAATTTTAGATAAACTGTAACTCGCGAAGTAGTTACTAACAAAATGCTTGGCCCCTGTTAATAATACATTCCTAGTGTTGGTTCAATCCGTGCTGCTCACACTAGTGCCACGGTTTGCAGGGTCTTACGTAGATATAAATGTGTGTCCTAGCCATAGACCCCGTCACTCTTCGTACTTCTTGGGTAGGAGAAATGCAGTTGTTAGCTTCTTTCCTCTCGAGTACATACTCTTCCTTTTTTCATTTGAATTCTTAGGAAAGCTACATGAGGCGTGAAACTTAATCTGTCATTAATAATTAACTTTCAACCCAAGTTTCGAGTGTGGGTTGGTTTGTGCGGCTTCTTATTTCACTCGGTAGCTCATGAAATATGCCTCGAGTGATCATTTCGTGTATTCCGGCGTCGAAATAAATTTACATAGGAGGGATCGTGGCGCTGAATCATTTTCCCGGAAATCTCACGGCAGCCCACGCTATGCGCCATATAGTTGGACACGAGCGTCGACAGTAGGTTGCGGAATATGGGTCCTGATTTCAGTTTCGCTCCCGAAAATGGAGCCCATCTATTTATCCCGTCCCTTCTCATTCTCGGAGGCAACCCTCGCCTTCCCCGCACCCCTTTCCCGTTGCCATCTACCGCACCCGTTGGCTCCCGAACCGCTTTCCCCCTTCAACCCCACCTGACCACCGTACCTTAGTTGGGATTTTTCCCTCGGCCATTGTATGATCGCTCCCCCCACCCAATCGGCCCTCCATTAAGTGCTCGAGGTAATTAGTAGTGACCGCGGCGCTATGGACCTCTCCCTTCTATCACCCGCTCTCCCACCCCCTCTCGCCACTTCTTCCGTCACTCGCCTCCTCATCCCCCCACCCTCGCTGCACAATGGCACAACATCTCCCCCTCCCTCCGCTCGCTTCCCCCCTCCCCACCCACCATTCCCGATCCCCCCACTCCGCTACCCACTCCATCGCCCCCTCCCAAAATCCTATTCTTACTCTCTCGGAAAATCCATATCCGTCTTTGGGTGGCGAGAGCGCACGCGCTGTGCATGGCCACTCTGGTCTGGAGAGGGGGTTGGAGTGAGCGGGGACAGCGTGCTATAAAACTATTATTCTTGAAACTTTCTCCCACCGTCGCCGTCAGAGTCGCGTTTGCTTCGATAGCTCGTTTGGGGCTCTCGCGAAGCAAACTGTAATGCGGCCTTAAAATGAAATAACGGCCCTCCGCGTTGCTTTCGCTTTCGCCAAGGTGTTAATTGGTGGCGGTGGGCGTTTGCTTTGGAGCAGCTTTGGGAACTGAAGCGATTCCCGTCTCGGGTGGTTGGGCTGTTTGCCCGGGAAATGGGCCGGCAACCGATGGTGTCAATTTTAGGCCCTCCTCCCCGGCATCTATTTGCAATCGGGGCGGAATGAGTAGGTTTTCATCTGGTTTGGCCGTTGCAGATGCAAGAGATAGCGAGGGATCGGCCTCTTTATGCCTTCTGACGTCGGCCCAGCATTGTCGTTACCTTATGGAATTCGGCTTGAATTTATTCACATAACCTTTTGTATTTAGCTATGAGGAGAATTGGTCTGCAATTGGTAATTTGATTTTAGGTGCTGCCAACGGCCAAGGTTATTTCGCACCTCTAACTTAAGGACATAATCTTAATTAGAGCACGCAGCATCCTTTGCCTGGGCAGAATTCGAACTCGCGGCCTTTGGGTTACCTGGCCGGCGTGTTACCGGCTTGGCTACCACGAATGGCAATTGGCCTTCGTAAATCGTGGTCACGCGACAACATTAATGTCGATATGAGATGGAGTGCGAAATTCATTTGGGTGGACTACAATATTTTTATCTCGGGGCTCACGCGCATGAGTGCTGAGAACAGTTTCGCATTTAAATAAGTTGGATCAATCATCCGTGGTTATCAGGTTGGCTTCTTTCAAGTTACGTTGAGCAGGGGAATTGTCTCGAAGTATAACGTGCCACTCAAGCCAGTCAGCTGGCACCCTTTTAGGAGAAGTCCTCTCCGAGGTAAACGATTCACTCATTGTTCGGCATTCGGGAGACGTAAAGAAACATGAGGTGGAGGAGAAGCAAGAGGGGATTGCTTCCTTTTTCCTCGGGTATAATTGCATTAGCGTCATCCTCTGACACGGGCAAAGGTCACTGAACTTCGCATCCGGCATGTTTTCCTCCTCCCCTCTCCAAACACCGATTCACTTGGTTGGACGTTGTGTCACTTTGCCCACTCGTACTGTACGATTGACCCTGGTGTTGTTCAGTCTTCATTTCACACTTTTCCTTGTTGATTTTCATTTTATCGGATTCCAAGCGACTACGGGGCGTTGAATGCTTGAGCAGCTGCTTGTCGTAATGACGATGTTTTTTCTGTATTTGAGGATTCCATTAAATAATTCGTTATGCGTCTTTTCTTCGTCGTAATTGACAAGGAGTAGGCTGTTTTTTTACTTTCAAAATCATCGTTATCAACGCCTCAAACAGTCAATTCTTTGATTGGTTATTTGCAGCTATCCTCTTAGTACCTGATGAGGGTAAGGAAACAATGCACTTCCACAAAATATATAATTTATTCACTCACGATCATGGTTTCGATGCTTAGCATCATCTTCAGGTGATCTTGATGCTTAGCATCATCTTCAGGTGAAGATGATGCTAAGCATCGAAACCATGATCGTGAGTGAATAAATTATATATTTTATGGAAGTGCATTGTTTCCTTACCCTCATCATGAAGGAATTTCACTTAGTCAAGCCAAACACCGTCAACTTCTCTTAGTACCACTTTAGGTCTCTTCTCCTTTGACATTTCTTCTCTTTGACGCTGTAGTTATTCCTCGTGTCATCCATGGTGTTGTTCAGCAGATCTTTTAGTCACATTTCCCTCAACAGCTGTTTCAATCACGCCATCGAGCCTCACGATCTATCCGATGAAATATACTCTTTTTAATTTGCGTAAGCTTTCCTTGTTCTACATATGGAGTGATCTGCGTTCATTGCTTCGTTTATTAATTTGATCTCCGTCACTTTCATTTAGCAACTAATTGTAAATGGTTCCTGTCTTCTCTTTCGGTGGCTTTGCGTATACCTATGTGGAATTACCGCGAACTTAAAAGGAATCGTGCACCATCTGTCGAATCGATTATATTGCAGCCATGGAGAAAACAGAAATTTAGTGTGCCTTTTAAGTCTGTGCCGTGCTGTGTATTTGCTCTTTTCGGTTTCATCAGCATGTCTTAAATCAGCGTGTTGATTCTCTGTGTAGCATTAATAATACCGGCAATATGTTGAATGTATTAATGAATTTTCTAAGAAGAGATGTGATCAAATGTTTCAATCGGTTTGCAGAGGGTGTGTCAGTCTTCTATAGTGTGTATCGTATGGATGATGTCAATGTGGAGAAATCAAGTCGTTACTTCTGTTTCTTTTTGTGGTGCCTAGCAATTACCTTAACACCGAGATTCAAATTTTTCCCCTTGTAATTGGTCGTTTCCCTCACTGAATCTTTTTTCATGCGGCTCAAGATGCTCTGGAAATTTTTATTAGCAAAATAGAACCTGAACAACAGTGGAAAACCACACCCTTTTTGGGAGTGTACCCCTGTTTATCGTTTATCATATAAAATTCCCTCTTTACCAGTAGACATTACTTGGGTCCCACTCCACATTGCCCTCACCACGAGGATTTTACTGCCCTGCAAGTTTCTACGCAGCCGTCGCCTCGGCGGCAGTTTTTTGGACCGTAAATCCTTTTCACGCCTTGCGCTATCAAAATTCCAATAGCATTTCCCGGTATAGGTGCTATTGGTAGCAATACCTTGGAGGTAGTAAGGGAGTTATATCGGACCAGGACTCGGATCTTCTAGTGTTTTTGATAGCCTGTCTTATACTTCAGCTATTACGGAAAACTCATTGGTTGAGTGCATAACTTTGACTTTTGATCGTTGATGGTGTATTTTTTTTATCGATATCACATATTCCATCCGAAGCTGTGTGTTGATGGTAGAGCGCGTCAACTAGTAAACCCAACGGCGAGTCAATTTCTTATACAAGTGTGTTGTGCGCAGATCCTTCCATTTTGGGCATCCGATTGTTTTGGAACCTCTAGTCCTTGAGTCCCATCGTGAATGCCTGGGTTCGAACCCCGTCAGAGAGGGATATCTATCTTTAGACCGGTCCCTGTCTGAGTGCTGAAACAGAGTACAAGCCCTGTACTCCGTCCGTCAGACAGGACGGTAAAGCGGCGTGCCGCTTGGTTTCCCTTGTTTAGAGGTTGAGTGGCCAATGTTGACCCCGAGTTTTTAAACCCCCTTTCTTCACCTCTAAATGATTACTTTACCCAAATAACCACCTATCCATAGTGCTACAAATGATCTTAGTTGCTGGTCGCCTTCCCTAATTGCTACAACTAAGTGTATGTCGTGAATCCCCACATCTGCTCATCTTGTGGTAGGTACATTCTTTGCGTGCATTATTTTTTGTTATTCTACCTAATAGTTTTTTGATTGGTGTGCTTCTATTCTGCTTTACGTCTTCTCCCCCTCTTCTCTGGTGTACTCCATACCCTACGCCGTTTCTGCCCTCAGATTAACATTCTTTCTACCTATTACCATTCCACCTAAAATGCCCATTCTTTTCCTCACATTCCCAGAATTCTTCCTTCGTTAACCACATTCAGGATCCCATTTGCATCCATCTAACCTCCCTCCTCCTAATTTCCTCCAGCAACTTTTTTTCTTCTTCCACCACCTCAAGAACTTCCTCGTTCGTCTTCCTTTAGGTCCACTGCACTTTCTACATTCTCCTTTCAACTCCTATTTTAAAACTCATTAACCTTGTATCATCCCCTTTTTTTCAAGGCACAGGCCTCGGAATCGTGTAACACGACACATACCAAGCTCATTAAATACCTTTTCCTGGCGTAATTGCTTAAGATTATTAGCTTCTTCCTGTAGGGAAACATCCCTTTGGCTATTGCAATCCTCTTTGCTCCCTTAAGCGTAAACAGTGTATGTTAACTGATTACGTGTAAATATATGCGGTCTCTTATATTATTATTTTATTTCATTCGTATCAGCATTTGCCGTATATTATCGTTTTCTTTATCGTTATTGATATAGCTGAACCGATTTAATGCCAATGCCTAGGTGTATTGTCACGAAAGTTGTAGTAGTAGTTATTTGGGAAGGCGACGGACAGTTTAAGTCATTTGCGCCATGTGTGATAGGTGGTTAAATGGGTAAGGGTAGGAATTTTTCACAGATTAGAGGAAGGGTGGAGTGAAACCCGGCGTCGACATTAGTCTACTCTTAACGAAAGACACCGAGGGGTACAAAATTTAACGTCCCATCCGACGGACAGTGTACTGCACTCGATAATTTCCTACCGATCCTTTTACCCTTGGGCTCCTATCTTTCTCAAGCAGGTATGCCAATCGAAAGCTGCTGACACAAAGTGATGTTGAACATCCCTTCAACGATTGAAGAGACAAAGACTCGTGAAACCTATCGTGGAAAGAAGTTTTAGTGAAAAAGTGAAAGGGAGGCTAATATTTCTTTCGCCCTGGTAAGACCTTATCTGACCTGCGCATCTAGCATTTGGGATCCAACCAATAACTATTCAGGAACTAAACAAGTGCCATAGGAAAGCACCAAATATCGTAAACATAAACTCCAGTAGTGTACGTTAGGTATCTCTTTGCTATTAGAAGGGCTTGATTTGGACACACTGGAGAGTAGGGGTTGTGGCACGCCAAGTTAACGTTTTTTTTTGAAAAAATACTAATCGCTTGAATGCTAGGACGTCAAATATATTTATACTCCCACAATGCATGAGCCGGACTGACGAGAAAAATTATAGAGAGACTACCGAGCTCTAAGATCGAAAATTCGTTTTTTCCTTGCATATTCCTTGGCCATAATACAACAATTTTTATTTATACCATACTTTTTTCTGGACTTTATATAATTTTACCTTAATTTCACGGCTGGTGACCTTCCACTCGCTGTGTTTCGCAGTTACATCTTCTTTCTTTTTCTGGGTTATATATTTCTCGCATTTGTTTATCGATAATATTACCATCTATAATGCTGTACACTCCGTTCATTCATTACTCCAAAAGTCAACATTATGAACACTTAGGAGTCTTAAGTGTTTTTAACGTTGACTATGCAAGTGTAGGTGTAAGTGTATGACAAGAAGTCATACTCTTACACTTGCGACGTTATTTTCTCGTAACGTTTTATGTGACGCGCTTAAAGGATTCGTCATTTGGCTTGACTCATCATATTTTCCCTCCTGAGGAAATCTGCTCGTCGCTTCCTTTTTAGTATATTGTCCTTTTTCCACAATTTCGGCTATGATTGAAAAAAAATCATCTATCGTGGACCATTGTTAATAAATCACTACAACTGACATGGATAATGACGGTTGTTGTTCTTTTCTGTACGACTGCAAGTAGTGTGTACAAATGTCTCTCGATTTAATGGATATCCTGCTCTTTTTTCAGACTATCGAGACTGCGGAGAATTCAATGGCAGTTAAAAATCTTTTGCCCTTAAAACTACCGATAATTTTTTAGGACGTGTTACAGAAATTTTTTAAAGGCATTCTTTAATTTCTTCCATTAATTTTAAGACTCATCGTTGTTTTGAAGTTATCAATTTCTCGTAAGGAGAAATTGCCAAGGAAAAATGGGTATGTGAGTCTTACTAATAATTGTACTTTTGTGGGGGTCATCAGTTGAACAAATATAATTCCGGGAAGTTTATTAGTCCTGTTTTTTTATACTCTGCCCATAGTCCTGTTCATATACTCTGCCCAATATCTCCCTAAATCCTTGCACATGGGGTTGTTTATTTTCTCTTAGTATGTGACCTCTCGCGTAAACTGATGGAAATATCTTATTGCTCTTTCGTTATCAATTCATGGCCAGTGTCCAAATATTCTCTGCCTCTCGCCACCTCTTGCTAATTATATTTGTAGAATCGCTGGGTGAGAAAATAAATGGTTGTCTCAGTATTGTTATTTCGGAATTAAAATAATGTCCATTAAAAATCAACGTTTTGAAATATACGTACCTCATTACCCCTCTTTTTGCCGTCTTGTTAAAAAAAGTGTACACTCGAGTGCGTAAAAACTTATGCAGTGAAGGAAGACTACTTGGCTCTCAAAATCTCTACGGTTAAACTCTCCCTATGAACGTCATATCTCTGAGGTTTTTGGAACCTAGAATATAGGGGCTTACATTGGATTTCCGAGGACTGACTTAACTAGCCACTGATCTAATAAGCAATCGAGTTGGTGTGATGTGCTTAGAGTACTTGCGTTCCACTTAGAGGGTCGGGGTTCGACATCTTATACTTGTGGAGATTTTTTTCATCAGTGTTCTGGGTCCTAAATGAGTGTTGTGTGGGCTTCAAGCTCAATACACCGTCTCTGGAAGGCGACGTTAAACTGTAGACCCCCGTCGCCCTTCGGCCGAAGCCGAGCTTCACTCCACTCGTCGTTTATTCCTTGAAAAGTTCCTACCTCTATCGAAATACCCAATTTGCCATTGGTGGCACAAATCACCTCGGTTGTCGGTCGCCTCTCCGGAATAGCTACTACTGCTTAACATGCAGTTACAGCATTACTACGTTCCTCACTGGACCAACTATTTGATTCTCTTTTTCCAGGACTCAATCTTTATTTATCTCTGCTTCCACTTGGGTGTGTATTTCTTACTCTCGTTGCTAAAATATTTTCACCGACTTAACTGCACTTGGTTTTGTCATTCCATATTTTTAGTGCATTTTTATGCTGGCACCAAATTCTTGGGTCTTTCCCGTGTGAATGAGTTCTGGCTCGCACCAGCGAGTTCATTCTTTATATTACGTCCTCTGCGGGATAAAGGTCTAGTGGTTCAGATTCAGATGAGGGGAGTGGAGAGCTTGCGAGTGCAGCGAAATTTCACGTCGGCCGGCGTGACCGGTGAAGTGGAGGTGGTGGTATCTGGGGTGAGAGCTCGGATTTGACTGGCCAGCCGAATTATTTCGCTCAGATTTTCGGAGACAAAATCCTGAGATGAAAACATTCATTGGACCTCAAATTTTTTCTGAAATTCAGTGAGCATGCTGAATAGGTACAAGACTTTCGATGGCCAACACGGCGATATAATTCATTGCCAATTACAATTTGTAATTCTGTCATTTTCCATCGATAGTTAGCATCTATTTGTCGGTTCTATTCAAGTCATATTTACGTATGCACTATAAAGCAGAAGTTGATTTATTTTATCGGAAAGGGGTGTGAAACGCGTAATAATCGTGCTTAAATTCCACGAGCTGTGGAGAATTTTAGGGTTTATTGGGAATTTCGTTGGCAACGGTCATAAAAAGGATTTACACTGCCGGGGGTAAAGCTAGCATGCATAAAGAATTTGCCATTTTGGGTCATTTGCTAGGCCACAGCCGTTATCAATAATCCTCTCGGTGGCTTTATTATTGGACCATTAGGCGTTCGATTTAACTGAAACAGTGACGTAAAATCTTGATCCGGGGTAGTCTAAGACTATTACGCAAATTAAAATTGGTCATAAATATATTGATGGCGTCTCCATTTTCCCAAAATGCCGTACCCTTTTCTCGCTTTGGGAGACGATATATTTTCTATTGATTCGTTTTGAATTAAATGTCTGCTTCTTCCTCTATTTTTGTGTACTTTTTTTTCCCAATAACAGCTATGAGCCTGATTGAAAATTTAAGCATGCGTAAGAAAAGAAAAACTCAGAGCAACATTGACCACGCCTCTGAATTGTCACTGAAGGAATCAGGATATTGCCTGCCCTCTTGGAGGTATGTGGCAGGAGAGATTTATTTCTCACTTTATAAATTATATAATAGATCTGTAGTGAGATGTGATTTTTCATGTGTGGTAATTTATATGTTTCTTGATAACTCTCAAATTATGCGCCCAATTGACGGGTTGAATATGTAAGCCAAAATCAATATCAGTCGGATTGCAAAAGAATTTAAGTTGGTGAATTTGTGGTTTGAAGAGTTCAGGGTTCATGTCAAGGGTTGGACAGTTTGTTGAGTACCCTATTCAAACCTCTTGACGTTAGACTTGTCACCCCTCCACACCCATCTATTGGTTTCTCCCAGCGGACTGTAGAAATGTCTAGTTATGTTGCTTTTTTTGATCATTGCTGAATGTAGATTACTTATCGGTCGACAAGAAATTGTCTTGATTTAAATATTATTTTCACGTGTAAAAGAACCGGCACCGAAAAAATTTTTAACCGATTTTTTCTTTTAATCCTGGGGCAAAGCTATAGCTATTGACCCAATTTACTTGAGAGGCTTCGCAAAAGTGGAGTAGGGACTCGGCTTTCAAAGTTTTTTGTCCCCCTTTCCTGCACATAGCCTGACAAAGTTAAACCATCTTTGCACCTGGATTATTTTTAAAGGTTATCGTTAGCGATAGTTTCTTTTCTGCGTCTCTGCGTTTCGCCGACGACCGATCCTTGCTCTATCGTAATGCAGCGGCAACAGTAGCTAAGTGTTACACTCATTCTTATTAGTAGAATAGGTTTTTTTGGTGTTCCAAATTCTACGGTTATATGGAACCGTATAGTCAAACCGTATACACAAGCACAGCACTCATATCCGAAGAGTCTTCTCATCTGAATGACTTTTTTTGTAAAATATTATGAAAGTATTCATGTCTCGTGTATGAATTACGATTATAAGCAAGTGTATCAAATTATCAGATTTTTCAGCTATTAATGCGTCTAGTACAGCGTTTTCCAAACTTTTCCTCTGACGGAACACTCCACAAATCCTAAAATGGCAAAGCATCTACTTTATTTTGTAGGGGAGGCATGTTTAAGTGATACATTAATTAAGAAATACAGGCTTATATTAATGTTCATAATTCTTTTTTACGGAACGCTTCTTCCTCTGTTTGGGAAACCGCCGTAGTAGCCGATTGTTATAATCAGGTTTGTATCCTGACGCTGGGCTGGCAAATCAAATGTCGTTCTTCGAATCCCGCATCGGGCATGAGTGTTGTGTTTGCCTTAGCGTTGCATTTAGGATTAAGTTAGGCTTGACAGTGCTATATGGCCTTAGGTGTTAGAGCACCTAAAACCTAATTTAATTACTACTTGATGCATGTCGATTGATAATTTTATCGCGGTAAATCGTAGGGCATGTGTATACGAACTCCGTCGCATATTAAAAGCGTGCTTGTCTTCTACGCCATTGCATGTGCTATGGATATAACTATTCCACGATCGAGCCGTGATATGGGGTGAACTGTCGCATAAAACACCTGGCCTCTCTCAATTCTCAAGGCGCGCGGTGGCGCTCGAATGATTTTTTCCCACCGTCTTCAAGCCCGTGGTGCTCTTTCATGAGGGGAACCCCCGTCCTCGAGGTGCGAGGGGCCAATTTGTCCGCTTCCCGAGCGCCGTGGTCGCGCGTTCGATTGCAGCACGGCGTGGACGTCTATGGCCGCCTGAGAGCCCTCCAAAGGAACCGCCGGAGAGCGTGGTAACAACTCCCCCATCGTTCCCTCAAACAGTGGAAAGTGTTGCTGATTTGCCGCGCGGGGAGCGAAGGACTCTCGCCACTAAGCTATCGATCCCTGATGCGGTGCGTTGGGGGGAAAGGGGGGGGAGGGGGTTGGCGTAGGGGGGGTTGAGTTCCCTGGCCGTGACGAGTGATCTCTTCCCCCGAAAACCTCGTCGACATGGCTTTTGAGGGGAGGGGCTCCTTCCGCCCCCGCTCGGCCCCCTCTTGGGGCACCGTCAAACCCTTTACGTGCGTCTTCCTGACCCCACCCACTCCTTTCTCGTTCCCTGGTCCTCAACATCGTCGCATCTGGCCTGCCTTTTCACCTTGCCGTGGCCCTTATCTCCCCGTGGCCGGCTGTGCCATTGCCTTGAGCTCGAGGAAGCTACGAGAGAGGTCGAGCGTAGTTAATGTCCCGACACTGCAGTCGTTAGTGCGGAATAAATGACGGCCGCCTCATAAGTCTAGTAACTTTATTTTGACGCGGAAATTGCAGCATCTGTGGTTTGCCGGAAAATACGTGGTGTATGTGTTGATGCACCAGCGGCGCTTTGTTACATGTGCATCTACAAAGTACCCTGTTAGCCACCTCTAGGGTAATTGGGAGGACGTGAGTCGTAATCATTCTGTACGTACACGAACTGATAGAAATATTACATCGTGACAAGAGCAGCGCGTTAGTTATTTATTTACCGGTTGTACTAAACGAACGATAACTACGAAGAAATATAGTATTTCATAAATAGCTTAAGCATTATGTTCGCTGTAACTGATTGGACAGTCTTTAGATTTGGAGGAATTTTGTTAAATTGAGAGGAAGCGAATTCCGGAGAGATATGGTGTAAGTTTTCTATTATGGATGAATGAAAGTACTTAGTGGAGTCCCACTAGGACTTGTTAAATTAATTAGTACTATCCACATCATTTCAATGTTGTCGGCAAATTTTTCCTCTCAACTGTTCGACTTAAGTTAAGCCAAAAGATTAAGAATTAGGTCTGGGCTCATTTTAGAATAATGTGCCCGGGTAGCCAGGGTCATACAGTTTCCTCAAGTTTAAATTCATAGATTGTTTTATCTTCACTGGCATATTGTGTTATTTATCAGATCTTGTTTGATGTATTATGAAATTCAGCAGTGCATAATGTTAGAACCGTTGCACCATACCTTATCCATTCTGTCAAATATCGTGCAGTCCTCAACTTTCCCCGCACTTCATTCGTTTGGAAATCCATGCCATAAGTTATGTTGTAAAATTATGCATCGGACATGGTTTCGCCCGTTAGCGAAGATTTTGGCCGTAAAATCTCTGTTGTCATTGACATAGCAACCATTGTATTGATATTTATCAAGAATATTCATTTCCATAATTGGGTTCATGAAAATAAACATCCTCGATGTATCTGTTGGGCTTCTAGGACAAGGGCACTTTAATGATCTCTGATGTTCGTCGATTTCAAGGGGAATAGTTCTATCGCAGTACATTTAAACCAGTCGTCTTCAATTTTTTTAACTAAGTTTACCTACTTAATTTAACGTACTGGAAATTATTCTTGATCTAAGAACGATTTTTTTGTCATTGTGGTTGTTTTGTGTTCAACCCGAAAGTTGATTTGTGATAGGTAAGGGTAGATCTCACCCCGTACTAAGCCATTGCGTGTGAAATTCACACATTCAGGGACAGGGTGGCCAGTTCCAATCTCTGAGCCACCTGCGATTTCCTACGAATTTCTGACTCGCAGAAAATTGAATCGCGAGGATTGTGTGTGGGGGATCCCGCTCGGGATTTGAACCCGGAACCCTTCGGTCAGTAGCACAGCGCTCTACCCACTAGGCCACCCCACAGTTGGCTTCAGTGTTGGGCAAAAATGTAGATAGTATTGGAGATGCAATATCGTAGTTTCTTAAATGGATGCTTTTACTCTTTCATCTTCAACGCCTTTTAAATAAACGGTAGCTGCAGGGCGTGTGACAATATTACGTGGTGAGCATTTTGCATCGGGGGTGCTGAGCGTAACAATCGGAGGGAAATCGTGGGAAGTGGTGCGGTCACTTTAGTCCGGCTCCTCGGAGACGCTCCCTCCCTTCTCTTCCTCCTCAACTCCCGCCCTACCCTAACACCTGCTCCCGTCCCAGCTACCGCACAGCCTCCCTCCCGCCTCTCGGCGCCCCCACCGCACCCTCCGCCCGCGACGCCACGCCTCCTCTTCCCAGCACTCCTCTTCCCAGCACTCCTCTTCCCAGCACTCTCTCTTCCCCCCGTCCGCCCCCTCAATTGCCCCCCCCCCCCCTCGTGCATCAACGCCTCGAAAGCTTGTTTGCTCGTACCTTAGCGATCTCATCCTTTGGGAATAGCGTCTGCCTTGATTTCTTGGTCATACAAGATTGTCTCAAAAACGTGACCGAACTCTTGCGACAAGGGCATGAATTCCGCAGCTGACTGTATGGTCCCAGCACAGAGTCCACTCGAAGTGGATGTATTTTCTTATTTTCTGGTCCGGCCTGAATATTGCTATCATATCGTAGGTGGATAGATTTTTGGCTTTGTTTCCACTTACACTTATTCCACATGCACCGTAAAAACGTTGTTACTTGACAATAAAATCCTTAAATGTTGTTTGCTCTATATTTAATTTGGACTAATATTGGAAAAATAAGCAATTTACTAAAAACTCGCTCTTAAATCATATTAGGTTAGTAAGGCCAGTTTGTTTTTACGTGAAAACAACTAGGCTTGTGGGATAAGGGTGGTATCGCATCGTGAGATGAATTTTGTTACGATGAGAAATATCTCAGCATTGCACCACCGCCGTACTATCGCCAAAAATCTATCGCGGCAGTAATGAATATCTTTGATCGGTCACCTTAACCTTCTTCAGCTTCGATACTGGCTCATTTCCCAACCTATTGCAGATCTATCCGGAACCTTCGTTTAGTAATTTAAGCATGTAGATTCGATGGCCATATCTCCATATACTTGTTTTTGGTTGGTTTTGCTTCTACTAATGGGGTTGCTAGCTTTTTACTATTTTGCTTAATGGATAACCTATTAGTTAGTTTCATTTCTTTTTTGATCTCATTTGCTTGGTTAAGGAATTGCAGTGTCATTTTCATTTCATAATGTTCTATTTTACCCGGACGACCCTCAGGGTATTTTCTTTTTTGAAACACCATGTTGTAAGTTAAATGAAAGATTTAAACATTTTATTTCCGGCTCTCTTATTGGTTTCATTATCACAGCACTCCGCCCGTTTATAAGCTGCAAACATCCGTTCTCCTCGTAGTTGTATTCCAATGGGTATATTGAGTATTTTTTGTTGAAGTATACCTAATTTGGTTGTCAATTAATTTGAAGATGATTATGGATTCTCATCAATAGATTCCAAGTCACTGATCGTGCAATTTGTCTTGGACCATGATGTTGTGCAGTTTGCACTATCTAAGACTTGACTAATAATAATTTTGTTTTTGCTATGGACTGATCCCTGACTTGAATTTTGACGCGTAGATTCGAACAACACGTCTAGATTAAATTAATCGTTTTTTTTCTACACTTCCAACAATGGGGTCGCCTGCTGTTGACTAATCCTGCTTGATGGATATGCAGGGTGTCCAGCACTCTGGAAAACCGGGAAGACCGGGAAATCACAGGGAATTTTATTTTCACTGGAAATATCAGGGAAATCTCAGGGAAATCTGTAATAGACTCTGGAATTTTCGGTGGTGTCAATATGTAAAACAGCGACGGAAATAATGTGCCAATTCCGGCAGTTGAAATTTCCCCTGTGTTGTCGCATTTAGCATTTCTGCAGTTACCGATAGTGCAATGATTTCTCCATACACTGTGTACGATACATAGTCCCGTCCCGTGAATATATAATCTTTGTTTTTAGTGGCCATGTCATTTCTCGCCGAAGCGCCCGAGTGCTTTCGGCCCGTCGCAACGGCTTTCAACAACAACAAACTAGTTGTTCATGATCTCTATATTTCGAACGAAACTCTAAATGGAACATGTTGAGAGTTGCCAGCAATTTATTGTGGGTTTTGATGAAAGCCTCAATAAGATTACTAATTAACAGCAAATGGATATTAGTAAGTCGAAATTTACGTAAGCCGAAAATGAAGTCCGTTCTCCAAAACTAGGTCCGTATTCCGGAGATTTCAATCGATGCGGAGAAATGTGGGGAAATTTTTTGGACAATTTCCTTCAGCTATTTCCTGCGAAATTCAATAATTCTTATTTTTATCTTTAATTTATTTGTATAAGTAAACGATAATGTCGCCTGGAAGTTGCCCCCCAAGTTGCGTAATATTGTTAGTCCGAATCACGGATTTATATATTGACCAATTGCACGGTCCGAATTGACCAATTGCACGGATTTGCTAAAGCACGGTATCTTAAGGTTAATTCACTATAATGGCGACTAATATTATTTTTTTATGTTATGAGGCCATTGAAGGAGCCATTTAGTGTAATTTACTAGCCTTTAATAATTACTGTATCTTCTGCCTTTTGAGTTGACTAATGGCTCTGGTGGTTTCATTGTCACAGTTTATTCTCATAAGAGGAGGGCAGAGGATTAGGTCACTACGACGTCCACATTAACACTTTACAATCACGCCAACATACACACTTCATCCTGCACGCACGCAGACATTTTATTTCTCTCACTGCGAGGTCGAACGCTGCACTGTGGCGTCACACTCTGCGTCATCTGTTGATGAGGTTGATGGTGATTTGGCTTCAACTTTTTCGTGAAGTAACTGTACAGAGAGGTTCTTTTCTTCATGATAAATTTCCTCATAGCAAGACATGGCACCTTGTGCCATGCCAAGTGCCCTGATGACCTTAGCGAACCTGCTGATGTTACAATCCGTTTGCTCAAGTTTTTCCACCGCAGAATTAATATACTTGAAGACCTCTAACAACCCTTGAGTTGTACAGCATTTTTTTTTGTCCACACACGTCCTTTTGAGATCTTCCGTCATCATCTCCATCCCCTACTTCTGCCTAGCGTCACTCCATCTCTATCATTTCTTCGTTTGTCAACTCCTTGTGCGAATATGACCGTGAATCGTGGTTACTTCTTCCCAGGATGATGCTATGTTTTTTATTGCATGGTGCATATTTGTAGCCGTTCCAAAACTCACTACGTGTCTTTCCACCATCCCCATCTGTGGCAGCAATAGCATCAGAAAATGTCTTGCGCAAGTTATAAGCTTTGAAGGACGCAAAGACCCCCTGATCATTGGGTTGTAGAAGTTCCGTTGTATTTGGAGGCCGAAGAATGCAGTCATTTAAATCCTCCCAATTGTGTGTTGGGTGACCGGGTGCATTATCAAGCAACAGCAAGATTTTAAATGGAATTTTTTCCTTAAGGCAGTACTACTTGAACTGTGGTATAAAATAGATGCAGTACCAGTCCTCAAATAAGGCAGATGTACCCGAGATTTTGCGTTTCATTTCCAGATGGCCGGAATAAAGGATTTATAAATATTTTTTAATGCTCGCGGATTTTCCGAATAGTAAATTAGATGAGGTCTCAATTTGCAATCTACGATCGCGTTACCTCCTAGCAAGAGAGTCACGATCTTTTGCTGCCTTAAAGCCAGGAGCAGACTTTTCTTCTTTATAAATATGCGTACGGCGAGTCATTATTTTCCAGAAAAGCTCGCTTCTTCAACATTAAAAACCTGTTCTGCTAAATAGCGATATCGCTACGACTGTATGAACTGTTACGAAGATTGTTCAGTTGCGTAGAAGATAAGATGTTTTTTACGGGACTTTGCGGCAAAAATTAATTAATGGCAATGAAAATACTGTAGATGAATGATAAAAATGAACCAATTTCTTCTATGTACCTCTTTAAAACCTCGACAGCTATTCGATATTTTCTCCGCCTGCAAGTATAAAAACGAACATTTTACTTTTTGGTGCTCGCGTTCGTAAATCTACGGCATCCCTTTAGATCAATTTTTCAGTTATGTTAGTACGGAGTTTTAGATAAGTCGAGACGTACGTAACTCGGGTACTGCCTGTAGTTAGGTGTTTAGACAATGAAAATATTGCGCTCTCTGAGCCCTCGATATTCTTCAACCCTTGCCAAATTATGTCAAGAGCTTTCAGGTTGAAGAGAAAAGCGATCAAGTGCAAGAAATGTAAGCCTATGTGTCATAGTTTTAGATTAATAAAGTTCATCATCCAAGACAAAATGTTGGGTACTAAACTGACTTCCTTTGCCACAGCTGCAGCGGAGCTGGAACAATTTTTCTTGGAATTTCAATCCATCAAGCCTATGGCTCAGTTATTACTGAATTGTTTAAAACTGTGATGACTAGATAGGTAAAGCCGGAGGTTTTGGCACCTGGAATCGTGAAGCATATTGACTTGAGTAAAGCTGTAAATCTGATCCCCACAAAAGATCTTAATGTAGGATATGCAACCAAGATAGGCTAAAGAGTCACAAAGATATATTAGGGTATTCTTCTCTTCAATAATGGATGGATTGCTAACCTAAAGAAATTGGTGGAGAAACAAGTGGTGGGGAAAAAAGGGAATTTTATGCCTGGATCCTGAATGTGCAAGTTATTGATCATTTTGTATCAGTGATATTCAGCGAAGTCTGGTTGTATGTAACCTTGTTCCTGAGCGCCAGCATAATAATGTTTAACTCTAAGAAGGTGATGTAATTTCTCACGAACTAAATGAAAGTGTTGTATGATGTTGGATTTTTTGTTTATTTTCCTCCAAATACGCAGGATTTGGTTTATTTTGCCCGAAATGTAAGATTAGCTATAATACTTTCTTTTATTCACACAAAAACATACCCAACGTTCTCTAGAGGGCTTATACTTAACGAGAAAAAATCTATATTTCCTCTGGAAAAATAAAACTTATGTCTGGAAAACCTGGAAATCTCAGGGAATTATCAAATGCCCCGCTGCTGGACACCCTGATATGCTTCTAGTTAGTTTCTACGCTGTATTTAATCTCATGTTGCTTGGTTAAGTGTATTTGTCTGTTTCAATTTTTCTTCCAAGGCAAATACGTGATATGAGTACCTATAGTTGTTTTCCATTACGTAGTGACCGAGGCCGACATCCTGTTGAAATTAAGTAGTCTTTCAATTTCTCTGTGGGTAAGGGTTATTTTTACGTGCGTGAGCTGTGTATTACCACAGTGTCAGTTGTTTTTTTTTACTCCTTGCTTTTTTCTCATCTTTTATAGTTCCTCAAGAACTATGAGATTTAAGACCGTATTTCTCTTCGTGCTTTTCTTTTTCAATCTTGTCTCCGTTCGCGCTTTCTTGTGTAATGTGGTCAGATTAGTAAAAATGCTCTAGGGCATTAGATTTTCTCAGTTTTGTTCCCTAATTTTATCTGTTTTGCTGACTTCACCTACCAAGGCTCCCCCATCCCTCTATTCTCTTACCCTCTCGCCCCTCTCGTTTCCTCCCCTGCGGCCTTCGTTGTCCCTGTCCTCCCCTCGACAAACACCATCTTTTCTTCGTCCATTCCCCGATACTTAATCCCTGGGGTGGTCTCCTTTTCCTCCTCCCCCGGCAAACTCGGTACGGCTACGTGATACCCATTTTTCCCCCGCAGATGAGAAAGCCTGTCTTCCGTCATTTATGTTTCGACCTTGTTTGTAGGCCCTGGTAGTCGGGATGAACGTTGGCCGGTTCCAGTCACGCCGAGGTTGAACTTTTTTCGGTCAGCCAAATTTTAACAAAATCTCTCAGGCTTCTTGTATGTTATGAGTCATTTTGCTCTATAAGGTTAAATACATTTCAGCTTTGCTGAAATCATCCGCTAGGAAGGGGCTGTAAATCCTTGCGCCGATGTTCTCTATCAGTTTTGGGTCATCTCACGAGGTATATCGTAACTTCTTTTTGTAATTTTGTTTCCACTAGTGATAGAATTAGGATGTAAGGTGCTGCTGATGTTATATCATGCCCTCCAACCTAACTTAATCGTAAGCCTAATGCGAATCACATCATCCGTGCCCGCAGTGGGGTAGGAACCTACGACCTTTTGGTTCTCAGACCTGTGCCGACGTGACTATCGCTCATTTGTATATCTTATTGTATCGATACCGGTAAGAGGTTAGGGAAAGGTTGGTTAAGAGTTTAACGTGGAATGTGGCGTTCAGCGATATGGAAATTGGACAGAGGATGGAAGAAATATTGGCGAATTTTGGAATTGGGTTTGGAGAAAAACAGTGGACCAGAAGGAAGACGAACGAGGAGTTCTTTGAGGTGGCGAGGGAAAAAGATGATGTCGGTGGGGGACATTGGGAGACAGAGTAGGCGGTTGGAGCAATAATTCGGGGCGATTGGGATATAAATGTGGTTGTGGATAGGCGAATGCGTGGGAGGGAGAGGGCGGAAGGGAATGCGGGATGAAGGGAGGTAGAGAGTATAATAATCTGAAGAGAGAAATAGTGTGGGGACGGTAGCATTCAAGAAATCGGAGAAGAGGTGGAGCAGCGGGAGTTCTCCATTAATAACGAAGCTAATCGGTAGAATACCAAACTCGAAATTCGACGTCCCGCAGTTCAGCAGTAAAATTCGGGCGCCAAACTGTATCTATGTGTGGCATTGTGCGATGTAATTTCTTCTTTCCCTTATGTTTTAGGCGTCGGGGTCCCTCAGCCACATTCTTAATTCCCTCCTCTTCTGAGCGAGTCGCTTCACTTCGTTTATACTCTTCCCACGCCGAGCTGCCAGTCTCTCCACATAATCTTCCCACTCCAGCCTTGGTCGTCCTCTTCCTTGCCTTCCTTCTGGTCTTGCCTCCTCTCTTGGCTTCCTTTCCTCCTTCATCCTAACCACATGCCCATACCATTCAAGTTTTTTCTTTCCATCACTTCACCGATTGAGTCTTGCTGGAATTGGGCTCTGATTGTAGTATTTCTTACTCGATCTCTTCTAGTGCGCCCTGCTGCACGTCTGAGGCATCGCATCTCGCTGCTTTGGAATCTACTCCTGTGTCTATCTAGTAGGGTTAGGCTCTCCGTTCCGTACAGCAATACGGGCTGGAAAATAGTTTTGTACATCATCATCTTTGTCTTCTCCGATATTTCTCTCTTGCCTACAATTGATCTGCTAAGCTGATAACATACCTGATTTACTTTATGGTCTCTGTGGCTCACTTCAGAGTCTGGTCTTCCGTCGCAAGTAATTTGTGTCCCCAGGTATTCGAACTTGTCAACCTGTTCTAAGTCTTGCTCTCCCTTGCTTCCCTTCCCTTGCTCTCTTGCGATGTATTTTGGTGTTTGTTATTTTTCTAGCTGTTTTATCGGACTCATTACCGTTAGTGAGATTGGGCTGGATGTGACAACGAATTAGCCAGTTTTGGTTGAAGTATTTGGGAAAAAGTGTTTTAAAATTTCTTGAGTGTCGCAATTCGACACCCATTGGACGACGTATTATTGTCGCGTTGCGGGACCACTGTAAAAATAAGCGGAGAGGATTTTTGTTGGAGGGTCCCGGATTCACATCCGAGTGATACATCCCGACATACTCAGTTGAGCCGAGGTATACTCATGTTTAAGATCTCACTAAATCGTGTGAAATCTAAGAAGCATCAAGTAAAGAAAGTTGGTCACTAACCTGCTTAAATGTACGTAGTGTACGAATTTGGTGGTAGTTGAGCCCATCTACTCTTATCTAAAACGTAAAAGGATTGGTGATTTTGGTTTTCTAATATTTGCGAGCACTTATGATCATTCGGTTTTATCGTGAAGAATACGTTAAAGTCTCGTTGAACTGGTCTAAATACCGAAACATTTTAATTTTCCAGCAGATTGTACCTACTCCAGTGTTGGGTCCTCGACATTTGTTCGCCTTTCTCCACTCACCTCGTACCCTCCGCGGTCAACCTTCCAAACCCCTTCCCTCAAATCTCTGTTCTGTCGTACTAAGACCTTAACGCAAGAGGATTATTTAGGAGCTTTTATGGCTCCTGCTTTTGGACGGGTGAAATCTCGTGGGAAGCCCATGTCATCAGCCAGCTCAGGTACTTTCTCCACTCCTACGGGCTGAGGAATAGAGAACTCTCGCACCATGTCCCTGTTTTTCGTCTTGTGGGTTAACTGTGTGGGGCATTATCAGATTGCTTACAATCCACTCTAATTTCTGCCGTGACTGGATGCGTAAGGGAAGAGGTGTATCCTAGTACGTAAACTCGTCGCCATCCATTCGGTTTTCAGGTGGCCGCAATTGGTTGTGGAATAATACGACTCTCTGTATATCCCGGTGTCAATCGGTTTCCGTGTCGCCATCTTTTCGGTGGTGAAATTCAGAGAAGGTATTTGATTAAGTCATGCTCGTTTCAAGCTTGTACCTTGCTTTAAGGCACCTCAGAGGCTAATGTTTTAGTATGGGATTGGGAAGAAAGGCGCGAAGGGTGAAGTGAAACATGGCGTTGTACGTGTCTGCTCTAAAAGCAGGGTGGCAAGAGATTCATAGCGTTATATTTGGCAGACTACTTATAACCCGAAATGTTCTTCCCTCGGCGTCCAAGACGGTACCGATATTGTAATGAAAAATCTAATTCCCCGGTCGGGATTTAATCCGGCTCCTTGGTATTGGAAACTGATACTCTGACACTACTTAAGCTCAGCGTGTTTGCCTATTTGAGATTAGTTTGAAATGACGGATAGGGACGTTTAAAAATGATCAAAGGCTTTAAGGTGATAGCGGTGGTCAACCTTCTACGTTTATTAATTTAATGTATGAATGTCTCTTGGTGATTTCCACCCGATTTATTCACAGATCGTACCAGCGTTTTGTTAGTTACGCCATCATCGGGTACGATGATATGGATTCGGTGGCGGCAGGTCAAATAATGGAAGTATTCAACCAAGTTAAATCATCTTCATTGGATCACACTCCTGAGATAAGATGGAAACGCCAATCCCGGCAGCTGCGGCGTTAGTACAAAAACCCGAGTAGATAACATTGTTCAAATTATATTTGAGGTTGCGCCAGTGAAACATTAAAGTTCACACTTCGGCCCTTTATTGAGCTTGGTGATTTACATATCTAAGATCCCCATGGAGGTAGTTAAAGGATGCAGCGCTAACACCATGTAGAATAGTGAGACGATGGCTTTGTATTATTGTTTCATGGGAATTATTGATTTGTCGTTCAGAGTGATGAAGATATCAATTTATTGAATTTTGGAATCTCTGAAGGATTGATTAGTTCCCTATTTTTATTTCAGTACATTCGTATTTTTGCGCAAATTTCAACCGAAAATGCGACTCTGTTCTTCGGAGCCAGATTGTCATACTTTTTATGATGAAATTCAATTGGACTCGGAGAAAAAACCGCGATGGCGCGCGCTATTTCAAATTCCCGAGCACCGACATGTAGCCGCCTACTGTTGCGCTCTGCAGTTTTGGCAAGTCGCTCTTCGCCCGTGTAGTTCCGTGGTAGACTGAGGACCGCACTGCGGAGATTTCACTGCATTAAAAGGTGTGTTTTAATTCATAATTTTAAATTTATTAAAAGGCGGAGGTTTATACTAAATACCTCGGGTCGACGGGTCCTTGAGACGCTGGTGAGCCAGAGTGAGACAAGTGGTGAAGGGGTTGGAGGGCGTCCTGAATGAAATTTACACTTGGTTTGAATTGCGGGACACCACTTGCGTAGTTGTGGAACACGGTGAACAAGTCGCGTAATCATCAAGTCCAAAGGCAAATTTATATTGGTCTGGTATTTGATGTTGTCACCACCGTCATTGTGAGGTTTTCCAACAGCCATTATCAAAGAGAACTAGAAGGTGCGACAATTTTCGATCCCGCGTGTACGGTATTCGAGGGCCACCGTAAAGCCGTCCTTATGCGATTAGCGGGTGGAAGTAGGGAATTGCTCTTTTTTCGTTTGGAAAATTTATTCTGTCATTTCAGACTCCCGTCACACCCTATGGGTATGGACATAGTTGTCTATTCCATTTGGGTTTTCTTTGGTGGGGTGAGAACAGAATCTCACTTACCTGAAGACCCTTTAGCTGGTTTAATTTGTCCGCGCATTTGAGTTTGGGGTGCTATCATCATCATTCGAAAGCTTCATTTTTTCCACCACGCGATGAAAAAAGACGTAGGAGTTGGTGATTTACCACTGGTGGAAGGCCACTTGATGTGACTCAATTTAGCAAAATTAACAGCTTATATAGTTAACCCTGTTGGATGTTAGTGTGAAGAATCCAGAACATGATCCGTTATTTCAGCGGCCAATCATATATTACGCATTTCTTACCGACTCATTTGATATTGAAGTAGAAATGCGAACGTCCCCCGTTTAAAGACTTGGGAAAAGCCGGCATGGTTTATTTTGCTTTATATCTTGAATATTTTAAGTTATAACTGCATTTACGATCCCATAGTTATGAGCATTGCGGAAATGTTGAAGCATCATAATATTTGTAATCATGGTCATAGTACGTGACGATGAGTACGGAGTACAAAAAACATCGACTGCTTTTGAGGGACCGAAGTCCATCGTAAATGAATGAACATGAAAAAATATTATTATAATTTCAGTTTCATATATTCAGTGTGTGATGAGCTATAAAGTGGAAAAATAACGTGAAC
The DNA here is from genome assembly GCA_933228895.1 of Platycnemis pennipes. Classification (NCBI taxonomy): domain Eukaryota; kingdom Metazoa; phylum Arthropoda; class Insecta; order Odonata; family Platycnemididae; genus Platycnemis; species Platycnemis pennipes. The sequence continues at coordinate 136,149,373 of OW121846.1, forward strand.
AATATTTAAATACATCATCCATTTCTTTAAAAAATAAACTTGTCGTTGCAATCCTAGCATCATGTTGTAGAAATATTCTAAAATATTCGTTGGAGAGATCATCGTATCCCGTAACTGTCGCCATTGGAAAAAAAAAGAAATTAGAGCTAACGAAAACAACTACATGAACGTATTAAAATCAATTGGCCTCCTTGCAATCAAAGGGTAGCGAATTGAAATCCCGCCTTGGTCATAGGTGTCGTGCTTGACATGCTGAAAAGTCAAATGGTGTGATCAAGTCTCAGAAAAGCAGTCAAACCACCTTCAAAGCTCTACTAATAATTAATTCCTTTGAACGTACAGGAAGTGTCACCTGCTTATTGTAAGAGCTTGGTTGGAAACCCTTAAGACTTGTAGGTTGTTCGCAAGATTTTGGTCACTCGAAAAAAACCAAAACACAGGAATTCGAACCTGACACTGCCGAAGTATGAAGAGAAATCAACTGTCCGGCCGAGGGAGACATGAATTCGATTTCCCCAGGTACAATTGTAGACAACAACGCAAAGTACAATTCTGTCAAGCACATTGCACACTTCTTCATTAATTATTTTAAGAAATTAACAATATATTTCATCTAATAGTCAACTTCACGGCTGGTGACGCTTTACCTCTTGAAGCGGTTTACTTGACTTACGACCCCCTGCCGCACGCCCTCGCGGCGGCTTGCAGGGTAAAATTTAGACGTCGGTGTAATTGTATTTTCATATTTATTGCTTAATATCTCATGGAACAAAAAAATTCAAGTTCGTTTCCTGCGCCGAGAAGTGGAATTATACGATGATAGCCCAAAAACCTTTTCTTTTCTGTTATAAGATGCATGTTGTATAACTCTTGAGTTTACTAGGGAAGTCTTGAGGCAGTATTGCAGGTATTAATCTGTCTCAGCCTCTTAACCGTCCACAATTGCTCATGCTTCCACTTTGTGCGAAAAGTTATTATGTTTATTTCATATTTTCTCAACTCTTCATACCCATGGATTTTTCAATCTCTTTCGGCATCTCGATACACCTTTCAGTTTAAGTCACTGAAATGCTCGATCAGATTCTGTAATTTCTCGTGGAGGCTTCTAGGGTGTGATGTTGAAAGTTAGATTTTTTCACAGTGTTTTTGCTTTTTTTCCATTTCGCTCGAACTAGCTCCGAACGAAAGACAGTATGGCTGTGCGAATTATATTGTGCTTCTTATCATCACGATATCGTGCGCATAATTGAGTTTTGTCTTGTTCATGTATTCTCCGTCGCCATTTATTACGCAATATGAGTTTTATGTCGTCTGTTTGAGACGGAAATATCTCTTCACATTCAAAACTGAGTGTGCGTCTTATCACTCGTCGGATTACGAAAATAGTCATGCGAATAATTATCTCAGCGGTATTGTATCTCGGAGATAAGAATACTGACGGTCGATCGTTCGCAAGATAGCAGTATAAAGATGGCGTATTTCAAGTGCTGTTCCCATGATCAATTGAATTATGTGGTCATCACAAGATCATACGATATCAGTGAGAATATTGTTTTTTGTGTTTCTGCTGAGTTAAAGACGCCGATTTCCCCCGCCAACCATGCAGTTAAAAATTTCAATTATCCAGAATTATCGCGCATGGCAAACGTCTCTCTGCATCGCCGGATATCGGGTGCCGCCCGATTCCAACCTCCCGAAGTGCAGGTCATGAAAGCAACGTCATACGGTCCCCAGCACCTTCCATTTCCTCCCAAGAAGCCATTCATATCCCTCCCGCTCCCCCCCCGCACCGTTTTCATTTCCTGCATTCCTTTCCCGCCTAGCTGACTCATTTCCTCCTCTCGCATCCCATCCGCTCGCTTCCTTATTCCATCGGCGGAATTTACTCCACAATGGTCGGGGTTCGATACCCTTCCTCGGCTAGTCACGTATATCTCTATCCGTTCGTTCCTATTGTTCGTGTGGTATCCCTTTAAGTGAAGTTGACTCAGTGCTGGTACCCCCTCCTCCAGTCTTCGAAGTGCTACAAATGGCTGTGTATCACTCTGCTCGTTTTCAAAGGGTAAATAGACATTAGAAAATCTTACATTTTTGTTGCTAATGCTGCATAAAATGTATAAGTAAATGTCCCTTTAAATGTAGCCTTGATATATTTTGAAGCTCATCAAACTTAATGGGTGTTTTACGGCATTATATCTTATGTAGTAGCTTTTATGAATGAGAAATTGAATTGCTTTGGCTTGGTTGGCTTCCATGATTATATATCCACTCTTTATTTACCTCCACTGGCATGTTTGTAATTCATTGGCACATAATTTTTATTTAACATTTGTCTCAGTGGTCCTTCATTTCTTCTTAAGCGGATTCGAGCGAAAACTAATTTTTTCAGTCGATGAGTAACACAATGAGAGACAAGATTGAACCTCGTTTCCAACATGGGGTGGGCATTTACCCGGTGGGACATTTCACTCCGCATACCTCTCATTGTATGGTTGGGGGCAAAGGCATGCTGGCTGCCCATTTAGCTCTCTGTAAGGTGATAGAAGCTTGTGTAGTGTTTTGAAACCAGGTCCAGGGTATTATTAGGCTTTGGCCTCTCCTATTGCCTGCTGGTTGGCGTGTGTCGAAACTAAGGGGAAGAGTGTCATGGCTGTTAGCAGGGTATGGTTCAATACTTCAAAGTATGAATACGAATACTTCAAAGGCTGGTGACCTTGCATGCGCCACTTTCAATTATTGTGAGTCATTGGCGCATTGCTTCGTACAATGAAATGGCGGCTAAGCCGTTTTATTCTACGAAGCCGCGATAGGTTGCGGAGTAATCGACTAGCCTTTCCCTTGTGCACAAAGGTATCTGTCAACTGATAAGATACGACTAAGTGCACAAGATGGATCATGAGAATGCGGATGAGGAAATGCATCGGATTTGGGATTGGCCTTCAAATTATTCTTAATGAAACTACGTATCTGAGATTCGTTTTTATTTTTAGTCTTTTTTTTTGGGAGCTGTCTGCATATGAGGACATTGACGCCGTTTTAGGATGAGTGCGTGGCTGATCATGGGTAGGAGTTTGGAACCAAAGAATGTGCCGAGGGAAACCCGGGGTCAATATTTACATACATCTGACGGAGGACCCTAAGGGATCCATTGTTAAACGTCCCACCGACGAACGGGATACTTACCTTGAAGTGCTCTCCAAACGGTGCCCAAGTAAGCTAGCTGCTGAGGCTAATTTAACGGCCTGGCGATTCTGTGAGGGTTTGAACACCGCCTTGGGTGTTAGTGTTTTTCTTAGGATTAAGAGCGGTGAGTGGATGTGATATGACCTTAGCGTTGAAACGCCTAAAAACCCGTCTGACTACTTCTATCGAAAAATCTTTGCCAATGTTGGAAGTCGAACCCGGGTCCTTCGGTAAGATAGTTGCATTTTCGTCGAGTGAATTATTTGAAATATTGCTAGTGCACCAGCTAAGCAACCGCTAAGTTCATTTGCGTTAATTAGGATAGTTGAGTACTCGAGTATGGGAATGGTTATTCAGGAAACGATGGGTGGGTGGAACGAAAATTGGTGACGGCATTAACCTTATCTCCACGAAAGGCGCCAAGGGATCCATTGTTCAGCGTCCCATCCAACAGACGGGAGTCTGTACTTTTGTACTCTTCACCCAGCACTAGTGGGGATCGGTGTAGCAATAGAAAAATCTCTGCCGATGCAGGGAATCTAAACCCGGACCCTCTCAATGGGGATCCAATAATGTAGGTACCACATCAGCCCTCATCCTGCGTTTTTCTGGATTGTAGAGAGTCGTCTGCCGTGGAACTGGGACGTGCGCCGGGGGGTCGCGGTGTCCTTGCGATTCGATTGCAGGTCGTGCGAGCGGACCCTCGTGTATGCCGCCTCGGACCCACCGCCGCCCTGCACCCTCGTCCTTTTTGACCCCCCCCCACCCTTTTCCGCCCCCTCCCGCTCACTCCACCCGCTCGGGACATTTCCATGAAGGCTTCACATTTTATTATAAGTTGCCGCATTTCCCTGGAAACATTTTAAGGGCGTTAATTAAAAAGAGTAGGCTTGGTGTCTCGAATGTCCTTATGGACATAGTATTTTCCTGGCGTGGGGTTGTGTAACCCTCTTATTAAGGCCGACTACAATTTTTTTGGTGAAATCCTTTTCTCTATAGACGCCTATCCAAAGGCTAATTAGTTCCTCTTCTAGCACGTGCCCATCGTGCTCGCATAAAACTCGTCCTCTATTAGAAAAAGATTTATGACTCGGGCTGAGTGGTAGCTTAGCAGTTGAACCGTCGACTACTGGCTACTGGCAGTAGGTACCAGGTTTTAATCCGGAAGAGGTCTATTTGGACACGTCCAGTTAAATCCAAGCAGTGCAATTGGCTGGGTCCCAGATATTTCTGGGGGCCGCAGGCGGCACGGGGAGGGTATCTGCTCCTGATGTTTCACTTTCACCCCCCATCGGGCTTTATACTTGGCTAAATACGTCACCAAATTGACGTTTGGTGTGATAGATATTCACCCGTGCCACACAGCCTTATGGTGGCTCACTTGGTATTTTTTTAGATGCACTCATTACTCCCTACTCCCGGTCACACATGTTGTATGAGATCAAAAGTACGACATATACGTTGCTATGTGAGCACTGTGCGTAGAAATAGAGAGCATAGTCTTATCAGTGCGCGATACCGTGCAGGTGACGGTGAAATTATACTCTGCTCTACTACTCTCCGTCGCTCAGTTCAGCTCAGTTGATTCTGGTGTTGAAAAAGGGCTGGCTGGTTATAGTGTTCACGGTAAGCAGGGACAACTGCCTACTGGGGATAGGCGGGATACTGGGGATAGAAGTCAGTTTCCGTACCGCTGCAGCCAGGCCTCTTTGCGGAATTACCATCTTTTTCGTTAATTAAATTTGCCGCGCCGATGGCTTCGTCTGCAGCTGGAGAGTCGCGCGCCGAGAAAGCACGCACTCTCTCATCCCACGTGACCGAATTAAAGTTCCCGCGGTCTCTCTCTGCTCCACCCACCTTTTTAAAACTTTTGGAGTGATGTAACACTTGGTGTGCCTATATTATTCACGCTCTTTCCTTTCTCCGCATGAAGCCTCTCGCTAGAAGCGTGTGCTTACTCCTTTCACGAATAGAGGGGTGCTGGAATTCAGGACGCAAATGCAGACGCCGTCTTCGACGACTGCGGCGTGTGCCTCCACCGACACTCCTATCCCAGCTTTATGTCCTCGTGCGTTCTTCCGTTCAGAACTCAGGGAATCCTGATTTGGACTCGTGACTGTTCCGTCGATTTTTATTCTTTAAGGTCTTAAAACGTGGATACTCGTTTGACTGAAATACTGAAGATATTGTGTAATTTTCAGGCTATTCGCAGGATCCCGGCCAAAATGAGACTTCCTAATTTTAATCGTAGTTAGGGACTCTCTTGGTGGAAACACAAAGGTAAGGTTTGTCAATAGTCTAATATGGCGTGTGGCGTTGCAGGGTTGTGAAACCTGGCCCTTGAGAAAGAGGATGGGTGGGGATAGGAGTCTTTTGAGATGTTAGTGTGTATATGAATGTAAAGAGTCAGTTGGATGTAGAGGAAGACAAATTAGGACGTATAAAGGCGTCTGGAATTTGGTCGAAGAAATTCCAATATTCAACAAAATGTTTATGGAGGACGTTGTGATACGTAATGGAATATAAAGGAGGGTAATAGGGGAAGAATGTTGAGAAAGCGCGGAAAAGGGGTGGAAACAAGAGGAATGAACGCAAATTCGAGATATTTAGATTTGAAGAGGAATTAAATACATGATGTAAGCGTGGTTCAGCTGTGAAGTACATGGGCAGAGAAATGCAGGCAGGGAGTATCCTCAAACCTACCAGTGTTAAAATAAAATGTCTTTATTTATGCAGCGAATTTAGGACTGTGGAGTCCTTTCTTAAAATTAACTGCAATAAACTACACAAACGCCCATGCCCCGGAAAGTGAAAATTATCCACAGGCGGGACTCGAACCAGCGACCTTGAGATTGACAGGTTCCACGCCGTCACCGAGTTGGTAGAATACTTAGATGTTGATGCGTGCAATGCTGTGATTGCTTGCATAGTGGCCCACGAAGGCTTAGGCTCTTGTCCTGCTTACAGTTGTGCTAGATTTTATTTTATCCAAAAGTAGAATGCATCGGTTGCATTTTTAGTTCTAATACTGATGTGTAGCGATCATCCCGAGTCGGATCTGACTGACGGTCAATTTTTAATTTACAATCTCTTATATGTCATAGCTCTTCTCTGCAAGAGGTGTTGATCGTGCATGAGATGATCTATTGTTGTTTTACGACAATATATGTCGTTGAAAAATAACCAGGTGAACATAAATCCTAAGTGGTCAGTTTATAGTCAGATAATACTTTTCCACTGCAGATATACGTCCAGGAGTTGATAAAAAGTCTTCAGTCCTTAGTGGTTCAACATTTTTTGGTTGGCGTGTTTTTTTTCCTTTACATTGCGATGACTATTTTGCTTTCATGCTGGGCCCGTTAGTCGTTTAAAAGATACGATGGACGCATTGTACAATATGCATGAAGTCAAGTTAGGGAGCTATTTTTAGTTTGTTAGTAGTTTATTGAGGGAGCAGCTGTGCATGCGCCGTCGGAACGTATGCTCCTTTGTCACGCCTGGGACATGTTTCGTTTTAATGCCTCGCTCTGACGCCGTCTGCCGGTCTGTGCGCGTGCCGCAGGCCACACCCACTTATTTTGGCACCTGCGATGAGCGTTGAAAGTTTCGCACCTACGTGCTTCCTTTGTTTAGTTCTTTCACGAGCTTAGATTCCCGTTTCTTTTGTTCTTTGGTTTTGCGTTATTTATCCTTACTACCCTTGTGCGTTTGTGTTCCTTCTCTTTTGAGTAAATCTGTCAAGGTTCATGTATGTGGTGTACTTATCTGTTCCTTTTTCGGCGATATACCAGATAACTATCTACATCTTACATTTTGTATGATTTGTATCAGTTCAACTGTTTCAGCCACAAATTCGTGGCAATTGTTTTATGAAAATAATTTGAACACAGTAAAATTCCTCATAATTTATTTTGTAAAAACTACTTATACGAAGCATGGGCGTCATCTTCAGGTACCTTAGCGTCTAAAACGAATTTGTAACCAATATATAACACAGTGGAATAAATAAATGTGAAAATTGTTTTCGTATGATTTTTATTAAGTAGTCTCAAGAATTGGTATAGACTTAATAGGATTAATACATTTTGCTCAAATAAAATATATAAGTGATAATATTTTGATGCTGATATTCCTCATGGACATCATCTGAAATGCAATATAAAATTTGCTTTGAGCCATTTTTCCTAGTTTCGTGCTCATTATATAACTCCCATAATATTTACGTAGTTGGAAATATATGGGAAACTAAACTTCTGCCTTGGGTTTGTTCCGGGTTTGAAGCATAATTTTAATCCGAGACATCACTGTGCGTAAGTGCAGTGGTGTATTATATAATTTGCGGCTCCAATGGCTGCGGAGCTAATTGGTGGCATTCACGACTTTCTGTTGCAGTATCTTGGAAAATTTTGCTTACCGTATCCATGAAGAACATGTACAAAGAGATCATTATACCTGTGGCGATTTTTCTGAGGAAGTATGGCAAATTCTGGAAAGTATTCTTATGTGATATTCTGTGTTCGTCTTAATTTCTCATAAATCCTCCTAATTAGGTCGAATTGAGTAGTAGCAAAATTTGGTTTTAAGGTGCTCCAACTGCTAAGGTTATATCGTCCGATCTAACTGAACTTAATTCTAAGCTTAGCCATAAAGACGAACACAGTACCCTTGGCGGAGGCAGAATTCGAATCCGCCACCTTTGTGTTGTCAACCCGGCGTATTTCTAACCTGGCTATCATTGCTGCTAAGGTCGAATTACCTAAGTTGGTGTACTTAATTTCTTCAATTTTCTATGCTTTAATTTTCGTGTACAAATGGATCAAACCATTAAATAGAAATGCGAATTGAATTATGTCATACAATTAAGATTCAAGGTCTCACCTTTGAAGTGAGCAAACCTTGCATAAGTGACATTTCTAAAAATAAGGCAATGTGACCTCGTGACGAGCGGCTTTGATTCAAGTGGAATTAGTTTTTTCCCGTCGCCTCTAGAGCAGATGTCGAGAGCTACATTTTATGTTATTTTATTGTGATCGGTTCAAAGAAATGGATATGCTGAAGGATGTTGTTCGCCAAAATACCAATAACTTCGAAATTTTACGTTTTCCTTTTGATATTGACGTTTCATTCCAATTCAGTGTGGTGGTGGTAGCGTTGGCTAAATAGGTATCCAGGCGTCGTCCTTTTTTATTAAGGGGATTGATATTATCCATTTGCCTCGGCTATTATTGACGCAGCTATCCACATTGGAGGGAGTGATCGATTAGTCACAATTGGAGTGCAGTGGTATGGTCCACACGGAGTCAATATTCGCCCTTTCTTGATCCTTGATGTTTTCTATTGCACGCTAGAGGCCTGCAAATGGGGGCGAAATCTGGGCGCCCCCACCCGTGTGACGTTGACGCCTGACCGTGCCCGTTCGCCCTGGGTGCCCGCATCCTAGGCGGGTGCCAGGGTTGCTCGCACAAACTGAGGGGAGGGGTGGTAAAAGAGTGAGTGAAAAATATTGCGAACGGCAAAGACCCTTGAGAAAGATAAGCGGCGGTGACGATCTTAGGGCGGTCGCCCGGCCTGGAGGCAGCCGCCCGCTCAGCCGACGGATGACCGCCTCTTCTCGGCAAGTTCTCCGTTAGGCCACATTCGTTACACTTCGGAAAAGTCCGTCAAAAGTCTTCGGGTTGTGCCTCTCTCTTTATCTCTCTCGCACATGCGGGCGACCCACGCCCGTATTTTGCGACCGTGTGCAGGCCTCTATTGCACACACTGGAACTGCTTCTTACGTATTCTTTGCTCTCTCTAGACTTCGTATTTGATGGACGCCCAACAGAGATGCTTGGTGAGGACTCCGTATACCATACCTCGGCCCAGAATGAAGTTCTTTCCCCTTTCATCTAGCCAACTGTTTATATCCGGGAAGCAGGTTTTGAAGTAGATGGGTGATTGGTTGAACCTGGCTATCATTCCATCGCTGCCCATATCGAGGATGGGACTCGACTTCATGAGCTCCGTCCAAACTTGTCTGTGACCAAAGGAGCTTCCTTTTCATACCACTGTCCCATACATTTCAGACGATAAGCCGCTGTCCTTGCCTGCACCTCTGCTTCCACATGGAGTGGAACAAGGTTTAGCAGAGTTTCTAGCGCCACAGGTGGGGTTGTTCTCATCTCCCCTGAAATGCCCATACAGGCAATTCGTTGGAGGTGGTTCAGTTTATTCCCAGCAGGTTCCCCCTCTAGGGTAGCTCCCAGCCTTTCTCGATATAGTCCCCAGTTGGTAGTCCTGGGGTTCCTATATTTTATTCCCCTGTAACTGGATTCTAAAAGAGTGAAGAGTACGTGTCTATGGTCGGTCAAAGTTATCTCCTCTGACACTATCCACCCATAAATCCTATGCAGCAGAGAAGTGGTGCACAGTGTAATATCTATCACCTCCTGCGTAAGACTGTTTTCAAAGATAGGCAGTGATCCTTTGTTAAGTATGTGTAACTCCGTAGACATAAACTATTCCAACAGGGCCTCTCCCCTTACGTCGGTGCTTCTACTCCCCCTCACAATATGGTGCGTGTTAGCATCACAACCGATAACAAGATCCCACTTGTTGGTCTTATAGTGAGTCACCAGCCTCTCCATCTCATTCGATGGTGGAGAAGCCGGTGCATCGTATCGTATTTAGGATGAACAGATGACCACCCTCCTCCTGTTCTCACATTCCCCCACGGTGAGCAAAACTGCTGTCTGATCCCTAGTGGTAAATTCTGATAAATGCCTAGCACTTATCCCATTCACATAGATACAAGATCTAGGTCTATCACCAGTGGTACAGTAATATATTTTTACCATTGTCGAGCTCAGGCCCCTGAGTTTTCCCTGGAAAGCCCAGGGTTCCTGAAATAGAGCTATTTTGACCATACCTTCAGAGAGTATCCTTTGCAGGACCCCTGAGGCAGCCTTACTGTGTTGTAGGTTGGCCTGGAGCACGGCTATGCCAGCCATGGTTCGGCCCCGCCGCATCTTCTCCCTCCCTTGTTTCCCTCTCTTCGAGGGGATATGGAGCCTTCCCTTAGGCTCCCACCCACAGGGGCTCCCGAGTCAGACTACCCCCATGGAGGAGCCCCGGCTCGGTGCCTCCTTCAAGGTGGGCCCAGACAGGTTGGAAAGGATGACGTCCTCCTATCCCCACGAAGAGTATGAGGGGCCACTGGGATGTGTGGGCCTCCCAGATGGGACCCCCTCAGGCAAGGTTAAGGTAGTAGGTTCGATCCCCATCGGGGCTCTCCAACAGTATCGCATCCCCCAAGGAAGAAGACGGACTACAGGAGTCCATGTGAAGAGTTCACCCCTCAGCGCCCTCCATTGTTTTGAGTAGGGATTCCATGTTTGTTCCTGCGAGTAGCTAGGGAAATAAGGTGTCCGCCCATGCTGAGCCCCGTATGTATGTGTAAGGCTAATAAAACCGGAGGTCGCCCAGTAGCCGGAGTCTTTCCGTTAGCGACTTCTTACCTTCCGCCCCACAGATGCGGTCGCCCTTGGCACAGGGACGCACCGTGGTGATGGGAGCTTTTTATCGACCAGTCAGGTCTAGATCCGTCATGTTGAGCAAAACCAGGGGGACCTCGCGGAGGATGTGGCTCTCACCACGCTTGACGGTCTTAATGGTCCCATGTTCTACCCTGTATCCCATCCTGGAGTCACCTACCCCTTACTCCCCATTGAGTTCTTAGTTGAACTTTGATCATTCACTACTTCATTCATATGGTGGTGGATATGTGGTGGACCTATGGTAGATCATTCACATCATTCCAGTGCTGCCTGTTAGGGATCGAAGTGCTGCTGAAAAATCCAGGAATTATTCTGAGATAGTCGGCGTTCTTAGCCGAGATGGACGTCGCTGTGGCAGTGGGACCCTAAAGATTATATATATTATGTTATAAGGTTTGCGTGTCTTTACCTGTCATCATAGAGGTTCAGGACACGATTTCTTCATGGTCCCTATATAAAAGAGTCATCATATGACAGTACGCTATGTGGCCTTCATTTGGTCAAAGCGTATTAGTTTTGTATTCCTAATATATCGTATATTCGCAGAAAAAATGTCTTTAGAAAAGAATTTTTATCCTTTTTTGTATTCCATTTCTGTTTTACAATACGTGTTGGGTGATTGACATTGAGGACCGAAATACTAATTTATTTGTGAGTGCGAGTGTATTTGTCAATGAAAGAAACCAGTCAGTCGTACATTAAGACCGCTATTATCGACTCAGCCTTAGACCGTGAATATGGGTAAAACCATTAGGAATTCGGAGTGTCGGTGAAAATGGCATTTGGCATTGAAGTGTTTGCACGTGGGCTACGTTAAGCCTAAAATGCGAAATAAATGCAGCCGCCCTCATTTGTTGCTGAGATGAGGAGTTGGCAGAAATTCGTGTTTGGCAGGTCGCATTAATGTGCCATCCCTTTTTTGCGCTATTAATAGCGTAACTCCTGAAATGTTCTAGTATCATGCGCTCCAAATCCTTGAATTGGACTAGCAGATGGTTATAGCACCGGCGAACTAACGTGTTGGTGTGTAAATTAATCCAAATACTTTGAGGAGAGCTGTAATTGAGCATAATAGTGCTCACGTAATGGCGTATAAGTCAGCATACGGTAGGTAATCATGTTTCACTGTTTACATAATATAGAATGCTGTAAATAGCGTGAGTTTTTTTTCTTCTTTTCTTCGGTCATCGTAGGAGAAAAGGGTACTATATAAAGTTCACTGAATAGTCAAATTGACCGTTGTCTTTCACATTCTTATTCTATTCTACCTCCTTAAGCCTCCATTTTGGTTCGAATATAGAATTATTATCCTAAAATATAAATATTTTTAACATATTCAAATATATAAAATTTAATAAAGATATTAAATTAGAATCATAGAATTATTGTTGCTAGAATCCCTAGCTGGTAGAGGTCGGCGTGGGTCAAAAATTAAGCGAAGGCCTGTTTCGGATTCAAACCTGAATCCGAGCCCGACTCACACCGTTCGTAGACTAAAAATTTTTCATTTCAAACCCGGCCTGACCTTTCAGAAATTGACCATAATTCGGTCATTTGTGTCTATATTTGTAAATGTCCGAATTCATTTTCTCTCTTCATTTTTTTCAGTAATTCCGGAATATCTAATTTAGAATATAATCTTACCAAAAATGAATAAAGGAAATGAAACACTTATTAATCGAAAATAGTGTTTATCCTTTAATTCAATAAAAACCTGATAAATATGTATTTCGAAAAATTTTTCATACGACACTGTTTCACAAAATTATTCACAACTGGCACGGAAAGAATAAAAAAACAACCATTAAGCTTCATAATAATGCCAAAATTTTAAATTTTATTGGAATTTTATAGGGAGTGAGTTTGAACGCTCCCATGAAACGGAGGAGAAAGAGAAAAAATAATTTTGCTCAATAGGTATCATCCTCGGTAAAAGTGACCTAATAAGCTGTTGGACGTATGATTTTAGTGACCGAAAAATGATTAATAGATAAAAATAAAGGATCATTAAATAATAAAAATTAATTTTACCTATGGGAGAGCCGAAACTTTATTATAGCAACAAATAATTCCTCGCCTTGAAATTTGAAAATAAGCAAACGGAAAGAAACGTGAGACTGAAATTCGGGAATGGGTAAAGCTGGCAGGCTATTTGTCTGGCCAAAAAATAACCCAGACCAATAGCCTACCAAATTTACCCGGGTCGGGATATGCAGACCTCTAATAGCTGTCATGTCGTAGAAAGCGTATGCCGACAAAGCCGTTTGAGCCGCACATCGTGGTGCCTCATTGAAGAAATGCCAGGGTATTTAATGACATGGTGTGAGGTTCCTAAACCCCGGGAGAGTATGGGGAAAGGGGCTAAAGTTAACTTGGTCGGTTCAGTCGTCGCCATTGCTCCGGTTCTGACGAGGAAACCTCTAAAGGACGCTTCACACGATAAAATTTTTTGTACGAGCGCTTGTATATACTGAACGAAATTGTATGTTTGTCTGAATGGAATTAGAACAGGTTTTATTTTCCGTGCAGTTGTTCAGACATTCGCACAAGCGTTCACACAATTTGCCGCTTTACGCTGTACAATCTCCTCATACAAGCGTGTGTATGTACAAGAAATTGTACAAAAGTTGTGTCTTGTAAAGCGGCCTTTAGTGAGGTTTTAGAGAGAGAGAGAAAGGCATTAGAGGCTATAAGGAGATTTTGTCCTGGAGAATGTCTTGATTGCCCGCGCCTTTTAGTGGCTCGTCATCTCGGTCATGAATCAGTCCTTTTGATGCATGAGGTCTGCGCAGCTCCTTGGGAAATTAAGTCCAAAAAAACAAATTTTGTATCGCGATTCCAGAAGATAGGAACTATACGTGACGTAACGTTATTATTTTGAGTCTTTAGCGCTCCCTTCTCTCTCAAGCCTTTGTTTGCCAAAGGATTCTGTGCGGACGTCACGAACCGACAGCCCACTAAGCCCCTTTGAAGGGGAAAAGGATGACATGTGGAGCTTGGCAGTCGTACCTGGAAGTATTTCATGGCAAATCATTACATCGGTTGTTGCAGTACCTCTTATCTTCTTCTCCAGCCAGTTATTCTTTTGCATTTGAATTTTTCGGGTCGTGCCATAGATGCAATTTTTATCTGCGCAAATTTGATAAATAATTTATATTTCATTTTGGCGATGCGTGCCACTGGTCGGGTATTGATGACATCGCGGTTTATAGCATATGTCGAGCTGTGTATTTGATTACGCTGATGACATTGGAATGGCTATCAAATCAAGTTACTCGTTGTAAATTAATAATTGAGAATTCTTATGATAAGTAGTAGGCCGCCATAGTATTTTTGTTGTATTAATATTTCAAGTTGTGTATTGAGCGACGGTAATCAATAAAAAACAGTTTAATACATTTTATTTGTTATAATTATTATGCATATAAAGTATACGAATATGAAGTCGCAGAAATTCAATTAACATGTAGCTCATTAAGTGAAAGGCTGCTCGTCAAGGATTAAACTTTGCTAACGCAACTTTAAATTTATTTGATGTGTCAGAATTATTTCGCTGGAGATGTGCAAATTTTATGATATAATGCTGGCCAGTACATATTATTATCACGCGATGAAACGCTATGCGTTTTACATTATATTAACTGAATCCAATTCAATAACTTTAGCATCTGAAAAATACCCGGAAAAGATTGTACCATAATTCGATTACAATAGCTCTAACAATAAAATTAAATTTCGATATCAGTTTTAACTCTACCCTTTCATATTTTTCGGTCTCGTCATTTTATGAAACACCTCAGGTAAATATGGTTTCCTTATTCATAATATGTTCTGTTGACGAATTTCGACTCCAAAAACATGTGTGTTCTCGTGTCCCGTTTTCGAGGAGTGTTCCATCTGCTGAGTAATAATATTTTTACGACAAAGAATTTTACCACCTCAGAGTCACGTATATTTTTTACTACAGCTATTTTTGGACATTGCGGACTCGCGGGAGACACGACTTTGCAGCAATGCCTGTCCGCACTCAATTTAAGTGTTGTCTCCCTTGATGTGAATTGGATGAAATTCTGCCACGTCTACAGATTCTCCAGTTACAGTCTCCGCCTGTTAAGGCGTCTCTCCCCAACGCACGAGTGAGTCGCGGTACGTATAACTTCCAGGAACGTATGGCCTTGATTCTCGCTCAGGTTACGCTTCTTCTGTACGTAATTCATGTGCATCTATGGAGGTGATTATCCAAGCTTTGGTTTGTGATTCTTGGAATAATTTTTAGGCCGTGTCCTTTTTCACGATGCGTCGGAAATAAGCCATGCTCTGTCAGCCGAGGAAGATGCCCGAAAGCTTCGACACGTCTTTAATGGCTTTCAAAAGTCGGCAAATTAGCTTCAAGTTGAAAATTGTGAGGTGCTTCGCAATGCCAAAATACTCATAATTTATATTATGGTATTTGTTGTAGCATGCCTGGTTATTAGTTATGAGATTTTATCAGGTACGGTACTCCACATCTTAAATTTCCATCTCCGTTAGGCGTGATTCCTCCCGACGGCAAAATTTAATTTCTTGGCACGGTTTAGTCTTTAGGTAGCCTCAGAAATGTTTTTGTACATGTGTGTTTTTGTAGATTTTATTAAGTTTTTTGAGTTATTAAAGTCTTATTATTCATTTTGCGAATCAAGGAAGTAAACGGCGTAAAATATTGAGCACACCATTGATCCTTCAGTAACGGATGAGGATGACATGTAATTCATGCAGGTTGGTAAAGGTTTTATTATTATTGAAAGAGTTAGCTTGTTGGAGTAGATGGGACCTGCAGTGAAAGATAGTTGGAGGAGTAGACGTGAGTTAGACGTGAGGTTAGAATAACTTTTGTGATGATAACGATGGCGAGATGAGCCTTTGAGAAACACATTTTGAATAAAAGTGTGTCATTGTGAGAATATTAATTTTATTAAAGGAATATTTATTGGAAAGCTTTCTGTAATGTTTTTACTCTGATTTTATTAGCAAGCGTCGCTTTGTCCTTTTCAAGGTTATACTGATGACGAAAAACTATCTATTACATGGTAGTTTGATTATAAATTAATACAAAACCCAAACAAAGCGATTTAGTTCAACTATAAATCATCCATTCAGCCTAGACCACTTTTAGTGCGTCTCGCTCTCTGTCTGACTGATGGGTCGCAAGCTACACTGGTCGCTATGTTCTTCTTGTTGCGTGATTTATTGTTTATCATTGGTTTTATGTAAATGTCATCTACACATACATTTCACCCTAGGAGCCGCCGATAGGGTGTGTGGCAGGGGGTGGTAGGTTACCAGTGATGAAAATGAATTGAGTTGAATATCGTTTCTGGTTGGCGTATTTTCAATACCAGTAGTTTTATTTAAATAAGTCATTATACTACCAACGCCGGTTCTCTTAACTAGCAATAATTTGTTATAAAGTGCCTCTAAAAGTTAATTTTCAACTCAGTGGAAGAATTAATCTTTCTGATTCCAGTGAAACTTCTCTATCGAATTCCTGGCGATGTATTAGCGTACGGTTTTGTCAAAGTGAATGGTTTGTGCATGACATATCTCCCGTACTGACGTGCTGCTTTGGCCGATGAGCCCCTTGCATTCCGATTCGTCATTTTGTAGTCATGGCTTGGAATCCCGTTCGGGAGTGCGCCCTGTGGAAAATGGGAGACGGAACGGTAACATCTCTTGAATGGGGGGCATGGCACGCGGGCTGCGGGTGGGGGTAGAGAAACTTTCACTGCGGAATCGTTCGTGGCACGCGAGGATATGAAGGTTGCCGACCCCTGCGGTAACATGTGCGTGCTCCGATTAACTCACATCGACTCCACATCATCCCTCCTAGGGTTCCAAGCTAACTCGTCGGTAATGTGTCATGGTAGGGTGTGGAATTGCCTTTAAAAGGTGGAATAATTGACTGATTGGTAAGAATTTCCCACTCAGCGAGTGCGTCGCTAAACGTTTAATCAAGGGTTTCGAGTTATATTCGAATTTGGGACTTAGCGTTTGACCGTAAAAGTGAGAGTTGATGATGGAAATCTCTTCCTAAAGGGATGAGCCATGGAGTAAATTCGATGTGATGATAGAAAACACGCTGGTAATTAGAATAAATTATTTCCTATCGATTTTTTCTGTCGTAGACACTGTAGCCGTAAAATCAATGATCGCGGATATGCATTCCATCTTGGGCATATATGATGCAACTTTGTTTTATGAATAGATTAGGTGCAATATTAACTAAGCCGTTAGATTACCTTAAAACACGATTTCTACGACTACCTTTCTATGTTATTTGTCACATCCAGCGAGTAAATTTTGAATGGTGTTTATGATGTAGTAGAATAGTAATATGTCTCTTTCCTATTTCAGCCTATATGGCTTGTTTTTTTCCATACCCCTCTGCGGTTGCGGCATGTTTTTATATCCGAACCCTGACTCAAATAATTATCTTCCACGATTATAATTGTCTCACTTTTCTCTATTTTTATTGAAGCTCTTTCATTTCCACTGAATTTTCAACCAATTAGTAGTCTCATTGCAGTGATGATGACTTAAGAAAAGTCAACAGGAAAAGTTAATCTCTACTATTCCAACAGCTATGATGTAGACAGTAAAGCGCTTGCCTTTGCAAATATTTGAAGGGCGAAATTGTGACACCCTTTGCTGGTATGAGATTTGTATGATATATAATTCCTATGGCATAAGTAATTACGACTGCTATGTCTCATCCAGTATGTGTTTTTTTTCCTCCGAGGACATGCTTGCAATCCCGATTGCTCCTCATTAGGCTACTTCTGAAGCCGTAGCGTGCTATGAAAATACCACGATGGGTATTTTCCTCTGAACTACATTATTATGGTTCTGAAGGAAAAATATTACCTCTTGTTAATACATTGGTTTTTAATCCTAAGATTAATGAAATGCAGCCTTACGTAATTCCCTTGTTGTTGACCGCTCACTTACATAACAATTTGGGCAAGTAAATAGGTTGATGAATCGGAGTGAGTTATGATCTACTAGAATTCCAACCACTATAGATTCTTGGATGAAGAACTTGCGTAAATTTCTTTTGGAAATCTGAATTACATTTAATGGGTCGATTATTTTTGCTCGCAACGCTGCATTGCAACCCGGGTCTGCTAACTATTGAGCTTCGTATCCCTCCCAATAGGCGTGTCTCGTTTATTTTTTTAGGGCTCTCGGTCTGGCCAAGATTTAGGGTACTCGGTGAGATGAGTCGGCCAGTCAACCCGTAAATGAGCGGCGTCGTCGAGCCAGGTGAATCACCACCATTTGATTTCTGCATGCGTTGCTCATCCTCTCCCCGGGCCTCAAGCGCTCACTCGACCCCGCTGGCATTCATTCTCCGTGAAAGAGGTTGCTCGTCTCAAGGAATCCCCTTGAAACATTTTTTTCCTAATGAACCCGAAGGATGAATGCTGCCTTTCTGGAATGAAGAGGGCATGAGGGGGAGGGGGCGTGACAGGGCAGGGGGAGGGGGGATCAGGCTAAAGAGAGAAATCACTTAACCGGCAATCCTCGCTGCTGGTGTTACCGGAAAACGTAAGGGTGCGACACATATTGGTAAACAAAAAATATTAGAGTCGTGGAACGTTGCGGGGTTTGGGTTTGAAATGAAGGGTGCTGATCGTGTGTCCCTTCTCTCATCCCCTGCCGCTCGTCCCTACCCACCCCACCGCGTCCCCTTGCGATCGGCCCTCGTCGCAAGAGCACGCAGCCGCCCTTGTCACCATGCAAGGCTCTTCCTCCCCTTCGTCCCCCGCCGCCGCCACCAACAGGATATCCTCACCCCGCGCCATTATTTCGCCCTCTTCGGACCCGCGCCGAACAATGTAGGATGTAATGGTAAAAGAGGAAAAGTTTGTCAGTGCTCTTTTTTTTGTTTATTGATGAATATTAATGTGGTATAGACATACATCATCATCATCGGTCAACAATCTTAGCATTGGTTTGACGCAGCCCTCCACTCAGATTCTTCTATCGGCCAACCTCGGGTTGGCCGGGCCAAAGTCGGGGGATGACTAAACGACGTGCCTGTAATACAAATACTCAATTTTTCGTTAACACTTTGCTTGAGGAACACATATTTAGAGGTTTCAGTATCACCATCTCTTAAAACGGGAAGCAGCGATATCATCGTGACTCATCAAATGAACTAAACCCATGGGTGAGACACGTGCCTCCGTAATTGACGATACGCAACGGTCGCACGACAGGTTTAGTCCTTAGAAAATTTACTTGCGAAGTCTGATTTCGATAAGTCTTAATCTTAACTTAGGATAGAAAATGATTTCTAGCAGACTGGACTCGGAGAATTTCGCAAGACTAAACGAAACCCATAGTGAAGTCATCGTATCCCTCACGGGATTGACCAATAGCATACACTTGTCGCATAGGCTTTCATCTTTGGTTAAACTATTATCTCATGGTATGACCGAATAAAGTACTCTGTTGCATTTGGTCATGCCAAATTTTCTCTCCTCGGTCGCGTTTACGACTAATCGAGAACAGGCCGTACTTAAAGAGGGGTACCCATAGTTTGATTGTCATAATTATGAGATATAATCACTAGGGGAGGTAAAAATTCGGCGTAAATGATAAACTGGCAAATTATTGCAGTTAAATCCAGGGTATATCCGTATTAAGAAAAATGCCTTTTTTCTTCGATTTCATGCCACTGTGAAGCCGAAATTCGCCAAACCTCTCTCGTTTCTTGGTGCCGGTGGAAGAGGGGCTTTCGTCCGTTGAAATTTCCGGTAACTTGAGTGCGCTTATCGTCTCAAGAGGTACTGTTTTTTCAATCACAGCATTGCGTTTCAAAGATTGCGGAGGTCATATGACGAAAGGAACGCATCAGTGATCAGTGTTGTCGATCAAGGGTGCACGTGTTTCGTATTTTTCCTGTTGTGGAAGCGAAGCCAGATTTGGGTTAAAGGATCAAGTTATGTCTGGCGTTATATTAGGTTAATTTTTCCCCGAGCGCTATCAATGTCAGTCGGTTTATGCGTTAATAATATTGAATTTCGATTTTTCGAATTAAATTAAGTTTTCGTAGAAAATAGATTTCGAGCGAACGATGTTTTTTAAATTGCTTGACGGATATTAGTCATTCCTTGGTGGTTTTCTTCATTCACTTCTCACCTTTGGGAAAGGTTAGGAATTTCCTATTGTATTCATTTTTTGTTGATTGGAAAGGAAATGAATTTCCAGTAGAGTACTTATTTAATTTTAATATTTATCTTGGGTGGTATTCGGATTATTCGTGGTTGCCTCTCGTCAATTATTCAGCACAGTAGCTTGAATTACATATATCCTCCTTGTCCTGCGGCTCTATTTTACTATGTGTCTCTCAGGACTGGTAATTCATTAGCTGCGCCATTTGTTGGACGTATCTGTCATAAAAGAATTGACTAACAAGTGTGTCGGGAAACGTTTGCTCTTCTGTGTGTAATGTGCTGGATGTTAATGTGCAATATAAATTTATTCTGATTTCAGCTTTTAAGTTTTCCAATTTTTATCATCTGTAACCGTAGACAATACTTTCATATGCAAGAAAGAAGTGTTTTTCTTCTACTGATCATTCCGTGATATAATTGAAAATTTTTATGGTATTTATTGATTGTGGACCAATTTTCCAATCTTATTTATTTATTTCATGCAAGGAGTATGTAAAGAAAGATTCAAAAATCTTATATTCTTCAGTGTTTGAGGCAAACGGATTATTTAGGGTTTTACTGTGGAAGAATGCCAAGTTCAGTCGAGAGCCGTATCGATTTTCAAATGGTGACATTTCTTAGATCGTTCAATGTATGTTATGTGTATTTACCAGTGTTTGGTGATGGCATATCGAAGTAAAATGATGTAAATTCCATATTTCTGTCAATTCTTTTTTAAGATAATAGGAAACTGTTTCCGGCTTTACTTTGTAGAATCTTTCCATGCTGGGAAAAAAGGCACTCATTGCAAGTCTTCACTATATATTTTTTGAACGACCCAGATTTCGTTGCTTTGCAACATCAGGATATTTTGTGGATTAGCTCTCCGATACTCTTCTAGAATGTCGTTACTGTCATTGCATTCAAGGGTCATGGAGCTGGATATTTTTCTTACGGGTGAGGCAATTATTTTGATTAGCCATATTGTTGTCCTATATGTATAGCTTCTCTTCACGGATGAAAACAGATTTGCTTGCAATCACTAAGGTTCACATCCAATATTTATTTTTCGTTTTATCCAGGATTCATGTCCCCCTCTCTCTTTCGTGTTAAACATTTACTATGAATTCCTACAGTCCATAGAAAAATTAACATTATTACTGTGCTTATTACACTCCACTCACTTTCGTCAAGTTGTCGCCAATGTTATCATGCGGTGAAAAAGTTGGACTTGCTACTATTTTTATCTATGAGTCCAAATAACTTTGTGATGTTTCGCCTTTTATCCATGGGATTACCACAACTTTCACGAATCTCTCTGCATTTTCATTTCCCATCCCGGTTGCGAACACTAGTGTAATGGAAAAGATGAGTAGATAGCACACTCTTTCTCTTTCCGACTACCTCCTGGGCATCGGCTTTCGGCCATTAAAGGCACTCTAGTTTCACCCACTCTCGCTTCTAACCTTTTGTTTTATCGGCCATGACCTCAATTCTCTATACCGTCCCCGGTATTCCCCCTTCCTGATAAGCTGAGAGACTTCCGGATGTGCCTTTTTCTTTCGTACTGATATCGCGCCCTTATCTTCGAGAGTATGGGTAGTGAGTCTCAAATTCATTTTAATGATCATTCGATTTACGATTCACAAGTAGGTACGTATAATTCTAGCTATAGCAAGCACTATCCGTCGTAGCTTAAGACGCTGGCGCTATGTCAACTCATAGTTCGTTGTATTTTTTACTTGATGTAACTTTTGCTGGTCCTATACGATGATGGGAAATGAACTCGGTATCTTTCCCAGTGAGACATTTCCGTGGTTTAAAATGTTCGTCGAGTTTTATCAGCTAAAGGGTGAACATTTTGCGGCATTAATGTTGTAAAACTGGTATCGTTATTGATAAATCTGTAAAAAGTTGTATCGTTATAAGGATACCGCGGATTGCAATCCGATTAAAAGGATTTTAATAAACTCAAATATTTTATTACCCGAAGACCCTAGATGGAGTACGTCTTTGACTATTCGAATTATAATTAGCTGGCGTAGTACATTAAATCGATCGACTCCACTGTGGGAAGTAATCCACTGAAGGAATGTGAACTGGAATAGAGAGCGCTCGGTGGTATTAAGTTTGACGTAAGGGAATGGGATGACGTAGTATTTGCAGTAAATGGAATTTGGAAAGCAGCCATAGCAGATTCCTGAGGTAATCAAAAGCAGCCGCAGGCGCGTTACGGATTGGTTTTTGCCGTTATGTCTTTTGAGCCCTCGTTTGATGGAAGCTCACCCACGGCATACCGTAAAAGTTCGGTCGAAGTTACTTTCAAGTAATTACTTGATAATTAATTAATGAGTTTGGTTTTCATTCACTCAAATTTGAGGCGAAGGAGAAATTTTCATCTCTTTGTGCGCCTATTTTCGGACTCCGAAAATGATGCGGATCAATTGATAAGAATGCGTCAATGTTCATGATAAATTTTTGGTGGAGGACAGTAATTGCAAATTACTAAAGAGTTAAGTGGTAGTAATATTGTGTGCGGAAGGTGCTTTCGACAGCTGATTTCCAGTTATTTGGTATTCAGCTGTCTTCTTCCTCAAAGGGATGCGTATTAATCTATTGATGTCAATAGGTTTTCGTCATGGGGAGAATCCGAGCGCATTGTCTTTTGAAGTTTCGGGGGCGCCTGCGCACACGCCTCTCTAAAAGTTTAAACTAAGTTGTTTGGTGCTGCCGCCCCGCCCCAACCCGCGCGCTCCCTTTCATTCATCTCTTTGGCCCCCGCACGCCGCGTGCCCCGCCTCACCCGCCCCCAGCGGTCGGGGGCAAATATGTCGGTACGGGGGGCGGAAGGGGAGGACCGGATGGCCTCAATTTCGCCCGAAACCCCCGTTTCTTTCCTCTCTCCTCGCCACAGTCGTGCGCTCACACCGGCATTCTCGCCGCCGCGCCCCGCTCCCCCTTTGCGCTTTTTCGATCCCCCCCCTCCGCCCCCCAGCGCCGGCGGCCGCCGCCCCCTCCCCCCCTCGTGACGCACGTAGACGCCGTCCCCCCCGACCCCAGAGGCTGGCGGCGTTGTGGGGTGGCCGGCCGGGAGGTGGCGCGCGCGCGCGGGGCCGTGTGTGCGGGGCGGGAGGGGGGCTGTCGGGGGCGGAGGGGAGGTCGGGGGGCGGAGGGGTGGGGGGTGGGCGGAGGAGGAGGAGGCGGCGGCGCTGCGGTCGCCACCGTGGACTCGAGTCCGTTGACGGGGTGCGCCGAGGATCCGTGTACCGCGTAGACGCGCGACCGGAGAGAGTGCGAGGGAGGGAGAAAGAGGGAGAGAGCGAGAGAGAGTGTGGGAGAGTGGAAGTGAGAAAGAGAGCGGTGTGTTTTGGCGCGGCAGGGATTGGGTACGAGTGGTTTTTCGAGTGAGCAAGTCCATGTGAGTGAGTGGTGTTCCCCGCCGCCGTTGTGTTCCCGCCGTCGCCTCTCTGACATCCTCCTCGCCTCTCTGCCTCCGTGTGCCCGCCGCCCGCCTCTCTCCCTCTCCTCCGGAGTCGCCGCCGCCGCCGCTTCCCTCCGCATCCGTCCCTCTCGTCCTCGCCAAACTACTCGTCAACTCCGTCCGCGCGGCTCGCCCCGCACGCTCCCGCGCCACCAGAAGCCGCCGCCGCTTCGCTCCTCCTCGCACCCCGGGTGCCGCCGCCGCACCCTCGGCCGTCGGGTCTCCTCCGCGCCGCACGGCCCTCCGTCGTCCCGAGGTACGTGTCGTGATCCCTCCTGAATCCCCGTTCGGGGTCGTCGCCCCCCTTCCCCCACCGGGTTGCATCCTCAGCCTCGTGCGTCCCTCATTAGCCCGTCCTTGCCTCGCTGTCTTCCTCCTCCTGCACTCACTTTCGCCCGGTTGTCACGAGAGGGTTGCCCCCCCCCCCCCCCCCCGATACATCGATCCCCTCACCCTCCCCCACCCGGGGTCTCTCTACTCGCCCCCGCCCCCGCCCCCGATCGATTACCCGTGCGGCCGCCCTCGAGTAGCTCCTCCTCCGCCGACTACGTCTACTACTCTACCTCGTTCGCCCCCCGACAACGTCCTCGTCTGCCTCGCTCCGTGTCTCTCTCGCCCCACCTCTCATTTTCGCCACACTTGCCTCTCTCTCGTCCGCTCGCGTGCCATGGCCGCCGTCTACGGTCGATATTTCGCCTCGCCCCCGCGGCCCACTTCCTTTCGCCGCACTGCCTCTTCTACTCGCCCTCTTCCTCTCCACGCCGCCCCCTCTTGCTACCCTTCTCCCTCTCTCCCACTCATTCTCTGTCTCTCTCCCTCCCCTCAAACCCCGCGGCCTTCGACCAGCGCTCTCGTGGGAAGCCTCAATCAAATTTCGAATAAAGTTTGCTGGCTCAAAATTTGGTTGTGTGGTCGTTCCCAAACTCCTGCCCCCCGCCCCGCCCCTCCGGTCCTCCCCCATCTCCCTCGATCGGCGCGTGCCAGTGCCCCGCGACGCGTTTCTCGCCGTCCGCCCCCTCCGCGTGTTCGTGATCGCCCGCCTCTCCTCTCCCCGTGCACGACGTGCGTGTGTAAGGCGGGGTGCAGTTCGTTATTTTCATTCCGCCGCCAGATCCCGAAAAGGCAAGATGTTGGTTCGGGATCTGGCCGCTTGGCTGGCTCGTGCGCTCGAACCGCGTCTCATCTCTTTTGCGCGCGCCCCCGTGTGGCCTCTCGCTTCTTCCTTGTGGTGCGTGTGTATGGGTCCCTGCTCCTTTGCCGCTTCCCACTCCCTCCCTCTCTCTTTGCGAGCTTTCAAAACGAGCCGTGGCCGACACTATCGATCGGCCGGTCCCACCGCCCCCCACCTCCGCTCCACCGAAACCCTCTCGCTTGCTCTCCCCTCCCGTAGCTTCCGAATGCCGCATTCGCCCCACGAATCGTTTCGCCCCGAGCCATCACTGTGCCCGCTCCGTCTCTGCTGATGGTGCGTCCTTTCAAACCCATCCTTTCCTCTCCCTGCCTCTCTCGTGCCCCGAAAACTTGATTGGCCAAAAAAAAAAATTCAACCTTCCCGCAGGGGTAGCCAGAAGAACGAGATGCCAATGGTTCCGATGTGACGAGTGTCTCAGCCACCTCAAGCGATGAAATAATATTGTCTCCCGTCTCTTTTCCTTGTTCAAAGAGGATGTTGTTGTACTGCCTGCGGAGGGAGGCCTTGGGGCAGCGATGGCTGTTGGGGTGTAATCGAATTCCGAATGGCAAGCACCGAGTCAAATGTTGGTCCAAAACTACTATAAATGTTTGTTTAACGTGGAATAAATTTTATGGAGGCTTTCTAGGTTGGTTCATTCCGTTTCATGTTCGTCAATATAGGGCAGTTGTTTATCTGATGAATAAGGCCTCGTCCTTTATTTTATCCTTGGGTCTAACTGAAGGTTTCGAAGAACTCACCTTCTCAGCAGCCGTCTATTAATTATTTTACCTCCATGTTTTCTTGCGTACGAGTGACAAATCAGTTGAGATCCTCTAGAAGTATTTCACGGAGTTGAGTTGCGGGTCCTCGTCTTCTCAGGTATAATTACGCAGTTTTAATTTGGTATTACGTATTTTATATAGTAAGCTTATAAACACACCAAAAGATTCTCCTCAAACACCTTAGTATTTCCTTTTGAGGTTTATTGTTTTCCAATGGTTAATAATGCCCGTTGCCTGATTGTCCGGGACTTCATGGAAATTTCCTTTCCTATAGCATGAATCTCGTGGAAACTTTGATTAGGGTTATGGGGCTTCATGGGGGCGGGGGAGAAGATGTTTTTATTCTTCAAGAAATTTACTATCTAAATTGCACTTTACAAGTAAGTGGATATTGCAGGTAATTTAAGGATTTCGAACTATCCGTGGAAAACTTTAACGGAGTTATCCACTAATATACCCAATAAAAAGATTACCACGCATAAACAAATTATCCACCTTGACCGGGGGTGATCCAGGTTCTAATCCCAGTCAAGGTGGATGATTTTTTTCGTTTTGGAAAACATGCATTAGTGTAGCTGTCCAGCACTTCCTCACATGAACATTCGTATATGAATAACAAGTGTCATCCTATTACTCCGTTGCATAGCCTTCCTAAATTAAGTGATGATTTCTCTGAATGGTAAAGACCTTTTGCGTCGTTGTTCTAGTGAGTAAAACTTCTAATTATCAGCATCCTTTAAAACTTCTCAAAAATGAGGAATAAATTTGAAATAAATTTGTTCTACGCCCTCAAATCTTCAGTGCAAAAAAAGCATGTTCTGAGTCGAAGATAAACTCATCCCGTATTGTAATTATTATTTTGTTTTGTTCACATCTATGGCATTGAAAAGGGCATACTATTTCCCTGGAGGACGAAAGTACGAGAGCGCTGGAAAATGCCATCCGGGTATGCGGGAGACCTTTAAGCATGCCTAGAGGTATTTCAGTTTTCGTTTGACAGTACTCGTTTTGTGTATCGTGTTCTGGTGATTTTTTTCTTTTGCCCTCCGAAGCTAGGTACTTACAGATTTTACACCAATCCAGTAATTCCGACTCCCATCTTGCCACACTGTTGGTCTGGGAGAGCGTTCAATATCGATTAGCCTTTATGGACGTTGAAAAGTGCTTTTATTTATTCTTCAGCTTTCTGTAAAGGGAAAATGATATTTTGAATCATTTCAAGGTTCTCCCTTGCCCTGTCCAGCGTGAGTGGAGAACACGCCGAGCATAGGCGGGCATTTCAAGTCGTATTTATCGTTTGATGTGATGCCTGTAATGTAACTTCATTCCTTGTCCTTTTGCCCTTTAAAGTAATATTGTCCCCTATGTTTTCCTGCGGGTAAGGTCGTTTTACACCGTTAGCGTCATTGGGAATGTAATTCGGTTGACACTGCGCAAACGCCAACGACGTCATGATTACCCCATAACTTGGATTTAACCGGTGTGTGTGCATTGCCGAACAGCCTATCCGCCACGCTGACTTGTTTCTGCGGCATTTTATCACATTAGGGATTGTCTCCTGGGATTTTTTTTATTTTCCTCGCAAATGAATCTTATTTGCCTTTAAATATCAAGTCAGCTCCTGCTTAGTTGTCCGTATCCCACTTGCGTTATTTCCTATAAAAATGTTAAAGTTCACGTGTCAATTCCGCTCAGGGTACGGGTTTCAGTGGCGGTACTCCTCCACATCTCCAGCGACACTTGCCAGCTCGTGAACAAAAATGAATTTCTTTTTTAGCTCGCTATCTACGTGTTTTACTTCGCGTGATCCTGAAGTCTCCTGCCTGCTAGAGTTATTTTTTAAGCCGTCGTCGCCATAACCCGTAAACAAATTTAGGCTCGCGTGTAATCTTAGCGTGACATTCCCCCAAGGGTAATGGAATATTTCAGCTTGCATGATTGATTTCTGTGTTGAGCATTATTCGAATGCCCTTCCGTCTTCATACAGGAGGGCCATTCTGAATTAAAGATAAGAGTGTACAGAAAGAGCGAATCGCGGACCACCGAGACTTCATAATCGGTTGGAGAAGGCTATTTTTGAACGCTTGAAATAGTTACCTCTGAAATATGAACTGCTAAAAAATAGGATGTGATAAGAACGTAGGTGATATCATGTCATTTTTGAGTATTTATGAGCTAAATCAAGATGTCGCGCGTCAGTAATAACACAATATAAAATTTCCCAGGTTGTCATAGCTATCTGGTGCCACATTGGTTTTAATTAGTCACTCTGTTGAAGGTATCTTTTATGGAATGGATATTTAAGCTAATTTTGTGTACATTCTTTTACCTAACGAATGATGAAGTGACCTATGGTCGTTTGTGTCAAGAGCAGTTCTGAGGTAATTAATGGGATACTGCGAGAAAGGAGCGTCTCGGATAGAAATGCTATATGCTACCGAAAACGGATACCTGGGTGAGAATGGACTTTTTATGCTCTATCTCATGGAAAATTTATTCTACTCGTGGTCGCCTGTAGGGTTCCCTGTATAGTATAATTATTAACCTTAGTTAATACAATTTTAGCCAATGTGTTCCGTATAAGGAAGTGCGTTTGAACAGTTGGTTGTGTGTGAATGTTGGCTGAATATTGTGTGAAAAGTCGTCCACCCTATTGCTTTGATCTCTCCATGGTTTTTTTCTTCAAGAAGAAATCCGTTTTCATCACAGACGAATGCAAATGGCGGTATTTAGGTATTATATCATATCTGCCAGGTATTAAAAATTACGTATTGTAAGTTTTGCTCAAATGTGGAAGCATGTGATGTCAGTGTTCTTATATTTTCGGTTCTAATAACAAAACGCAAGCGTTGAAATTGGAATAGGACTGTGGATTATTCATGGCCAGAATTGGACTTGTATCTGCCGTATAATTGTTTCTTGTGAAGTTTACGAGAAGTGTCAACGTGTGGCGCTTTAATTAACCATTGTAAGGTTTCACCACCCGCAGAATTTCGTGGAATGCCTTTGCCTTTCCCCGACCTGAGAGGCGGAATGTTTTGTACTAACTTGCCCCGTCACATTGCTGTGTCACTGTCAGAAAACCTCCAGATTTCATTCACTAATTGAGATTATGAATTGCTGTTTTCCCGATTATTTTTTCTTGTTTGTTTTCGAAGTGACTTGCTTTTTCACCTCATTTCCCTATTATTGTATTAGGATTTTCGATTCCTGTTGGCATGTTCAGTCATTGTCTTATTGAATTCCAGTTCATTTGGTTCTGATTTTGAGTTCAAAGTTGTATTCTTAGTTGATTGACGGTCGTGTTCAAGCGGTTGTGCCACGCATGGGTGATTTGTGTCGTAATAATTCTGATATTTTGTGTGTCTTGTGTCGTAGGACAGTCTTCAGCGTCAAATTTCCCCAAAAAAATAATCGGCAGACAAGACCTTGGCGAAACAACACTTTTAAGTTCTCGCGGGGTGCTTAATTCGCCATGCATATTATTATCATTAAACACTTGTAGTAATATAAACTTGGACTCGGCAATTGTATTTTTGG
Source organism: Platycnemis pennipes (assembly GCA_933228895.1). Classification (NCBI taxonomy): domain Eukaryota; kingdom Metazoa; phylum Arthropoda; class Insecta; order Odonata; family Platycnemididae; genus Platycnemis; species Platycnemis pennipes. The sequence goes on from OW121846.1 coordinate 136,178,265, forward strand.
ATTCATTTACGTCAATAACTTTTAGTTTGATGGTGTGAGAAATTTGTAAGACTGGCGATATTTCGGCGCCATATTACTTACAAGGACACTTCAATGCATTTAGCATTAGCTTCGCATATGCTTAGGAAGTGGTACTCAAGAAACTATTACTCCCTGATATCGTCCTAATGTTGTCCGAAGACTTGTATGATTACGTCCCATGTCGTTAGACTCTCATGATAACGGGACTTGAGGAAAAATAACGCCCTATCCAAAAGCAGTGTGCCGGGATGTATTTTTTATTGGTGGGTTTAAACGCTGGGGATCAAACCCTTACATTAGGAATGGATATTTTGATGGTGTTTTGGTAAATTTGTGGCACGATTATTAGTTGACGGAAAATGGTGTACTCTTAAAGCGTAAGTCACCTCATGTCATCTTCTATTGACCACATTTCTTGGGAATGGGAACGTTTATTTTGATATTTTTATAGCTTCGCCGTTTTTACGAATCCTAATATTTAATAAAGCTCCTGACCTTTAGCCCCGATGTCTTTTTTTAGTGCTCTTAACGATTCACGACAATTTAGATGGTGGTATTGTTTTATTTTGACAATTACTGTTGTTATTCGTAGCAGTTGAGTTTTACTAGCATGTCTGTTTCGTTGCAACAGATTTTTTGGGTGGCTCAGGAAAGGGACTGGTCCTATTACCTTGATGAGTATTTTTCACACGCCTAGTTCTTAGTGAGCGAACGCGAATTTTCGGTCGGAAGGAAAGGATATTCCTCAGTTTTAGCGGCACAACTTCTGCAATGACTGGAGGATTTGTCCTCCCATCTATGCCTCAGGATTGTAATGAAAATTCTGATAACGTAGTAGAAAATTATCTCAGTGAAATTACTCTTAAGTTCAAATCCAAATTTCTGCCTTTCCTTGCTTAAAGTGGCGAGCCAAAAGTTAGTTTCCTCAAAGTAAAAGTAAATATACTTCTATGAAATCAGGTGGTATGTAGTAACTCGTTGCTGCTTGGTAAGTCGACTGAAAGTTAAGGTAATTTGCTTGAATGAGGGAATGGTTGGGTGTTTAGAAGTGGTTAACGGGAGAGAAAGCCTGAAAAAAGTATCATGCGTAATGAAAGTGCCAAGGGGTCTTATTTTAACGTCCCATTCGATGGATGGAGTATTGACCGTAGAGTAGCGGATAGTTTTGTCACAGATCGATCTAGGGGAGACAAGGATTGCGCTGAAAACTTCTGCCACGTTTGGGATTTGAACCCAGACCCTTGGAATGCGGGCATGGGAGGAAGGCAAATACTCCTCTCAGCATCAACCAAATCCCCACAGTAGTCTAAGTCGTTATATTAAACAACGTGTCCCCTGTAATTCATTCTGTATGAGATACATGGAACTGGTTGTGAAGGATGTAAAGGAGAAGAATATGAAAATGAATATTGGTCAATATGAAAAGGTTGGCCGATAGAAGAATCGAGTGGAAAGCTGCGTCGAACCAATCCTAGGATTGTTGACCAATGATAATGATTCATTCTGTTTCGGCCCCGGTTCAAGTTTCATTGGAAATCGTTTCGTGCATCATGTGGTAGAGTTTGCGAACACCCTAATTCCACCTTTCTCCTTCTTATGAAATTGGTGGTTTCAGGCGTAACTTGGTGGAATCTCATCGTTAATTGATTTCTCCTTCTTCGCTCTTTCAGTAATTGGCGAAGTAAACGGATGAGTAGTAATAAGACTGAGGCGACCGACATATGCCGTAGGCATCGTTTAGGATATGGCTGCGGAGGAATGTATGTAGGGATTGAAGTTGATGAGGGAATCATTTAGAGAAACCCGGTGTGGTCATGAATGCAGCCTTAACGCAAGACACCAAGCGGCCCACCGTTCTACATCCCATCGTACGGACAGAGTGCTGACCATACAGAATTTGGGTAGGGACTGGAATTCTACTGAAAACTCTCTTCCATTGCTACGATTCGTACCCGGAATCTCGGAATGGGGAGCTAATACAGTAGCCACTGAACCATTTTAATCTCAAGTAAAGTGGACAGTACTTTCACGTGAGATAAGTAGGCACCCAAACATAAATGCAGGAACTGAAGGTCCTTAGAGCATATACCCGTCACATAGCTAAGAGCTTTTTAACCCACTGCATGTGGTTGAACTTCATAAGTCAATTGCTGGTATTGTGAGCGTCTTAAAAAGAAGGCTCATTAAAAATCGTCGCAGAAGGAAAGTTTTCAGCCATACATTCATAAATTCGGCTATCGTGGTCACTCACTCATTCCATGATCAAGAATGAACAGAAGAGTCAGGCGTTAACGATGACACACAATTGTCGAAATCCTGGTTGGTTTTTAAATATAGTGTGGAAATAGTTACTGGTCTTTGTTCATTACTCATCTTGAATAAAACTAATTATTATAAGGTGACGCCTATTGCCATTAATTATACTCCTTCATTTCCATGTAACGTTATTGTTTGATAACTGACATTGTCATTTCCTCGTTGAGTCCCATTAAATAAGGGGAGGTATAAGTTATAATAGAGTATATATCGGGAAAAGAATCATGTAGAAAAGCAGATGCTTATAAAAAACACACATCGAAAAAGTAACACCCGTCCTAGGTCATAGTAGGGTTACGTGATGGAAACGAAAGCATGTCTTCATTTTCCTTAAGAGGATATTCTTTTTTACATTTTCCTTTTCCCTACCTCACACCCTTACTATGGCTGGGTACAATATATGTGTAACGAAATGTATGTAAGTTGTCTGGAGGCAGGGAATGCAAATAGGAACTGTAAGAGTTGTTTTCTCTCGCGGTTGCATTTATTCGACTATCATCGAAACACTTTGTTTATCCATTTACGTTAGAGAGAAATGACGGGCAGATGAACGTCTAACAGATGTTATGAAAAAATTAAGCTCGTGCAGTACGTTACGTTACGTTAGGCTTACATTTCCACTTCACCTAATCTCTTGGAATTAAGTGACATGCGGCATAATTATACATCTTTGAAATGCGAACTGGGTGGTTTTAAGGTGTCGTGAAACAATTATAATAATTAAGGATATCCGGTGAGAAATGGAGAAGTCCATGAAATATCTTATTTTCCAGCTTAAAGTGTAGGATAATTCTTGGAAAAAAGTTGGTGACCGAAATGGATAAGCTCAACTCCACGAACGTGATATATTTGTATGCTCAGGACTTCAACGATAGCTCAGAGCACTTTTCCATTAAGCCTTGGACCAAGTTTCCCCAGGATGGTCACGAAGGAGAATCGATATCATTTTTATGAGCAAGTGAGATTGCTAAGAAACGCGGCTTGTCTTTTGTTAGGCCAGAGATACGATCATTGGATCCCTTGGCATGATACGAATTTCTCGCTCTGGGCGGTCGGGAATAAAACCAAAATGTTTGAGCTGCTTTCTGTGACAGCCGCTCTTGGTATGACGATATTTTGCTCCACATCAAGAGCTTATACATTCATGTACCCTTAGGGACAGATACTTTATGATTTTTCGGTATGCTTCTTCGATAGGTAGTCCTTAATTCCAAGATCCTGGACATCATTGCTTTTGCAATTTATGACCCTCCGAAGAAAGGGAACTAATCGAAGGCGGTACATGTGACGCCTGATTTATCTTTTTATTGGTACCTATTCCATGAAACGTAAATTCAGACTTTTGAATGTTGTTAAGGGATAAGCGGAGGGTACCCAAAAACATTTTTACTTTTCGCTCTCCGTAGGCTCAAGACTATGTGGTGTTAAAATCAAATTAAAAGTAATGTTCTTTACAAATGGAGAATATGACAGTATGATAGTGTTTTCATTGTGAGTACCCAATCAGTATAAGTAACAAGAAGTGCGAGATGATGATATGAATAAAGTTGTGATAAAAATGTATTAACGTCTTACGGTGAAATTATAAAATTTCAGTAGAGGTGCTATCAAGCAAGCCAACATTCCTTAAGTGCCTTAAGCTAGCTATCTTTCTCAGCAATTGTGATCCTCTTTAGTGCCATTCGCGCGATCGAGTTGCCAGCTTGTAGGGACTAGACGAAATAACCGCCGCATTTCCAGTTTGCTCCCCCCCTTTACAAGTGTGCGAGTGAAGAATTTCTTCATTTATGGTGCGCATATTTTCAGTTTGTCCATAAAAAAGTGATGTAAAAACGACGCTTTCTACCTTCTACTTAACATTACTTCTCTTCTACTTAACATTCACGACGGCATCTAAATGTGTGTACTCAGCTGTACATAAAAAAGCATTTGACAATGTTTGCTTAAATATATTTTATCTCTTCGGTTTTGCCAGTGCTACATAAACAGCTTAAAGGAAGTTCTTGGCTGTTTTACTTCGTCGAACTTCGTTGAAACTGTGCAGTTCATTCGTCGAACGGTGTTTTAGTCTTATCACTCCTCTATAAGAAGTCGTTTCAGGCGTAACCTTGTAGAAGTTTTTAATATGCATAATAAAACTCAATGGTAATACTCCACACTAATTTAATGATAGTCGACCCGGCAACTCCATGCCATTTTCAAGGGCACTGAGTTGCCGAAACCCGGGTCGACTATCATTAAATTAGTGTGGAGTATTGCCATTGAGTTTTATTATGCTCATCACTCCTGTCCTGTAACAAAGTACTGCTGTTCTCTTCGTTGAAAATGTTTTGCATCTGACTTTACTGACACCATTTAAGTCTGAAGGCGCATTATAGAATTGGTTTTCTAATAGTTTCCTTGTAGAGTACAAAAAACTAAGTGGTTGAATTCGCTATGCTAGCTTGTACTTGTATTGTTGCTGTTTTTTCCCCTGAAGATCGAGAAATTGCGGAAGATATAGCCCGCCCTTTGTCCTGCAGGAAGTGTGTTGTATAATCGATTGATTCCGTTCGAATTTTCGGCATTACCCCACCGTGTTATTCATCCGAGACGGCCAACGCTTGGTATTTCACTCAACGTGGTGCTAAACAGAAATGTACTCTCGTAATAGGGTGGTGAAAAAATCTATGGCATTCAGAGTCCGGATGCAAAAGAAAAGTCATTTAGTACGCGTTGAAACAAGAGTCCGTTTCTCTCTTTGTAATGTGTGGCGTTTCCTCCTAGACCCTTCCTATTGTACAAGATTATCTCGACTATCCTCGTAAGTAGAGACAATATGGTGTGTTTTATCAGCGTGCAAGTGGAAATACTTCCAGAATATAGTGTATATAATTGTATGTACTTAACTATTTTATTCAACGATATTATCGTGCTTTTCTTGGAATTCACTCCCAGGTTTTTAATCCGAAGAAGTCGGAAATTATTGAATGGCCTTGTTGGCGTTTCTTTTTTCATGGATGAAGTATAATTTTGCCGAAAAATGGTTAAATATCGTAAGAATATAGGAATGTTCTCTGTAGAAATTAATTTTCAGAGATCGCTTTCTGTAAATTAGAGTCAACCTGCATTATATTTTAGGATATGCGATGATCAATTTTAGTGAAACATCATCCCTCATTTATCGCTTTTGAGTTTATATTTTGGGTTACATTTTAATATTAAAAGAGTAATTATATCACAAAGGAGAGGATCGTCATCATAATTGTTGCTGGCTGTCATGCTTACTGATGAATAGGTAATATATTTTCTATAATGCTCATTTGCCGTAACTTATTGTTACCTTATCATAGTTTTTCCCGGAAAATATTTTTCATTCAAACATGCTACTAACGGAAAAAGTAACTGCTTAGTTCGTCAGGCTAGCCAGCTTCTTGAAGGTCAATTAAAGTAACATACACTATTAATGACTTTCATTCACTGAATTTTACTCTTAAATCCTTAACGGTTGTCATTGGGTTGCCCTCGCTCATTCGGAAGAACGAGCAATATGTTTCTAGTCGGTAATTCTCTCGTGATAATTGTTAACTTTCCCTCACTCAAAAATAGACATCGTGTTCAATTTTGCCAAAGGGTAAATTCATCTAGATGTAAATGTGGTGCACAAATTCTTTCTGACGATTCATTGGGCGCATTGAGGGGGAAAAGACGGACGCTCGGTTAATTTGGTAGTGTTTAGAATCTATGAATGTTTTATGTCAGTCATGCAAACCTCAATTTGCGCCATCAGGAGTTAGATTTCACTGAAGGTTGGACAGGATGAAAGGCGTTTCCACAATCCCGTTGCATTAATGTACAAATGTATCTTTTCGTACAATGCCAGGGGGAAGACACCGTCTTGGAACGGAGACGCTTAAAAAAGTGAATTGTTCATGAAAATGAGAAGCCTGGTATTTATGGAGCGTGAATATTTTTAGGGAGAGTCCTTGAGAAAACAATGGGTGGACTGCATTGGCAGGGAATAACGGGTTTAAAATTTTGCGGGCTGAAAGGTGGCCAAAGGAAGGAGAAACTCGTTCGCTTGCTTACTTGCTTTTTCTTGAAAATCCTCTCACAATGCCCTGGATTCCGAACTACATTGTCTTTATCGCCAGTGCTGTTGCGAGCCATTCTTGCGTAAAATTAGGATGTAGCGATAGATGGTGGTTGTTTTATGGAGCGGATTTCGGAGGCCCATAGTTAGGTGCCCCATCTGATGGACTACATTTGACATGGCGTCATCGTGAAATTACTTTTCTCGTCAGAAAGTGCTGTTCTCCGAGGAGGCATTTACGAGAATTAAAGGGCCGTCGAGGAGGTACTCACTTTTCCAGGTAGAAGGAAGGCAGAGAGGTAAACGGAGGAGGACAAGTTCGTAAATACTCCGTAGAAGTCACAAATATGCTCGTAATGGTTAGAAATTAGAGAAAAATTCCATGGTATGCAACGCCTAGCATGTACGTGATGATAAGGAGATAAATTCGGGAATAAATATTTTGAGCAAATACACCCAATGCCCCACGGAATGGACGAATTTCATATAAATCACGTTGAGCTTAAATCGTGCCAGTGTGGGTTATCATTCCTATGGTAGCGTATCGAGCGAGCGTAACTTACTGGGTTTCATGATAGCGGCATCTACTTTAAAAGTCTTGTTTCTTAACCCTCCCATAATGACTGGTACGGTGGTAGTTCTACTTTATGACGAATCTTACTGGCACTTTTGGAGACCCGGGATCCATTATCATCGAGTGAATCGATCCCTTCACGCCAGATTCCCGCGTATTCTTACCTCCATATATGCGCGAGGCTGCTTAGTTTACTCAACGTTTGAATAATACTCTATTAGTATTAGAATATTACTGCTAATATCATCAGTAAAGGTTCTCAGTCAGTTGATCATGTTCTGTCATCAAGGATTACGGCAATTCTTCGCCTTTCGCGTTTAGTATTTCTTCAGATCAATTTATGCTAAGACAAATTGTTTCTTGACAAATTTTAACGACAATTAAATAAATGGAAAAATATGTGAGAGCTATGTTGGTTGACCAAAATTTCCTATTTTAATTTATAATTTGAAATTTTGATTTTGCTAAATATTTTGTATGAAGACATTTTCATACTAACAGAATAGTGCATTGGTTGTTTGGGGTTTCATAATGGATTACGACGTTCGCCAGCAATACTTAAATCATGTCTTGCAAAACCAAGGAATACTTTTACCCGGCTTAAGTTGGAATAAAATCTTGTTGTGGCTGTGCTCGCCTTAGCGTAATTGTCCGCTCACTAAGCGATCACCATACGCCATGCCAACTTAGGTTGGCACCATGGCGAGACTACTGGCTTCCCAATTTAGATGAGGGCCTTTGTTCGATAAGAGGAGTGGGAAATATTTTTAATTAATATACAGGTCCCTACTCGAGTACTGTGTGTAAAGCATTTCGAGTGCAGCACTCCGTTCGATGGATTGGTTGCCAAATGATGACCATATTTGATGCATGTAGTGAAGAGTAGGCTAATGCCGACGTCGGGTACCGTGTATTTCACCCGTTCTCTGCTCCCTGTAAAATTCCTACCGTCACCCAATTAAGCACATCTCCTAAATGGTGCAAATTACCGCATTGCTGGTCATCTCCCTCTAGGAACCATTTGACTACCAGCATTTTATTTTTTCTAAGAACTTCTCGCACTAAACCTCGCTGTCGGTTGCCTCTCCCGAATTGCTACCACTGCTACTGGACTGGGTTTTTGGTGATTCCTTGCGGGGCCGTGCGTTGGAATGCCTCCCGATGTATTAGTATTTTGTCGTTATTTGAAACTTTTTCCTCCTAAAGTGCTTCCAGTATCGAAATACCTTAATACCTTAATTATCGTGTTAGATGTATCCCATCAGATAACGGTCATTTACGTGCAATGCTTTTTTCTGTCACGCCCGTGAATGGAATGTTAAGCCGTGGTATTTTAGAGTAGGCATTTTTATAGGTATATGTTGTGTAATAGGGTATTTTATTTGCCATTTTACGTTAGTGGGTGACTTGCTATAAAAGATAAATGTAGGGAAGGAATGGATCCTCAGGACGGCCTTCTATTTTCTCATTTCTGCCGAAGATCCTCGGCTGAAATGAGGAACTACTTCGCCTCCCCAACCGCACTACCTTTATCTCCCCTGCCTCAGCTTTCCTCAATCTTTCGTCCTTGACCTTGGGTATACTGCGGGAACTAACCTTCATTGATCAAACATTCAGGGTAGACACGTTGCGAAGTCGGGTAGCGATATGATCATAATTAATACGAGATTTATTGTTAATCAAGCTATTGATAAATTTACCTACACTGAACATAGAAGATAAATCCGAACTTAAGGTGGATGGTGGTGGTTATTCATGGGAGGAGATTGATAGCTAAGGTCATTTTTACTCTAGATGCGCATGGTTGGGTGCTGGTAAGATTTTTAAAAATGGATGGATTTATTTTAAAATGGAAGATTATTTTAAAATGGATTTTAAAATGGAAAGAGGAATGGTAGAGGGAACTTAGGCATTGGCATTATCTTACTCTTAACGCAATATCACAAGGGTTCCACAGTTTGACACGAAACTGATGTTCGGAGTAATACTTTTGTGTGCTTTCTGCACAGCACTAAATTACGTACCTTTGTTTCGCTGAAAAATATCGGTCACTTTCGAAAATCGAACCGTGGCGTCCGGGAGAAGAGGCTGGTGCTCCACACCAACCCTATGCATCATCGTGATCAGTGTAAATTTTCTGCCACGTTGGTGAGGCGACCGACAGTAGAGGTCACGTATGTCATTAGGTTCACGAGGGTGGTGTGGTAGAAGCTGGGTTTAGAGCGAACGAAGGAAGAGTGAAGAGATGCCCGGCCTCGGCTTCAGCCTATGTACTTCCAATGAAAGGCGACGAGGGGTCACCGGATTTGAGGCCCATACGACGGATAGAATCCTGACCTTGAATTTCTCTCCACACATCTCGCTATTGGGTCCCAGTATTTCGCTTTAAAATCTCTGCCACGTTTAGAATTTGATTCTCAGATTTCGGTGTGGAAAGTCTGAAATCAAGCCACCTCACCGAATCTGTCCCTGACCTATTAATCACTCGAGATTTTCATTCACTGATTTTCTCTCGGGTAAGAGTCATCAGCCAATGTGAGTGCTCATCTTCTCTAAATTATACCTAAATCACTATATGTTTTTCTTCCTCCTTGACTTATTTACTCAGTAATTATTTATCTGGAACGCGTTTTCCCGTGAACTGATGTCAGTAAATGGTGTTTTCGGCAATATATTTCCTACCCCAGCGTCCCTTTTTTTATTAAGTACCTGTTTTCAATCCTTTCCTTATTTTCAGTCAATTTGCGGACGCAAACAGGAGTTGTTGACTTGTTTTATATTTCTGACTCCTTCAGTTTCTTAGTCACGAAATCACCGTGAACTCTATAAATCCCCTGAATGCCTTTTGTGAGCTTATACGATTTCTGTTTGCATGATGAAGTTGTTGACCCATATAAATCGTCCTCCTTTTGGTCTCTGTTCGAGTAGACATTTGTGAAATGAAAGGAGCTTCAAAGAGAAACATCAGGAGCTCCCGTTTTTTCTAAAATCTTTCGGTATCGCCATCGTATTTGTCTGATGGCCAGGACACGGAATGGTACCTATGGAGTGCTTTGCCTTTTGCACTCAAACTGAGTTTTGCTCCTCATGCAAAGGGGAACGGTAGCTCATTCGATAATGTAGCCTTTCGTTGGATGTGAGTAAAGCAAGTACATATTCATTTCCATCGGAGGTAATCGTTCAAAGTGGCCCAGATGTGGTCGCGCCGGCCTGGGGACAATAATTTACAAATTGGAACAAGTTTCGTCGTGTGCTATTTTAGAAATGATCCGCATTTTCTCTGTAATTCCCAATTTTTTCGTAGTCCAATGGAATTTCATGTGACATGTTTGCTTTTGGATGTGGTGAAAGTCTTCAAAGGTAATATGCTGCTTTGCATATGCTTTTTGTACAAATTATTGTGTCAATGCATTCTATACCTTGCCATCAATTTTCCTGAATGCCCACCTTTGGAAAATGCTATAAGATGCGGCTGGGCTGCTTTTAGAGTATATTTTTCGTAGGTATCAGCATCCCTACTTTTTCTATCGTATTTTTTTAAGCCAGGTTGTGAAGTCTGCGCCTAGTCATTTAGGTTCCTGGGGAACGAATCAGGTACTGCCAATCGTTTTATTTCTAGGTGCCGTCTTACATTACGTGGCGAAATGGTTTTCTGGTGATACCGCCGTCGATACATATCGATCGTTAATGCTCACGATAAGTAACTAATGGGCTGATGGGCTTCATTGCATCTAAACCCTTGGTGCCCACCGCAGTAATATCTTCATAGCGGTTAACGTCAATCACGAGACTATAATACGGCCCGCAGTGTCTTATATGCCTATTATTTGGAGGTAACCGTTGAGATTCCGTTGAGTGTGAGGATTTAAAATGCTTAGGCTTAATTAATGTATAGGCTTCTACCTTTCTCGTATGGATTAAGAACAGAGTATAAAATACCACTTAAGTGAGGTGCAGACATGTCTCTACGGTGTCAAAAGGTTATTTAAGGTCATCATATTTTGTCTCCTACAGGCAACGAGAAAGCATCGCTTGAATTTCCACTTGAGATTATAAATACGCGTCTTTCTATCGTTTTTCTCTCTTTTCAATACCAGACCACTGTTTAATTTCAATTAACTGAAATATCTTCATAAAGAGCATTTTTATTATGTCTATTCATGACCGATTTTCTTTGGCAATGACCGTGAATAATAGGACCTTCAAACATTTTCATCTAAATAGTTTCACAGAGGGATGAAGCATCTGAAAACGAAGACCTGGTGTTGTCAAGTCCTTCTTTTTGGCGAACAAGCCCTTGTGCCGTATGTATTGTCAATAGCAACAGCATAATAAAATATACAGCGTAAATCGCCACCTCTTGGATTTTTTGTTGATATGTTTTGGTTATCAAATGTTATTTTGCTGCAATTTAATTAGAGGGAGCGCTATAAAACAGCCCGCAGTGTGTTTAATTTCTATTAATTGAAGGTAACCGTTGAGATTCCGTTGAGTTGGACGAGGGAGAACAAATTAGCCTTAGCAACGCTGAGAAAAATTGCCAGTGGTAGAGGGTATTTTCATGGTCAGTCACGAGATGGAGCATTGTCAGGTTTTCTGACATCGAATAAATAAAAGAACGAGGGATACCGGTCCACATTTTCGTGTTCTAGTAACTTGCTGAGGTAAGTCATGTGCAGCGGAAATGGAATTTCAGTGATTGAAAAATGTAATGGTCTCCGCGATTTCATGTCAGTTATTTTTGGAAGGGAATATCGAGTCGCTTCAGTATGTAAAAAAGTATGCCCTCTAGCTTCAAGCTACTTTCTTTTTGCATGTAATTTAGGTTCCATATTCTTAATTGGCAAGTCCTCTCTGAGAAAGAAGCCAGTTATAGCGTGGCTCGTCTTCAAGTAGCCCTCCAAATATTTAAGATTATGTGGATGTAATTAATTTTCAACCATAATTCCTTTATATCTTTCCTCTTCTAAAAACTTTACCATGCGTTTGTTGATGCTCGACCCAATTCTATATATTCTGTATCAGTCGAGACAGTGTCGTAGGCAGTTCCTATTATTCTACCAAGTTATCGGCGTAACTGAAGACAATAGATGCATTGTTCTCGTTGCCTTTCGTCCAATCATTTTCTTCACAGATAAAGTATCATCTTGACCAGTTATCATTGTTTTAAATGCCAAATCAATCTGTGAGTGAAGACAAGTTTTATCGTAAAATCAATGTTCCTGGGTATTAGTCAGTGGAATAGCTGCATTTTATAAAATAACTAGGGTAACTTTGTAGGTTCCACAAAAATAATTCATTGTCCGACCAAGGTTTCACCTGTTAGGGCATCATCAGGTGTCATCATACCTGATGATGCTGTAACAGGCGAAACCTTAGTCGTACAATAAATTATTTTTTGTGGAGCCTTCAAAGTTACTCTGGTTATTTTATATAAGCGTTATCGGGTCGTAATTATACAATAAATCTTTGTAAATTAATTTATCTGAGAAACTCGTTGTGTTTTTGTGATTCTTTTTAAATGGCTCGAGTTGGAGAAAAGGGAATACGATTTTTTTCATTCCCAATTGAACCAACCCCTTTTCAGAGAAGATTCGGGGTTCGATTGGGAAGTACTTGTCTAACTTAAGAAGTATGAAGTCTCAAGTGGATCGTCAGCTGTACCCTCTTTCAAATAATTGCTCGTGCTCATGGTTGGCTTTAACGCTGCTTACATCGGATATGATAAATATTGCAATGGAAATTTGCCCTAGCCTTCGGATATGTAAACTGCTGACATCACTGCTGTAGTTGAACTCTTTATCTCGTCATGTTATTTTTGCTGAACCATGTTTGATGATCGGGTGTTAATTAGAACGAACATTGGCTCCCAATACAGTGGCAGTATCAAAAATTCTTTGATGAAGTCCTCACTTGAGTTATGTCTGTAGAATATCGAAGCTCAGTGCTCGGTCCATCGGATGGTATGTTAAACTGTTGGATCTTTTGATTTCTGTCGTATTATTTGATATAGGCGACCCACAGCTAATATGATTTTGCGCCATTCTGTTTAGGTGAGTGCTGGAGTGTTGGTAGGAACTTTTCAGGGAATGGTGGACGGAAACCCGCCGTCGGGGTCAACCTACACTTAACGAAAGGCGCCAAGAGGTTTTTCGATTTAACGTCCCATCCGACGAACGGAGTATTGAACTAGAACTATAATTATATATCCATACAGAAAACAAGTAGGTACCGATATTCTACTGAAATAATTCTCATGGGGATAGAACTCGGTCACTCAAATAGGAAGCCTGTATTCTAGCCTCCACACCCTCTTAATCCCATTCCCCATTTCCTTTCGTGCAGAGTCGGCCGAAACCGACGCTGGCGTCTATTTTACCTCCACCCCTCTCCCTCTCGCTTGCGCTCATCCACCTTCCCATTCAGGGAGCGCAAATACTTGAACTGGTAGTCCCGAAACCACTAGAGTCTACGATAGTGATGGAACTACGTGAATTCGTCCGTCCTGCTGGCATGAAGCCTTGCTTACTGTTATACCTGTAGTTTTGACATTATTTTCCCGAAAGACGTTATAAAGGGCAGAGAAGATCCTGAGGTCAGTTATTTTCAATTACAAAAAGAAAGTTGGAAATACGTAGATGAGTCGGCATTGAATAAGAATTAATTTGTTAGTGGAAGAATTACTGTTAATCATGGCGAAAAAGCATTTCTTGAGTTCTTCTTCTCTTGCCATTATTTGTGCCCGGCATCATCCCCTTACTTTCAACACGAAGCAGTCTTTTTTATGCTCTTCGTCATGATAAATGTAAATTGTTCATATTTATATTACGATACATTTCTTAGAGACCCTATATTTTCTGTAGTGAAAGATTAATTTTAAGATGTAACCAACGATTCATAATAATCCGGGTTCATGCTCATTCGCTATCTAAAATTAGAGTATTAAGATTTTGAAGGGTGCGTGACTTTTCAAAAATACTTGACATCGCGGTGGAAATAAGATCATCTCTATGGTACCTCCATTTTCCCTGAAAGAATGCCGTAGGTAACCGAGTACTTTGTTGCAGTTATGTCGAAAATATAATCTTGTGTTTAATTAAAATGTCAATCATTATATCCCAGTGCCTCTTTAAGCTTTCTGCAGATGATGGTAATCATCACATTACCGCCATTGATGTAGTTACGCTAAGATAATGGAGAAATTAGAACACCAGCCAGTGATTCGACGTTGTTGTCGCTGGTTGGGTGGGTGGGTGGGAGGGGGGGGGGCGGAGGAAAAGGCCTCTCCAAAAAAATATCTCTTTGTTTATTCATGAAACGTAGACACTAAAGCCGAAATATGACGGCCATTACCGGTAGGGAATTGGGACCGAGGCGTAAGCTTAATAGCTGTTGGATCTACCCACCTTTGGCCGCAATTTGCGCTGCGAATGCTCTTCGTGGATGATGAGGTTTAATTATTATAGCCCCGTCATCTGAAATTTCAACTCTCTTAGTAAATAGAACATTGGGCTACGGGCGTGTACATTACTATTACGGCGAATTGCCGCAATGGTTTTAAAAATATATCATTATGCTCGGAAGATAGATCAACTGCGGACTTAGTTCTTTCTCGGCGAACTGATGCTGTGAATTCTTCGCGGGTTTTCCACCGGGTTAGGTATTCTGCTGCCGACTTATCTTATGCAGGCATCAAACGCGCTGAGGACGATGGCGGAGTTAGCCATTGAACCGTCGGCAGCAGAATACCTGACCCGGTGGAAAACCCGCGAAGAATTCACAGCAACTGCGCTCCAATTGAAAGGGTAAGTAGTGACGTCTCGATTTGATATGGTTGAGTTCTCACTATTTGCATCATGTTACTATGCCATCAAATGGGACAGTTTTATTCACCGCTCCCACGTCCTGGGTCTCGATATTTTCACTCTCAAAATGACAATGTGACACTTTCTCGCTGGCCATTTTATATTGCCTAAAGAAACTTATCGCGACACCTCACCCTGTCACTCCATTTTGGAAACTACTGGTGTAGTTTCCTTCGTGTGTTCCTGTGGACCTTTTTTTAATATGTGCTGTTTTTATTCTGAGAATTCGTACTTAAATCGTTATTACTCCAGAGCAAGAGTCTTGCAGGATCATACGGGATTACTGCTCATTATCGTCCACTGTGCCATGGAACTCTTTTTTTTGCTTTCAGTAATCTCGGTGGTTTAAGTGCTTTCATGGCTGAATAAGCTAGTTAGCTTCGCTTATTTCGGTTACCTTTTACCATATTTTATGAAGGACTTCTTTTTTAAAAGTTACGTATCACATTGGTCGATTAATCCTCTTTTAATTTATTCTTTTTAAAGTGTTCCTCGAGAAAACTCAAACCTGATATTTATCTCGTGCCTTATGCGAGAATATTTTTTTAAGTATCCCGTGTGGCAAATCTCGTCCCTAGGTATAATCTTAACGTGTAATTATTGCAAATTTTTGCAAATAAGAATCGCTGCATACGTATAGAGTAGCTGTATGGATCAGTGATGCACGGCGACTTGACAGTTAGGAATGTAACGATAATACAGCTCTTGGAGGGTAAGAGCGATTTTTTATTTTGTTTTTGGTTATTTTTTCTTGTCACAATCTGGTATTTGTGTATTATTTTTGAGGTACTGACATTTCATGCCCTAGGAAGTAACTTGGATCCCGCAGTAAAGGCTGAACATCTCCTCAGCCTCCGTAGCCATTCGCATCTGTCCTTGCCTCCACGCCGAGCGCTGTTGACTCGAGGACGAAGTATCGAGTGTCTGCGATTTGTCGGGTCGACTGCCGGTTCGATCTAGTCATGTCGGTCTCGGATTTCAGCACCCCGTGCCCTCACGCGGCAGATCCTCCTGCTGAGAGACGTTTGGGAGTCCATTTCCATAGGCATTCCCCTTGAAGGTGGTCGGTTGTGTTCTCCTGAAATACCCTCTCAACGTATCCCAATATTTCTCCCTGGAGTGGAGGAGTCAGCTCTGCAAAGCGTCCGTAACTTCGCGGCTTCGCCGGGAATAAAGCCTGCCACGTTCAGGGTTTTAGAACTTTTCTGGGATATTACCCATTGAAGGTTCTTCTAGCAGTGTAGCGCATGCTCTATGATCTGGGCGGTTTTCTAGGCATATTTGTGCCGCATTCATCGCAGTTTGAGGTGATTTTTTTGCTGGAGTAAACACTGAAACTACCGGCCATTCGTTTGACCGTAACTTTAGGTTCCTTTCACATACACGTATTGAGCTTTCGAATTTTTCAAACCATCGTAAGATGCTGAATATTTGGGGTACACCTCATATCGTGGAAATTTTCTTTGGGGAATTCCGCATCATGGAAAATTGTTATTAATATTATTTTCATCTGAATAATATATATCGTGTATTGGTGCGTCAATGTTAATATCTTGACCTACTCATTTCACCAGTATTGTTTACCGCTTAGGGTTTTGCTATCGCTCAGCGCTAATCTCACATTTTGATTATAGTAGAATGGCATGCTTTTGTGGCCCCTTATTTTTCGATAGTTTCATTATTTACTCCAGAATCAAAGTGTTCTATTGGATTGAGAATATATTGTTTGCTTTTAATTATTCTGTTATTTGAGTAATTTAGTTTCTAGAATGGAGTTAATCCTGAGGTTTCTCGTATAATGTTTATTCTGGGTCAAGTTTATATGTTAATTTGTTGTTATTATTGAAACTTTGTTTTATGAATATTTGTTGGGGCTAAGAAACAAGGCCAGTTCCTAATTAACTTGAACTGGTATCTACAGGATTATTTGACCAATTTCAAATGGCTTAACGGAATGCTTCCTTTTAAGTAGGTGTAGCCTTTATTTTAGAAACGAGGAAATAGGTATGCGGAAAATGAAAACGTTACGGTGTATTGTCAGCTCCGAAGTATTTTGAATTTAGTGCCAGTGAAATGTAAGTTATGGTGGTTCTAAGTCGTGTACATTAGTCACCAATGACTAAAAAGCGTCGCCATGTTTAGTTTCAATTTTGAGCGTTTTCCTTCTGGGCAGTGTTTTTTAGTGCTCAAACATTGAACTACTCAAATCTCAGAGAGGCATTTTTCTTTTTACTTGAAATCTGAATAAGGCATATTGTATGAAGAAGTTGGTATTACTAAGGATGCGTTGGCTGTAGAGAGACTCGAATGGAGGGAAGTTAAGTTATAAAATACGTTGTGAAGTAACTTTGTGGTATTCCATTACACCAAGGTTTATTTAAAACTTTTACAAGACCACAGATTTCAAGGAAACACGACCCGGGTTTCAGCGAATGATCGCCATCATCAGGTGATGTTGATCAGATCTGAGATGATTTGAACCTGATGATGGCGATCATTCGCTGAAACCCGGGTCGTGTTTCCTTGAAATCTGTGGTCTTGTAAAAGTTTTAAATAAACCTTGAAGTTAAGTTAATAAGCGTTATCATTCAACAATGAAAATTTTCCTGGCGGAATCCTATTTCATTCCAGAAATTAAAATATTTCTGTGAATCTTATTAATAGGCTAGTGTTATGAAGGATCATATGATTACTAGGATTGCATTTGAGTAAATTCTTATTGTTGCGTTTCACACAGTGGCGTAAACTCGTCTGTATCCGTGATAACCGCTCATATTGCATTGGAATTAAGGCTTAGTGCTGTGTTTATATTAAATACTAACATTCATAAGGATATCTTCGTAATTGTATTGCAATTATTTGTAAAATTTAGATGGCGTAGAAACTTTTTTGTGATTTATATTTCACAAAGAAATTGGGTTTCAAATTTTTCATTTGGGATGTCTCTCTTTCACCCCATTATTTTTCCCGAAGCCTAGTCTTTTCTTAATCACTTGTGTGTTAATTCTAATGTGGCGAGGTCATCATGGATTTCGATGAAAGCTGCCAGCTCTTGTTTATGGTGAGACCCGGATGGTTTTCTAAAAGAAATGGGATATCAAATCCTGTCATTCAAATTCTTTCGAGGTTAAATTAATTCGATGGATATGGTACATTAAAAACGGCTGAATAAGGACCTTCTGATGGATAGAAATGTGTTATTAACATATTCATCCACTCTACTCGCCTTGGGTATTGCTATGTAATAATTGCATGACCAATCTCTTTGAAAGGTAAGAGAGCCATTAGAAAGGTTTGCATTATTTGCCCCCTTGCACGTGTACATTAGCGTGGTCGTTGGAGATCTTGCGTATTTTCTATTTGTAGGTAAATAGGTTTGGCTAGGCTGAGTACCCCATAGCACTCGCTTCGCTCATAATTCCAAAGATTCGAATAAAGGTCGTCGTACACTTATATCGTCGGTAGCGGTGGCTTAACTTGTTGAGACTGAAACTCCCACACTTGTCTTCATTATGAAATTTTTTTCTTCTTTTAATTGTATGCGTTGGCATTTCTGTGGAAATCTTCCTGATCCAGCCTATTATTGTCATCGGTACGTAAGAAAACATCTAGTTTCGCTTTGGTACCACTCTTCTCTACTTGTATCTTTGTTAGCTGGTTTTTAATTTTTGTTATTGAACTTTTTGACGGATGTTAAATTGAAAGTTTCTTGCTAATTCCCTATGGCGTGTGGGTCGTTCACGTTTGCTGGAACAGTGATAACTTCCCGTTATTTCTTCCGCGCTTAAATTGCTAGAAGATCAAGGAACAATTTGGGTGGTCCCCATCTTCAGAGTGCTGCGCAAGCAACCTCAAGGGTGTGTGACGGGGCATGCATGCAATAGCATGCAATATATACTAATAGGTATATTCATTCGTAATATATTAGGCATTATTTTAGTCCACTAAACAGGCACGCGACGGTGCAGTTTACATGAGTTTGTAGGATTATAAATATTTTGATAATGCACTTCATTATTCTATTATCTATGATACTATTACCGATCATGATGTTACCTTATGATCTCTTCGTGTTAGCGGAAAAAATATTGATTCTATCCATACGACAGTGTTGTCAGATTAAGCTTCATGAATTAGAACGTTGGAATCCTCGCGTTGAGTAGTGCAGTTGGTTCATCTTTTTCAAGGGAATTTCAGTTTCTTCTCTATAAATGAGATCGATGTTGTGCTTGCTTAAACTTCCCACTTTCATTTTTTGTGGTGAATACATACGCACTCACACATAAACATATATATATATTTGTGTGTATATAGACACACACACATACATAAATGCATATATACACACACATACATACGCGTCTCTTTGTCCCATTCCCGCACCTGCCTCTGTCCCATGCCTATGTTTTGTGACCAAATTGCGTAGCCTTTGAAGCCAGCGGCACTAAGCCCGTGTTCGTTGATTTGCAGGTTCCGTCTTACGAATGGTATGAAGGGTGCTTCCGCAAGGGGTCAGGATTAATACAAATGGAGGAGCAGGGTGTACCGGTTAAAGGACCTATCTCGACATCTTGTGTCAACGGTCATCATGCTGAAGCACTCCTGCAGTCTTCGTTTGTGTGTTAGCAATTGTCAAGGTAAGACCAGCGTCCAAAGTAAAAAAAACAACAAATCTTGCCTAGTTTAGCTCCTTGTGATCGCTCAAGTGTTTCGGATGCCCACCACCCTTCACCCCCTCCCCCTTCAGTAAGTCTAGTGAGCCGCCCAAGCGTCCGTGCCCCCATCTTCTCTTTCGCGGTTCATCTAACTTTCCGTTCAGCCGGGGTCGCGTGTGAAGAGACTTCCTCGCTTCCGCCAGCGCTGTGGATTCGCCGAGGCGATCAAGCGAGCGGTGGGGTGCTGGAGGGCGGGGAGGAGCGACGGAATTTCGATCCTGTCTCCGCTGTTTGCGCACGACTCTGGCTCGCCCGCCCGGGGCGTCGTGGTGCGAGGTCGGGAGGGGTGGGGATGAAATTTAGTCAGGGCTTAAGAAGCAGTTTCCAGTAAAAATTCATCCGCATAAAGTTCCTCCAGGAGGTATAAGAGCTAAGTGTCTCCCTCCATCGTTTTGTGTCACAGCATCAGTTCCTCAATTTCATTTTGTAGCTAAGCCCAGCTTGATTCGATAATATATTTGTGTAGGGTTTTATGAAGCACTTTCTATTTTTCTCGATCCATCCCTTCTTTGCGTTTTCTTTGATCGAGGCAGTAGTTATTAGTTAATAGATGAGGGGAAAGACATCTGGTGCCAGTTACTCCTTTAGGTGAGAAAGGCGAAGGATTTTATCAAAGGCTGGATAGAAATGCAAAACTCCATTTTCGTCTTCCCGTACTCTACCGTTTACAGGTCTGCAGACATTTTAAAACTTAGCGAATGCGCTATCAGGGTGACAAATTTGTGGGTAGATTGTTATTTTCATTATGCGTTCGTAATTCTACTTAGAAGTTTCACCCACTTGCGGCGGGAAGTATTTGGGGTTTGAGCGAGCTATCCTCTCGTAGTCTAACTCCCCCAAAGTTAGTGAACTTCCCCAAGAGCCGCAATGGAATAAGCGGTCACTATTTTGGGTCTGCGAAGCTTTGGTGTGCTTGTCATCACATGCCTTATACTTTCATGAACTGATATATCGTTTCAGGCGTTATCTTTTGAACTATTAACTTAGGTGTGTCAAACGTAATTCAAAAGACTGTCATGTTTTAAATTTATTTACTAAAATAAGGCCCCACAATTAAGCTACGTGTAGATCAAAATACGAAACTTGTTATACTTTTCATTATCATATCCTCAAATATCAATTTTTTAAATTGATAAATACTGTAATAAAATTGTTGTTACCTCAAAATTAACTTGATTACCGAGCACATGGGGCGTTGGACTGGTTTTCACAATTGCATTTGGCCTAGTATTAGCAGAATTATTCCAAAGGGTTCAAATTTACTTCTTCCACGTCAATGGAAAAATAAGGAACTCGGAGAAATTGGAATATTGTAGCCTCCCCACAGCTCCTTATTGGGGATGGGAATGGCTTCGTAAAAGTCTTCCTCTCTGGGAATGGAACTGAGATCTTAAGGATTTATAGTGAAGATAGTGTTAGTATTTTTCGTATTATTCTGAAAGTTTTCAGATTTTATTAACCAAATTGGATAAGTAACGATTTCCTTTTCGGCTTGGGAAGAAGCGTTGGATGCGGTTTGAGGATTTGTGTCGTTGATCTTGCTTGGTGACCGATACCATCTTTGGTGTTATTGTTTTACGTTAAGAAATAAATCCTGCGAAGCCCCATTGATAAATGTCTTCACCTTAATCACTCCTGACGACCGGCTGCCTACGCTCGTGGAAACACTCAAGTGTACCCTCTGCGTTTGGCTTCAGATTCTCCCTCGTAGTTCTTTATGCTGGTTGAAATTAAGTCCACGAGTATCGCCCCATAATTACGGAATTTGCGATGTGAGATTGAATTTCGTCGGGCAATATATTACGTTTTCTCCTCGCAAAGGGCCGATAGGTTGTCTTATCCTTTGATGTAGTTGGGAAAATGCCTTGGCTTATTTCGCTCTTTTCGTTACAGCTTGGTCATGCCAATACCAGTATCGCACTACTTGCCTGTGTTGTCTACCTTGTTGAATTAGCGTGTTTATTGTCCTTTATTTTCTCACTCACTTTTATGTAATCACTACTATAAATCTTATGCTAAACAATTAGGAACTATCGGCGTATGATGTTCATCCGCCGTATAATTCATATTCAGGCATCATTGATTTAGATAATAAGAACTAGAGGTTTCCAGTTCCTTCGCTTTTCTAGCTCCATAATTTTATGCAGAGCCATGCCACTGTGTAAACTTTCAATTATCATTTTGATATCAGTGCACATGGCTTCTGTGTTAACTGAAATTAAAAACCTTGCCAGCTCTCGAAATGGATATTATCATTAGTATATCTATATTTTCGGTTCTCCTTTACTTTCAAATCCAGATTCTTATTGCCTAAATAATTCAGTTTGGTTTATAATTTTTTTAACTATCTTTTTATTTATTTTTTGTGAATATTGAAGTAATTTTACTTATATAAGCTATGTAAACTGACATTTATAATGAATGGGAACAATCTCTCTTTATTTTAAAATGGAGGAAATAAACGATGAATAAAAGCAGCGTAATTACGTATTAGTTGAGATATTGTATCCATCTCTCGGGATAAAAGCTGGTAAACATCAATCTAAAAAGATGTATATTTACGAAGTGTTTCGAACTCTGAGAATATTTATTTTCAGTTACCACTTCTTCCTAAAGTTGTGAAAATAAAATAATTTATCATTGTGCATGCTTTTATTGTGTTAGTCCCTCTGACCATAAAATCTTATGCTCAAAATTCATGTCCACTGGTTAAGCTCTGAACGTTCGAATGACTTACTACTCCTTTTTTCAAAAGCTTAGGTACAGTCTGCGATTCCAAATGCTAATTTCCGGTATTCTTTAATGACTTCTGTTGGCCAGTATCCTTATTTAACTAGATAGAATCATCTTTTTAATTGTGTTTATCAAATAAGGAAATGTATCCAGTGCAGCTCTGCTCTTACATAACCTGTTTAATTTAGTGGGCAGTTTAAAATGGGAATTCCCGAGAGTCGAAATTCACTTTTTCTCAGATTTTCGCCGCGTTCATTGGCTAGTGTTAAGAATTATTTCAATAATGTTCCAAGTACCATCTTTAGAGAGATCTTAAGTGAAAACCCGAGAGACGTTGAGATAACTGACACTACCACCCAACTTCGTGGGGACCTAAAAGCTGACATTTTCCCAATTTAATGCTTTGTTTCAGCCCCTTACTCCTTACTAGAATGATAGTTTGAGTGATTTTTTGCCTCTTTGCTGGCTTAATCACCATATTGATGCGCTGTGGAGGTGAATTTTGAGCTGCAAACGTACATATTATTTCTGGTTTTTTTAAGGCTCATTAGTTCGTGCCTCGAACAGTACTTTTCTTCTGCTGTATTTTTTCTGACTGATTCAAGAAGGTCCGCCATCCGAATCCGTCTTCGAATAGAGGAAGTCCTTTTAATAGGTGTCTGAATTCGTAACGGTTCAATTTATGCGTCGAATTCAGTCAGCTCCTGTTGCCATTAGCGAAGGGAGCAACGTGTACGTATATTTTTGCGTTGCGACGCAATGCTGGAATTAGTTTTGGTGATGATAATGCAAATTTTCATTCCGCTCTTTTTGAAATAGTAAAATCAAAGTATTCAAGGTATTTTCCAGAAACTTTTATAAAACAGGTTTGCACAACGAAATTTGGAAAATTAACTTCGAATTTTGTTCTCGGCTTGGTTTTTATAACCCCTGGGATTTAAAATGTTAATACTAGACTGTGGAGTGAGAATAATCGTATGCAATTGCGAGAATTTATGTAAATAGTTCCTTTGTGACTCTTTGGTGGAATATACAACCATTGGTAAACATAGCATGTTAGATTATGAATGTTTTCATCTGCTTAGTCAAAATTCATTTAGTACAGAATTCATTGAATTTTTTCTGAAGAGTGGGTGCAGAAAACGCCTGTATCATACTCATGTCGGCTTATCATTGCCTTCTTTCTCAAGCATTTAGTTGCTGTGAAACTAGAATCTATGGGAGTTATAGGACGCACTTGCAATCACGGTATCTCACGCCAAGGGTTGCCTCCGCCGAGAAGGCGGAGACGTTGGAGGACAACGATACTCAGTTTATCTTTCCCATTAATCTCAGAAGACGGATAGCTGCTCGTAAGGGATCTGTCTGGCTTTCGTCACGCCATGCGACTTTTTCATGGCATTATGAACGAGGCCTTAATAGCGAGTGTGACCTGCAAAATCTGTAACTTAGAATGGATATACTCATCCACTCCAAATTATAGTTTACTGTAATATATTTACATGAGGTACATATTTTATGTATATTCACTAGCGTTAAACTTGCAATGTAATAATGAAATAATTTCCTCGCGAGATTCATGTCACTTGATGTAAGGCAATGTTCGTTTTTCCTACTTGACTTTACTTTCAGTTGCAAAAATCGTGGTCGTTTCGTAAAATAGCATTACCATTTGACAAAATCTGGTCATATATTACTTTAGGGGACTGGTCAAAGAGGCGTATTTCATTTTGTTTGCTGCGTCGGTCATCGGTTGGTTCGAGCGGGAGTGTTCAAAATGTCGGCATGTTTTCACCGCATCACTCGCACGCCCTGACGAAGGAAGTGCGTTTCAAGTACGTTGTTCTTCACGCACTATACCGCGTTGTAAACTCGTTGGAAGTGTGTTTCTGTTACCTCGAATAGTGCGTTGTATGTAACCTTGTAAAATTTGGACAGAGTCAGTGGTAAACGCATTGCAAATGCGTTGCCATCATCGTGTATGTGTGTTATGGGCACGTTGTAACCCCGCTTCTGTGTTCAAAAAATCGCGTTGTAAGCGCGTTACAGCCGTGTTGCCATTATCGTGTATGTTGTGGGCACATGCGCTCGTGCAACTCTATCTATTTAGCCAATCGAATGGTTAATACAAAACACTCTAGAATACCTTGCATGAGCACAATTATCTAATTGAAAACAATATTATTGCGAATAGAGAGTGATAAGTTTTTATTTACTTAAGATAAGTACATTTTATGTAATGACACGTCATTTTTCTCGTTCATTCAGAAACAACTACCTAAAGTACATTCCTATTCTAGCATTCACCTACTTCATACGACCCATTTACCGTCAACTGAGCAACGCTTTCGGATAACCATGTCGGTCGGTAGGCCATATATATATATACAGCTGCTGGCTGGCATTCAACGATTGTGATTATTTACTTACTAAAATATAGCCACTGGGGTATTTTGCGCTCTTAAAGCATTTCCCAAATGGCCATTTTGTGGACAAATTTTTGCATGACCGTTGAGAATATACATAACTTATGTTATTTCAACTCCAGGAGAGAAAAATAAGAATTTCTTAATGGCATGGCAGTCCATAAGAACAAACTTTACAAGGGGTTTCCCATGTTACGAATCCATAGCGGGCTGCGAGAGAAAGTGCGTTGTAATGATGATCTCATAGCATGCTTACAACGCGCTTTATCACGTTGCAAATGCGGTGCAACTACGTTGGAATTGAGTTATAAAGGAAGTGCGTTGTAATAACGTTGTGAACCTGTTGGTAGTCTGTTACAACACGTTTACAACTTACTTACAACGGACTTACAGCGCGATACCTTGTGCAGCTGCTTCATCAGTGCGACTGGATTATCATCGATTCCCACATTCAAGGTATTGCACATTGATTTTTAGTACGGTGCATGTGGCCTATTTTTGCTGTCATTTAGCTGTCGCCAGTTGTGAGGTATCTCTCTTCAGTTTGAACGAAGCCTTAACCAGTGACGGCGTTGTTAGCCTTGTGATGGAAGCCGAACTTGATCCGCTGGAGAAAAATATAAGTCCAGAAATGAAATAGTGCTCGCCGTTGAAGTGGATGGCGTCATTGACATCTAAATGTGTGCCAAATGGGAGTAGTTTTTCCGTCGTGGGCAGTCGGTGTTTGAATTATGTCGTGAAACAACTATACGTACGTATTCCTGTCGTATCTGCATCGTGCGAATTTCACACACCAAAGTTCCGGTATCGTAACACAATATTTCGTTCTTCGTTTATCGTTTCACACAAGCCTAGTAAAAGTGGCGGCTGAGTCGTTCCGGAAAGTAGTCTTTACACACGGTGTTGTTGAATTGTTCCATTTTAAGTCACTACTCATTTACGCTATAGTACTTTAATTCGCGCATTAAAATTGTGGTTCGGTCGTATGACCTAAGCCCACACTGGAAGGGTGCAAGGTGGGTATCGTGTTCGGTGTCTGATGCTATATTCACATGCGTTTTTGCATTCCAATCAACGCCAGAGCTTATCAGAATTGTTGGTGCTGAAATGAAGTTGAACAAGACCTGATGGGTAATTCATGAGTAATGTTATATCGTAACATTTTCCCTCTTTGCAAACAGACCCAGATTCGACTGAAATGACTTTCACAATGTGGCATGTGGTTTATACGCTGCTTATGGGTCGTTTCTGGGGAATTCGGTTACGCCACACTCTAATCTCCGTGTGCTTTATAGTACTGTAAAGGTGATTTTTGTCATATTCCTATGACACGGGGTGTTCTCATTTT
This sequence comes from Platycnemis pennipes, assembly GCA_933228895.1. NCBI lineage: Eukaryota > Metazoa > Arthropoda > Insecta > Odonata > Platycnemididae > Platycnemis > Platycnemis pennipes. Next base: position 136,204,335 of record OW121846.1, read on the forward strand.
GTTTTTTGTTCCGTCACCGTCCTGCTACACTTCAACGCTCGTAGATGTAGTTTGTACCTTCTTCCGAAAGTAATTATTTTCCTATCCGTGAAAGAGCCTTATGTATCATACCCACGCCTCGTTTTGGTTATGGCTTATCCTCTAAAGATTTGGCTTCGATCGGATTTTTCTGTTTTACTTGCGTCACAGTATTGATTAATTCTTGTGACGGGTGTTCAAGCTCGTCTGAGCGCTTTGGTTTCGTTTCCCCTTAGATAAGATGACTTCACAAGAAACGAACCCCCTTGTCTTACTGAGTCCAAACTTAATTTTCCAGTGGTTGGTGAATTCTGTGGGCAACTAGCAGTATATTTAGTTCGGAGTAAGTACTTTTGCCTCAGTTACATGTATTGATGCAATTTCAAGTTTGTGAACTTCTTTAACGGTGAGCGCGAAGTTTCTCCGAGATGTCGCGATAAATTTCTTCTATGAATGGCTATTTTAGTTGTGCAAACCTTGGTATTGCTTCGAAGGGTGGCGAGGAAATAACTTTGGCAAGCCACTATTTAATAAGAACGTAGCCGAGCAACTGTAGCTCGGTGCTGCCACGCAGCTGGGATTGTAGTCTTGAGGACGATGAAACTGATGAACTTCCGAAAGAATGCTAATTTTTTACTAATTCTAATAATATTTTTCGAGTAGGTACTCTTTGTAGACGGAGCCGTGATAGTTATATTAATAAAAAAGATGAAAACCTAAGGCCTTTAATTTATTTACTGGAAAAATTTTTGTTTTGACGTCAAATTTTTGCGTGAAAAATTTTGTTTTCTCGAATACCTCAAAGTTATGGAAGGAAGAGGTATGTGTATATTTCTAGCCTCCGTTGAGGTTTGCACCCTCCCAAGGTTTTTGGCGGGCATCGTGTCGGTAAGGACCTCCTACCCTCCTATCATGCGTTTAAGAGATTCTTCTCAATAAGTTTTCCAATTCGAACTTCGCAAAGGATAAAATTGTGTATCAAAGGTCAATATTTCGATCGAAACCGAAATTCAAATTCAGGCGCGTTGAATCAAATAATGCAGTTAAGCGGTTTGGAATAATTGTGGCCTTCTTTGAAGATTTACCCGCTTGTGTAAAAAGTATGCTGCTATGTTTGTGATTAATGGCATGGTTCTTCCGTTTTTGCTTGATTTGCTCTGTGCATTCATTTAGTATTAATATGGTTTATATTTTTTTACCACTATCGTTTATCATGATTTTCGCTATGCTGCTCTTTCTATATCATTTCGAGATTATCGTACTCCCTTGGTCTCGTAAGTGGAAATATTTTGCCTTCAGTTTCAATGTAATTTTCCTCTAATGTCGTGGTAGGTTACGGTAGAAGCTTTTATTCGTCCTCAGAATTTTTTAAATAGTTTATCCAGCGTGTTTTATGTATTTCAGTGGAAATATCATAATAGGCCCGTTATTGACTTTGAAGGACAAATATTTGGCATTTTTCATGAAAATTTAGAAAAAAAGCCTCCTCATTTATTTTCAAATTTAGTATGAGTGTGTAAGGTATCACCATAAGTAGAATATCAGAAATAGAATTTAAGAAACTACTAGATTTTGGCTCAACACGGATTCACGGGGAACTACCGTTTCTGATGCATGAAACACTTGGTTGCGTGAGAAAAGTGAGTCATTGCGTTTTAACTGTATATTTTATGCACAAATATTGCACATTAGATGTTGAAATGCATGTTTCGGTTGTTAATCTTGTATTCTTGTATATTTATTATAGTTTTTATTTCACACGCGTGAGACGCTATTTCTCGATACCAATTCGAATTCTTCGATATTAATTAGCCATATTTTGCTTTTAATTGGTTTATATACAGTTTGAAATTTCTCGTTGTAGTCCAGAGATTTGCGGTAATGTTTTCCTACATTTTGAGGTAATTTTCATCGTGATAGCTTTAGTTGGAGTGTGTTATCTTTCCGTTGATTTGGTGTTGCGAGCATTCCTTTGCCTTGCCTTTTCCTCTGCCCTTGGATTTGAGAGGACGGCCTTTCTTTCCGACTGAAGCCTTGAAGGTACATTTCGTCTGATGGCTGCAGCCGTCTTCGAATACATACAAATGCTTCCTGTGTACTTAACGGCTATTTTGGGTTGATTTCCTAACCATATGTTGTTTCCCTATCTATTCCTTTTTGGTTCGATGAGACTTTATGATGTCTGTAATGAATCGATTGCAATGCCCCTTTGTAGTAATGATTATAATCAAACGTCTTTATAGGGGCGGAATTGAGGCTAAACTGTCCTTTCTGCCATCCATCCTCTCGTCAAACTAATTACGCATGAATTATGATTGGTGTACAAGGAATAAAAATGTTCAAAGAAATAAACGTGTGCGATTACAAATGAATCTTGCATGCATAAGTATAAATGATTTATCTAAGTAAAAAATAGAGGAAAGCAATATCTATATTAGTATTGTGTCACAAATAAATCATGGTGTGTGAAAGTATTTACAACTGCTGGAAAATCCAGCCTGTAACAATTATTTCTCAATTGTGCACTTGTGCACACACTATCGGTCCTCAATGAGCTGCTTCTCTTCATTCTGGGGAGAATGGCACGTGTGCAGTTGACGTTGTCGATCCCTTTTGTTGCAAACGTCTGCTTCGTTTATACAATCCCCTTAGTGCGATAAACCCATTTTCTGGTGGACCGTGACGTTCCTTCTGGGAGGCAGTCGCTAGTAGTCAGGGTGAAACCGAAGGCGGCGTCCGTGAATTGAGTTAGTTTCCGGTGTAAGCAGCTTTGGCCCTGTGATGACATGGTTGGAGGAGACTCGCCATTGATTGCAGCCGTGAAATACGTTTTCCCAAGCGCAAGCCTTTTAGTTACTAACTTGATTGATCATGGAGAAGCATTAGTGAGTGGTTTGCTCGCAAGCGTTGAATACTCTTCTTTCGCGTTATTTTCAGTTAACTTTGGCCGGTCTGTAATTATTGTTTTACAAAGAAAATAGTAAGAGCACCCGCTTTGAAAGTGTCTGTTGGTCCAAACAGTCACTAAGCTTTCAGATGTTTTCAGTTTAGGAGAAGAATTGCTAAAAAAAAAAGCTTGTCGCATTTTTTTTTACTCTTGAGTTACTTAAAATCAGTCTTGTGTACACGGCAGCGTTAACCACAAATAGGCCCCAAACAAGTGAAGGTTAATAGAAGGTGAACCTTGAGGTAATACTACATGGTTATAACTACTTAGACGGTAATTAAATGACACTTGGCTAAGGCTCTGCCTTTCATAAAATCTAGTTTCTTGGCTGGGTTCTTCTTTTTTCACAACAGGTGTTCTTAAAATTCTTGAAGTGATCATATGAACTGTAATTAGACCATCTTGTTGGCATTGGTCTCCGACTACTTGGGCGTACCACTCTCAGCACCTTGATGAATCGGTGAATGAGAGTAATTGCAACAAATTATAAAGGCCTGGTTACACGATACATTAACACGTACGGGTTCATGTACATTTGCGTGAATGGTTTCAGCGCAACTTGTGCGAATGCATGAACCAAATAGAACTGGTTCTATTTTCTGTTCACGCATTCATTCATTTGTACATTTTGGTGTGGTTACACGGTGCATTTTCGTGTTCATTCTCGCGTTCATTCATTTAGACATTAACTTGTACGTGTTAATGTATCGTGTAACCAGGGCTTAACACAAAGTCTACCGGAGACCTCGGTAAGTGCACATCATCCTGGCTTCCACCAAAAACGGTTGTGAATAGAATTAAACGCACCGCAGCCAAAAGCATATCATTCACAGGCGAGAATAATATTTATCACGAATAATGGGTTAGTTTACAATACAAAATGCCGCTAAGTAGCACTGGAAAGTGTTGTTTTGATATGCTCCTTTTGTTGCAGGAATTTTAATCTTTATCGGAGGTTAGTTTCCGAATTATCTCTGCTTTTGGAATAATTGTCGTTTTTATTTGCTTTCGTCTTCGTTTATAAAATTGACCTTTGAATGATCGTACACGTTGGGCGTCAAAAGATTTGAGGTCACTACATTTAATGGTACACTAACAAGACTATTTTGATCATCTGTGCTTAGGTTAATGACGGCGTGGTATCCCAGTGAGTAGAGCGTTGGGCTTCTGACAGCAGGTCCCGGCTTCAAATCCGGGGAGGCTTCTTTGGACACGTCCCGCTAAAACCAAACTGAGTGCTTTTCTTGGAAACCACTGGCGGCAACAGGGAAAGGAACTGGCTGCCTACCCTGATGACTGAATATCACGCGCCGTTGGGCTTAGTATTTGGTGAGCTGCTTCCTCACCAACCAGGCCGACCTTCGGGTTAAACACTTTGGTTGGTGGCTTAGGATAATATTTTATCTGTATGAAATACTAGACTATTTTTCTTTTTTCCGGGATGCATAGCGCTTGTTAATCTCAGTTTCATGTGTGAGCCAAGCGCTGTCAACAGTAGATGCGTGTTTGAAAAACTGCTTTCATCGATGACAGCAATGAATATCCACATATACTTTTAAATCTTGTAATTATTTTGACGCTTACACAAAGAATGCACTTCACTCTTGGTTTTATTTGATCGCTGAAAACGAGGGTACTTATATTTTCTTCTAGATTTTCTCCAGTCTAGTCGTCACTATTTGTCTGTCAATTTTGCAGTGTAATCGAATGAGTGATTAAAATAGGACATTGTTGTTGTAATATTTTCAATATATCATCTACACCTTTTCTTATCCTTCTGTACATCGCTTAACCATGCTGGCTGCTGTAGCCAGGCCGGTAACGCACTAGGCTGGCAACCAAAAGGTGTTAGGTTCGAATCCCACCTCGGGCATGGATGTCTAAATATGTTAGGCTAAACGGTGGGTCATATTTTAGCCGTCGGAGCAACAAAAACCCGAGATCTACGACTATTATTAATCGTGAGGTGTTAAACCTGTCCATGTCCTTTTCAGAAGAAATGCAACGAAAGCATTCTCTCAGCAAGCTTCAGCTCTTCCGAATAGGCTTTCTTTCAGCCCCTCTCCTTGCGGGACTCTGATTTCTCCCCCTCTTGGACTTCTTTCCTCCGTCGTCCACCTGCTCTTCGCAAATCACGGCTCCCTTTGCGTTCACTCTTGATGGCTCTCAAATTATTTTGGACATTCTTCCTCGGGTGCTCAGGTTTCGCGTTTTCTCCTATTATATCTTTGTATATCCCTGGTAGACTTTCGTATTGTAATTCCGGATTCCAATAAGATCCATCTGCCAAGGTCATATCGCGCCTAACCTGAGATGAATCTTATGAAATCGGGGACATCCATTCCCGGATGAGGGTGCCGTGTTTTCCTCAGGATGAAGCATAGGTTCGATGGATCGATGGCTGTAGGAATACTGGTGAATCTAATTCGGTATCGCGTCAAGTCGTAACCGTACATCTCGTAACCGCGACATTTGGTAACCAGACAACTCGTAAAAGGACATCTCGTCACCGGGACATCTCGTAACCGCGACATTTGGTAACCAGACAACTCGTAACTTACTATTTCGTAAACGCGACAACTAGTATACGGTCATTTGGTAACCGGAAGTGCAGAAAACGATTACTGGGGGGTATGAGAAATATCCATGTGCAAATTTACAATGACGAATGTAACATGAAAAGTATGAGTTCTGTGCAGTGTATATTATTTTGAACAACGTAAATTTCGATATAAATTTCACAATATCAAGAAAACAAAAGGATGCTAACGAAATGGGAATTTGGCCTCAAAAATATGGAATAAAACTTTTATAACACGGGGGATATAAATGGCAGTTTCTATGCCTGTGGGCCGCCAGGGGGGGCTGTACTCTGATAAAACCGTCACATCTCAGGAACTATTCTGGTTAGAGGCAAACTGCTAAGGGTATTCGAAGTGGAATGATAAACCTGACACTGCAAGGACTACACTGAGGCCGGCGGGCCGCATTGGGGCGGTATCACTGCTATGTTGAAACGACTATATCTTGGGAACTATTCTGAGTGGAGACAAACTGCTAACGATATTCGACGTGGTATGATAAACCTAAGGCACTGCAAGGACTGCACTGAGACCGGCGGGCCGCACTGGGCCGGTATTATTACTAATTTGGATGTGGATAATTCTCATAATCCCTAATAGTCGTTTTCTGCACTTCCGGTTACCATATGACCGTATGCTAGTTGTCGCGTTTACGAAATAATAAGTTACGAATTGCCTGGTTACCAAATGTCGTGGTGACGAGATGACCGTTTACGAGATGTCGGTTACGAGATGTACGGTTACGACTTGACGTGGAACCTCTAATTCTACTTTCACGAGAGCCGTCTGAGGCGACTAGCAATTCTCGCTGAAATTTCTCTCGCTTGCAAGGTGTTTTTAGTCAACCGCCTTACCCAAGAAACCACGGAAGAGCGAACTCAGTGTGCTCCATCGCGACGTGGCTTCTTCCAGAACGATGTGCACTGAGTAACGATAACCACCCCTCCATTTCCTAATGTGCACCTTGTCGTAAATGAACTTGTATTTAAGATGAAGCAGCTAGAATTAGAAGTGACCAATTTGCTCTATAATTATTTTAATTCATAAAGAGATTAAAGTTTTTCTGAGCATGAAATTACAAATTGTCAATGAAATTTGAAAAATATACTTATTCAAATCACGTGCCTACAAATGGTGTGGCAAGTACAATTCATTTAAATGGTGTAACAGAAAAAAACAATATACTTTTGAACCAAATACCTCTCTTTTGCCATTGAATAATCAATGCAAAAGTACCGGGAAAATGTTCACAAAATAATGAAGCTCAAGTAACTATATTTTTGTTTTGGCCTCTGGTTAGAAGACACCGGTTTACCAGTTTACAATGTCGTTACCAAAAGGTTTAGATCACGCCCGAGTGATGACTGTACCGACCACTCATAATTATGAGCGATAGTATGTGTAATTTATTGCCCGACGACAATGTATTAAACTGATAGTATGCATTGTAATGTTTACTGACGTATTATTCTAATTCTGCATACCCATTAGGGCACAAGTACTTCCCAGTGTGATCGGTAATAAAAACGTGGGGAAAGAGAATTGAATTTTGCAAAAGTAGAATATTTTCCGGGACATATGCGGAACCAACCTCGGAATTAGGGACTGTCCCTCCCAATCCGGGACGATTGGCTGCCTTAATATGGAACACATTGACATAGTACTTAGGCACATTTTCTCTAATTATGACTTTGTGGAAGTGTTTTTGTTTTATCTATTGCTTTGCCTCTAAAATACCTATCTCTAAAAATCTCTTAAATGCTATTTTTTTGGTCTCTATGAAGAGAGCTGCAAGATTATATTCTGAACGATCTTTTTTTCCGTCTTCCGGTTGATCATTCATATCATATTTTCCAATAAGAATTGATGCTACGTAGATTTTGATAACGTTGAATATTTCAGTTTTGAAGTAACAATCGTGAAATGAACATGATTTTTTAAAAGAAGTTTGCCATTGTTTCAGTTCGCTCTGTAATTTTGTGACGCTTACTCTGGAACGATAGTTTGAAACCTTGTAATTTTGATAGCCATAATTCTCTCCGTCTGTAGTCTTTCTCGTTGCGTGGCAATCCCTATAAAATAGTGGGAGAGGATTTTCGCTCCATTTTAAGGCTGAGAAAATGTAATTGTTTTGAATGGTGTTAAACCGTGGGACTTTTGGAGTCTGTAACTGTCAAATTTTGTCATGTCTTAAGCCTTGTCCCTTATAAATCTCTTCCCCCTCTGGGGACTTCTTCGGTGTAAAAACATTCCGTGAAACGTTGGACGTGTTAAAGTTGATTAATGCTGTGTTTCATATTTGCCAGTGTTTGAATTTTTACTTTGCATTGTTTATCATCTTTTCGGTAAAATGACTCTGGAATACGGACATTATATCACAAAAGTAAACGTTGCTCAATTTCACACCTTTTACTTATACATAGTCTCAACCAGTTTTGACCTTTTCAGGTCATTGTCGAGAATAAAACAGTTTTACTCTTGGCGGTGACCTGAAAAGGCCGGGGCCGGTTTGAGAATACGTGTTATAAAAAGGTGTGGAATATTACAGAGTTTATTTCTGTGATATCAATTGGCAGTACACTTTCAAAATTTTCATCATGCATAAATATTTTTTCCTTTTCATCACTTCATTGTTTTCTTTTATTCAGTTTTTCGGATGTATTTTAAATGATTAGCGACGGATATTGCCAACTATTGCATAATTAAACGCTTAATTTGATGGAGTTTGTAATTTGATTATTTTGTTGATGTCCTTGACGTTTCTGTGGTATTTTTTGTGCCCTTTCCCCGAAAATAAACACTGAAACTGAATATTGAGCGGTAAATGAACACTGCATCGATTTGTGTCATTCCGAATTGGTATTGAGAAGTGTGATTGAAAAAGTAATTATCCATTTTCATGGGGTATGAGGCCTGGCCAATGTGACCAGCATTAAATGAATTTTTCCTCCTTGATGATGTTACTTCGAATTCTTATATATACGAGTTCTCGGCGTGTTATGGTTATAATTTGCTGTTAATATCACCGAAGCTTGTACTCGTTATAAATGCTATCCTTTTTCCTTGCCCTACTCCTATAATTTCTCCGATATATGTCGCATGGAGATTGCAACCCATTGCGCATTGGCCCTTTCCGAAAGTAATTAGTTACTGCTTAAGAAATAATTGGTTAATTTTCAGAAGCCTCTTTAATTTTGACTTCTGATCTCATCGCTAAGGCGGAAAAGGGAAGCTGGCGAAAAAGCCACTAACGTCATGTGCTTCTTCAGAAACAGGGTTTTTGTAGATCATTAACATTTTTGTTTAAAGTATTTCTCTATTTTGGAGGGAATATAATATGACCTTTTTGATTCCTGTGTAGAGCAGATCATTCACGGTCACACTCTTCTCCTAGTGACTTCTTGGATCTGGGTGTATTTCATCCGTAGCTCTTTTGAGCCTCCCTTCGCTCACTTGGCCCGCGTCTTTCTCGACTCCGCTGTGTTCTTCCTTTAATCCTCTCTTCTGTATTATACAGACCTTGCCAGACACTACTAATATTAAATGCGTCTCAGGGACGCTGGAATACGATGGAGTCCCTCGTCAGCGACGGAGGTGGCCGACTTTCTCCCGACCGTGAAATGCCTTCTTTAATTAGTTTGTCGGGGATTATGTTTTTGCCTCTCCTAAATGATGAAATATTTCCTTTGAATTAACGATCCTCTTTGCTCCGGTTAATGGAGTTTCATTTAAAGTTTTTGAGCCGGCCCGTGCGTGTTTCCTTGTGTTTATCGGGCATTTCGCTTCGCTTTAGGAATTTTGATGGATGTGAATCACTTCATGCGTGCATGTTTTGTAATGACCCTCAGTTCGGGTTACCCGTGACTATTTCCAAATCATTCGCAATTGAATGACTTTAATGTCTTATGAAGTATAGCGCATAGCAATTATTTTGTGTCTAAAACGGCGTTCCTAATCGAGGATTTGGAGTAATTGCAAAGACTCATTAGTTCTTTATAAATAGAAAAATCTCCCTACTTTATAGCATGTTTTTGTGACGTAAGTATTATTATTCGACAACTAGTATACTATTTTTAATTCAGATCTAGAGGATAACCTTTTTTAAGTGAAATGTGAATATTTCTCGGACTGGATAGATTGTACTGTATTCCATCTGTAGATGCTTCTCAGTGATTTTCAAATCTCTAATAGCTGTGGATATGCCTCGTGCCTACAGTTAAGCTGACTTTTTGTGGGACAGTACTCACGTTGCAGTTATAATTAACTTGCAATAGCTTTCCCCGTTTTCCGCCCACTTAACTATCCGCGCTGAGCACTTGCAATTATAACTTCATACCATCACTTTGAGCCCAGATATGAATGCGCCGTCTCTCTCCGATTGAAAAAAAAACGTACTGCGCTCCAATGCGTTAAAAAAGACGCACTGCGACTGCCCGCTGCGTGACGCATTGTGTAGGTTGCCCGGTTTGTTCGTTGAAAAATTGAGAGCAGTCATGGTGTAATCCAAACGAATATGCTTGCCGCAGTGGCTCGTTCTTTTCTCCTCCACCTTTACATAGACCTAGCCCACGCAGAAAGCCGGGCCGAGGGGGTTGATCGATTTTCTGTCTCTCTAAAAACGTGATACCACAATATGACCACGAATACCACAATTCGGCTGTCGCACATGTTGAACTGATTTTTTTACGATTGTGTATATCCAGCTCTGATTTTTTACGATATTCCGCTACAATTATTATGCTTATGCTATTCTAGTGTTATTATACTTTTGCTTGGCACTGGCTAAGTTTTCCTCGAAGCAAATCGAAGGATCTTTAAATATCGTGCCCAAATTACGTAAAAAATACGTAGGGATATTTGATTTTCGATGATTCTGCAGCATGATACTTCTTCTTGGAGTCCTTCGGGTTTTCTTCCGCGTTCTCTCATTCTTGTTGGGTACTCTTCTGCGGGCTTCGCCGTCCGCTTTTTAGGACCGAAGTGGTGGAGATGCATTTTTGGACTCCATCTCTACTTTTTTAGTGTTGCAGTGAAATTATGCACCCTTTCAAGTAGTGTTGCTTTGTTTTTAAATTTCATCGTAATAGCAAGAAGAAGACTAAGATACTGGCGTACAGAAAGAGAGGAGGCCAAAATTAACCTTAAACTGGAAGAGGTGATAGAGTTCTGCTACCTTGGAAGCCGAGTAACCAACGATGGACGAAGCAAGAAAGAAATAGCAGAATATTCCTGGCAAGAAGGGCATTCTATCAAAAGAGGAATCTACTTACCGCTGGAAATAAAAGCGTAGAAGTAGGGAAACAATTCTTCACAACGTACTTCTGGATCTGCAGTGAGGCTTGACAGCAGCGGAAAAGGGTGGAAACATTCAAAATGTGGTGCTACAGAAGAATGATGAAGATTGAATGGATCGACCGAGTAAGTGACGAGGAAGTCCTAGAAAGAGTGGGAGAAAAGAGAAGTCTTCTGAATACCCTAAGAAGAAGACGGGACGACTTAATTGGCCACATCATGAGACATGATGGCCTGATGAAGACAATCGTTGAAGGACAAGTGGATGGGAAGAATGGCAAAGGAAGGCCCTGTTCGAGGTATATGGAACAAGTGATGAAGGATGAGAAAGGGAAGAAATACGTAAATATGGAGAGATTAGCCGATAGAAGAACTCAGTGGAGAGGTGCGTCAAACCAATCTGAGGATTGATGACTTATGGTGATGATGATATAATAATAATCAATGGAATGCCACATTACTGTTGAAAATATAGTTTCATTCTATTATGCCACCTGTAAAGAAATCCTTCTCTAACGAAAATAGCTAACTTATCTCAGAGTAAGCTACTCAGTAATTTGTGCATTGTTTCGTTGCACCAGCCGGTCTCGGGAGGCTGTTGACTATGTTATAGCCTTTTGAGTATTCAGAAGGAAAATTACAACCCGGGAATCAACAAGGGTGTCATTACTTTCCTTCTAATATTTTTACATACTGACCGTGGAAACTAATTCCATATAATTCAACTAATTCCATTGACTCGACTGAGTGAATAATTTTGAATTAACCAATTTAGTGTAAAGCTCTTGCTTTTCCATTGATAGTGCGAAATTATCGTCCTGAAAATGAAAGGATTGTTTCTGGAAATGGTAGAATGAAGAACGTTTCAGAGTCGAGGAATCCCCTGCATTCTTAAAATTTCCTACAAATTAATGTGGTTCAGGAATCATTTCATCTCGTAGTGAAGTACTCAGAATGTTTAGACAGACTATTCTATCACTCTAAAAGCTCGTTAATTTAGCGAAACGTTTCCGTCATCTTCAGAATTGATGGCAATTGTCTCGAAGTCATCCTCAATTTCATTTCTGGGCTGTCTATATCTGTAATTTCATTGTTTATAGGAATTATTGCGCCGTATCACGTCTCTTGTCATATTAGTGCTAATGATTTCATTTGACTTATAAATTTGAAGTGTGAACTAATGGGTGCCATTGTGTTACTGATTGCCAAACCGTAACATTGCTTTATGAATTTTAGTGATGATATTCTGGAACAGCATATCCTCAGTTGTCTTGAGGCTTCATGTCCGTTATTCTTTTCCGAAAACCAATTGGATTTCCAAGTTTCATCTCTTGAATGTCTTAGTGATATGTACCCACGGTATTCTTCCCGTAAAAGTAGCTGCTTGTAGTTTAAAAAAAACCTATTCCTGTGAATGTTATACACAGCATTCACAGGAATTGAGGATTGATTGAATCAAAATTGAAATCTTTTAAAGGTTTAATGTCTGGAAAGAGAAACGGAAATTGAAATGGAGAGTTGAAGATTACACCCAAACCATTTTTCCCCATTCGAGACTGAATTCTTGAAGCTTATGTGCAGATTTTTCTTCTGATTTATACGGAGTGTATGGGGTTACTACAGCCACATTAGTAAGTTAAATTACCCAAGTCCGTCATCTTAAGAGGCGCAAATGTGAAAAAGTTGTAATAGCACTCGGTGAAATAATAATAAAGATGTGGGAACCAAAGAGAAACAAATAATATTTAGGAGAGTTGTAACTTTGGTAATCAATCCCACTCAGGATTGTGAAAGTGGAGACCTTTATAAACCTTACCCGCCAACTCGCACTGGGTACAATTTATTTGAAGCCATGAACTAAATGTACTCACATACAGGCTCTCTCACTTGGATTTGTTGAAAATATAGTCATGTTCCTTAGCTAACTCAACCGCGCGACGTGAAAAGGTGTCGGCGATTTTGATCCGGCTCAATTCAGTCTCCTTTCCGCTCTCCCTCGACTCAGAAATCGGCTCCCCCTCATACATATTATGCATGCGTCCTTGGAGAATTTTTTTGTAGTGTTCCCCTTCCTGAGGCCTGTTTGGTTTTGTATCTACAGTATGCGGGGATGTCTTCCGTTGTTTACTTTGATCCGCTCGGTACGAAGAGCATCGCGTTCCATTTATAGCGCACTGGTGTGCAACCTTCGCGCTCTTTCGACCCGCAAGATTGTTGCCGAAGAGATTGACGGTCGTGCTAGAGGGCACTCCTCCAGCCTGGGCATTCATTTATGTATCGCTCCTTCGTATCCTTGTCTTCGAGCAACTCGAGTTGATTTCCACGCTCGCCTCCGGCAGATTGATATTCGAAAAATGCTCTATTTTTCTCCTCTAGCCGTGTTAGGAACGGAACGGGGACGGAGGCTCGTGGGAAATATTTTTACAAGCTTCTGAATGATACCGTATAGGTCTTGGCATGGTTTCGCTCTTGATCCGGGCGAGGGATGATGTGGTGGCTCATTGCAGTGTCGGCAAGTGGGAAAGCCACTTGGAGGGCTGTGTGTGTCGGGGGGCGGAGGGAAGGATCAGGGAAGTAGGATATTGCAGCTAGGTCGATGCGGGCAAATGCTTCCTAGAATGGACGCGTGTTCAGTCCTGGAAGTAGGTTAGATGGGATGACGTAGAAATTCGGATCGGTGCCGTAGCACGTATCATATTGAGAGATTGTCATAAAAATCAATCGTGTGCCAAAAAAAGATGGCTTTTTTGTGTGTTAGCTATAATCCAACAAGGAGGAGTATTTTTTCGCAGAATTTACTTTTTGGTGTGGCAATAACAAATTTTTATTTATGTAACTTGTAGTATAACACGTCAGTATTTCAGTTGTTAGTTCAGCAGTGCGACACTTTCACTCTTTGATTTTTATTGTTGGACGGCATTTAATGAATCATCAAAGGACGATACTTTGTTTTTCCACTATAGGTTTTTTTTCACACTTGGTTTTGACTAGTTAAGTCATATTCAAGTGTACCCTGAAATTTCCTTAGCAGGTGTAACATGAAGATGACCTAACAAGTCGGGAGCGTAATAAAAATTTGACTTACAGTGGAAAAACGAAGTGTACTTCACCAGTGTACGTTCATTGACAATTAATCGCTTCCACCAAGTGACGGCCGATACCATCGAGTATTATTAACCACTAAATAACCGAACTACCACACATAACTTTCTATTATAGCTGTGGAGTAGGAGATACGTGCTCCAGCTTTTGATGTTACTTCTTTAATTTGATGTGTGTTATTTTTTCTTGATTTTTTCAGTCTTCTTTCATGCATTTCTGTGGCGTAGAAATATTATTTTCCAATAGTTAAGGTATTTTGGAATTTCAAAATATTATTCTTCAACTGTCACATCGTCCGATATATCAGAGATAAATGTCAAATTCCTATTATGTATCTCCGGCTGATTCTAATAGTCGAAGAACGGGGAAATATTTCCCCTTCCTAAATGATAGTGATCCACTTCTTTTTCAATCCCACGGACGTAAAATAACTATTGTCTTTGCTGCTCGGAGAATACTCTATCTCAAGAATGAAAGTACAATATTTTCCTATAAGTTAACTCGCTAAGTAAATGCCTTGGCAGTACTAATTGTAGTAGTGCGTATTCTAATTTACTAATGCATTATTCCAATCAAGAATAACAAGGCTTTTTAGCAACCACAGTAGATTCATCCCACCGGGGAGGACGCCTTGGTAGCATAATCCTATAAAGCGCTCGCCGATGGATCCGGGTTCGTTCCCAATCTGGGCATTTGGTATACATTTCCTCTGTGAAATCCTCGCTCCAGTGGCTGCAGTGAGCTTGCGAATAGCAAAAACGTGAAATAGTATGTGAAATGGAAATTTCCCGCCATAGGTCACATCATGTCAATTATTCAGCGCGACAGCGTCGGCTGTGATTCGGTCACTCCCATGTCGTCGTAATAATTTTGGTAAATATTGGGTATGCATCGGGAAGATGGAATTTTTCAATGAATTTATCAAATTGTACATGTATTTTTTAACCAATCGGTGCTCGCACGCGCAGCGAATCTCCTCAGCCGATCAATCATTCTGTGGCGTTAGAGCCTCACTGCCTGTGGGGCGATGCAGTCGTGGTGCATACGCCTCGGGGAGAGTCATTCTGGCGTGTATCGTGGGGGGACTGGTTCCGGGGGCGTCGTCGACTCCGGGTGACAGAGCTCTGGGCGCACTCGGGCGAAAGCTCCGGGGAATCCGCTGATGCAGGCTAATCGCGACCGCTTGCTACTTGGCTGCCTTATTCTGCTGCGGCTAGGTTTATAATCAAGGAGGCGCCCTCATCCTTTTTAATAGAATAGAATATTTATTTTTCAGTCTGGTATTACAATAAAACATTAATTAGGTAACCCCTAAAGAAAAAGACTGTATTGGGGCTACCATCAGGTAATCCATGCAAACAGTAGTAACAAACAATACATAGTTAGAATTTTGCAAATCAAATATTTGTACAATCCTGTGATAGAATTTTTCAAATCAAATATTTGTACAATCCTGTGAAGAATTTTACAATAATATGGAAATGGACACAAAGAGAAAACAGCGATAACAGTGGTTACGAGTGAGACAGATGGTCAGATATAGTAGAACAATAGTATTTCAAAAACTTTCATTTTTTTACATTTCATTCAATGTTTATTACATGCACATTACAGAACAAAACCTCGATATTTTTAATAAGAATTAGCCAATTTTTTATTTCATAAAGAAATTTTCTGACGTTTTTTTTCTTCCTTAATGTGTTTCGGAAGGACATTAAATATTTGTCTCGAGATATAAACAAAACATCTTTTGTGTAACGTCAGATAAGGTTTTGCCTCCCTTCCTCCTGTCCTTCCCCCGTTTCCGTGACGTCCGGCCTATAATTAAGCATTTCTTAGGCGTTAACCACCAGGTGGAGAAACGCAGGATCCGCCCGTCAAGATGGGAGCGGTTATCGGTTATTGCCAAGCCGCGGTCGGTCACGCGGCTTGGCAACCTTCATATTGCGGGTTTGAATTCTTCCCCGGCGAGATGTTTGTGTTTGTCATAGAATTTATTCCTTATGTTGGGCGATGCGTTATAACCGGAGGTGTTGGAGTAGATAAAACCCAAGGATGCGACTGCTACTATTCGAATTTTTCATTGCAATAAATAAATCGTGTTCGGAGTCCGTTGTCGGAGCACTATAATGGCTCAATTTAATAAATACGGCAATGTCGTTGAATCTTAGTCATGAAAATATCCCAGGCTGCCCTTGTATATTCTAATCTAAGTCATCTTTCGTGTATTTTTGGTGGTTACTTGGAGCTGGATTGGTACTGAGAAGGAACATATTTATACGAGATATATTGTGATTGGAATGAACGTCAGAGAAATCATGACGCCCGTACATTTATTAGCTGGCGGAGTCGATAACGAATATAATTATTATTTTATTCGTGAGTTTTTGGGTTGACCATGTCCCTCGAAATCACCTTCAAGGCCTTTTGGTGAAGCACTTCCGGGAAATACGCGGAAAAATAGGTGGCCAGAGAGGAAGTATTTGTACGAATGGAGGAGACAGGTCCCTGAAACGAGAATTGTTTCTTCGTAAACCATTTGCCGAGTGTGAAACCCAGCGGAGATATCTTAACAGGAAGCTTCCTTCCGTAAAAGACCTTCAAAAGGTAGTTTACATTTCTTACGCTTTCCCTGGGAAGGATTCGATTTTCATGAAAGCAAACTGAGGATTTGTGTGCTTAATTTTGTTCATGACCGCAGCATTTTACCCCTTTCGAGGCATATATTTCCAGGATATCTACCACAGATTGTGCTTGTACCACTGTGGGTACGTTGTGAGATGCCTGGCGTAAGATAACGTTGTATGCCACGATTTGCAGTTGAGAGAACGCTGTGGCATACGACGTAGTGTAAAAGTGCCGTATCTTGCGTAGTCCATAGCTTCATTTTAGTTCCCGGGAGTTATATTTTCCTGAATTACAAAAGCTGCAAAAATTTGCGGCTTAACTGAAATCTGAAATTCTCATTATTTATCCACGAACTTCATCAAATCTCTCTTACTCGCCTATAGCGTTTTCTTGTGCGACTTGCCTAGTTTTTAAGTTAACGTATATTTTGTTATGTGTCCATAATGTAAAGAAAACAACATTACCCTGAGCTGTCATATTTCAGTATTTGACACAAAAGACCTTGTTAATGACACTATGTGCTGAAACCAAGGACGATTAAGGTATTGAAATACATTGTGTGTGGAACGTTACTACTGCTTTCAATTTGAAATGGACGTCAAGTACTTCCACCAAGTTCAGCCTGATACACTTTTATATGCAGACACCTTGATATCTTTCCGCAGTGCTCCTACTCCTTTTAGTTACGCATTGGGTATTTACAACTTCACAGGTGTTGGGAAAGGGCAAGGCGAAAAAGGAAAAGGGGTTTTCCCCAAGGGGATATTTTTCCATTTCTTCTGCCGTCTTACTGCCAGCCTTCCTTCCATCCTTATTTCGTGCTCTCCTCTGGAAAATAAATCCTCAAATCTCATTGCTCTACATTCCTGACCTTTCTACGGCAAATAACCCGTCTGAGGCCCCTTGCGAAATCGGTCGAAGCGGCCAGATCGAAGATGCATTGCGCGCGCTAGAGTCCTTCCCGTCGCGCTGCAGCGGTTTCGCCGTTTTTTTTCCTCCGACGCTGTCTTTTGGTGCGAACCAATGGCTTCTCTATTTTTTGCTTTGAAGTCATTATCTTTGTTTTGGTAGTCTCATCTCCGATGCTCCATTTTTCCGTCGTTGAAGTGAACTCAATGTTGATGATGAGAGATGTATTTTCATATTATCTATAAAAATTATCTCGCTCTGCCGGTAATAATCGTAGGTGACTGTAGTATACAAAAGTCTCGTGATCGAGAAGTCAATAGTTATCATGGTTTAATCTGGCGACGTTCGTTTGAGAGATTATTTCTTAGCTTTCTTTAATTCAATCCTGACTTAGTTATTGCGGCGAGATTTTTCAACTGCATTCCGGGTCGGGTCTAGTTTTTTTCTTTGACCGACGAGAAACTGTGAATTTTGTTGGCATACTTCATAGCTAGAGGGTTTCTTTTATTAAAGGAAACAGAATGGCTATTAAATATCGAATAATTCCTTTTTTTCACATTGCATATTCTGTCTTAGCGTCTTGTTATAGTTTCCTTCCACCTCTAGATGTAGCCACCATGCCTTATCTCGGTTTCAGTAGCTAATTTTTTCATTATCAATGTCTACCAAGAAAAAGAAATTGTCATCAGTTGATGATGACACACATTCCGGCTTTATACAACGTACTATCGGACTGGCCGTTATTTTTCAAGGTTGCTTATGTTTTAAAATTCTGAACCTGTAGTTGTTCCATTTTCTTATCTTTCTCTTTTAAAGATACTACGAGGGCGAATTCCAGAGCACTCGTTCGACAAAGCAGAGGATAAATTGCGCCTCTCTTCCTTGTTTCTACTTGTGATATCAACCTGTCTAGGTTTATACGTGATGAAACCATTGTCAACTCCCTGCGTGTTACCGTGGACGAATTGTATGTTTTCTCATTGTCGAAAATGCCATAAATCACCACTTAGTCGGAAATTGATGGGGTCGTGACACTGGAAGCTTTCCTCCAATCTGGCCAGCCGTTTTAGGCGCACTCACTACAGCATTTGATTAGACATATCACCCAGCGAGGACTATTGGTGATATAAACGTGCGGCATTGTCTGTTTAAATCATGAGATCTGCAAACACAAACATGTAAAGTCAAAAATATTAATTTGTTGCACGCGTGTGAGTTAAGAATCTTAGCTGAAGTTGACTTACGAAAGCTCACTTCAAACATTTTAATTCGGAGAAAAGTTTTTAATTGTTTGTTGCAGCCCTCATAAGGGCACGGATGCAAATTTATTTTGAAAACTTTTGATACGTTGACACGCCAAAAGATTGGTTTTTTAGCCACTGCGGCAGTAGTCTGTGCCGTTTCAGACTTCCTTGGGGAGCCTTTTCTTCCGGATTTACCGCTTGAGCTCAAATCATTCCTGCATGAGTGACCCTCCATTTTCACCCTTCATATATCACGTCGTATTCTCTCTCGCCGCATTGGCTTTTGTGGTTGTAAGTACATGTAGTAGTAGAAAGTTCAAGATCCCTGCGGAGGCAATATCGAAGCATTTCGACTTAAGCTCACCCTGAGACAATCACGACATTCGTTTTCGAAGTGGTATTCGATCCCGAAGTATTTGGGCTGTCAGGCGAACGGGATATCGACCTGATCATCGCGGCCGGATTATAAGTTCTTATCTGCATGTCTGAAGCCTTGTCATCATCGTTGGTCTGGGGCGTCACATAAGAAAGCGTTATTGATAATAACCATTTTATAATGCTATGGCGGATTTTTAATGCCGAAATTCGATTAGTTTTGGGTTGTATGATTTATGGCAGTCGTAAGGAAAATAACTTTTGACGTACAAATGAGGCAAGAGTCAATGCTAACCTGCATATATTAACTTTTACCCTGGATATTCCTCTATTTCGTCCATGCCCAGGGAAGCATGTAATTATTCTCTTAAGTTTCTGTCTCCTTTTTCACATAATTTACGAAGTTAATTACTGAAATAAAACTCATTTTCCTTTATTATTTATTTTTCCTTCCCCGTTATTATTATAATTATGAAAAGTTTGATAAATGTAAAGTGTGGTGTGGTATTTCGAGGTAAATTGGAGTAACTAAGACCGATTTGGAGACGGCAATAAATAAAAATTTATTTTTCATAGTGTTTTGATGGCGGAGTTAAGAAGATAATTAAAAAATAAATACTAGCCAAAGGTAAATGTTTGACTGTAAATCGCGGTTTCGCAGAAGGATAATTGAGAAGCTCTTCTGGAATCCTGGGAGTACCTACTGGTAATTTAGCTTTTTTGCTGTCGCTTTTTCAAAATTGTTAGCTCTCAATGCTCTGTCTCAGTTTTTCGCAGCCAGCCGACAGCCAGACAAATTAATTAAAATTAGTTTTGATCCTTAGCAAAAAATACATTGCCAAAACTTTGCAATGATCGATAACACTTTTTCACTTTTGATTGGAAATTTTCTTGCAGAAATGTGAGGTTTGTGTTTTAAACGAGATCTGACAACTTCGCCGTATTTTTAGTTTGTATTTCAGGCTAGCGTTATTTTTCTCTCCATACACATTTCATTATTTGGTTTAATTATGTTGAATAGTGCCTTCATCCTTGTTGTTATGGTTATTTGTGTTTCAAATGACCATAGTACAACTAGTAATAGGTTGTGATATGTTACGGCATGAATGGGAGCTTACTTTATTTTTAATGGGTTTTTTATTCAAATAAAGTCATTTGTGTACAAATATTATATGGATACCATTTTCATATTTAGATTGTGATCTCACCGTCTAACCTAAGAACTCAGGGTAGCATTCTAGTGTAAACAGTATCCATAGGCGGGATATGAGCCCACGACCTTTGGGTTTCCAGACCAGCGCTTTACTGACGTGCGTGACTACCACGACAAGCCCCTGGTTTCATTTCGCTCAATTTATGGGCTATATGTAGGCGAAGTGATTTGTGATTTATATGTACAAAAATGCCTGAAGGTTTAATTGGATCGCTTGTACAGAATTATCGGGAGCCAATGAATTCGTGCGCTACGCTCAGTTTTGGAGTTGATCAGGTTGCTCCTAATTCCGAGTTCATCCAAAATTTCACCTTATCGATTACAGATTTTGAAGGGAATGGAGCAAGTTTAAAAATCGATGTACAGCTCTCGCAAAACTCATTCGGAAAACTTCACCCATGCCATTCAGAATTGCAAATTAATGCTAATTTGCTAAAAATGAGTTTTTACTTGATGGCACTGAAGTTGATGATGCAACGCGATTGCATTTAGGTGTTGGGGGCTGTGATACCTTTAGGGAGGATAATTGGAGGGCATTATTTTATTAAGAGGATGCTGGCTCCGTTGTTTTCTTCTCGAAAGGAGCCGAGGGACTCATTGTTGCGGAGTGCTTAACTTCAACTACTTTGTCATATTCCACAAATATTTATCGAATGACCGGTTTCGACCTTCCCTGGTCATCCTCAGAAGTTAACAGATGAGTGACCGGCTAGGCAATGTTATTATATTTTCTAGCCTGTCATTCAGTTGTCAACCTCACCTCACTCAAGTTCGGGCAGGTATTCCTCTAAAAAATTCGCTGCGTCCGGGATTAGAACCCGGACCCTCTGAGTGAAAACTAATACTCTCCGTCCCCATTCCTATGTACTGTCTGGACTTATATTGTCGGGTGGGAATTACGTATCCCAGAAACGAGCGTGGATGTGGGAGAGGAGTTTCTGCGAGAAGCGGCCGAAAATTTAGGAGTGCTGGAACGCCGTGGTGTCGGCGGCGGCGCTTGGCAGAGCTAGTGTGCTTGACCCCATGACGCGCGGGTGCCTGAACTTCGCACCCACCCCACCCGTCGCTGGCGGAGAGCCGATCTGCCAGCGCTCACGGAGGACCTTTGCTCTTTGACGCAGTTGGGTGGTTTATTATTCACTCCTCTCTTCGGATTTATCGATTCATGTATCATGAACGTGATCACACTCATAATGCACTTCGGTCCCGTGCTATTTCTTGATTTAACTCCCGTCAGGCTAAACCAGAAAACTTGGATTTTATGCGTTCCTCCTCTTGTCGCCACCCAAGAATCCTCACCCTCGTCTCGTTCAACATAGGCCTATGTTTAATCGAGAGCTTATCGTTAATCCTCACTCAAATAACTGTAGCTTATTCCATAAAAGTAATTATATTGATATCTACGCAGTTCCCCTTCATCCCTGGGGAGTGTGATAACGGGTGGCTCGGTGACAAAAGACTGGCGTAAATTTTAGCTCCCCTGCAACGAGCACTTTTGTATGGAGTATTCCATCCATTCGCGCTCTTTGAGAAGATTTCATTTTAACTGATGGATGAAGCCGAGGGCATCGGCAGGCAATGTAATTCAGCCTCACGGAACGTAATGGAATTCGAGCGGCAAGTGTAATGTAGAAAATTTGATGATTATCAACACAATTTTTTTTACGAGGGAAGGCATGATTTGCGCAGAGGTGTCATTTGGGTGATATAGGATGAGTGTATGGTATGGTGTAGGGGGGATTTTGTTAGGAGAGGGGAAACGGGGGGGAGGGAGATCCGGTATCTGCATTAGCGTTTCTGACTGTGAGTTGAAGGCGTCAAACGGTTTACAGATAAGCGTCCCATCCGACGGACGGAGTGCTTTCCTAATGGTAGTAGTAGTAGTCTAAGGTCGAACGGTTCATGTCGCACCGTCTAACCTAAGATCGTGACCCTGGGACAAACATACATCCAGGCCTTTAGGTTCCAAGTCAACGCGTTACCGATCTGGCTACTACGGCCGGCTATTCTCCGAATGGTGTTCAAGTAGGAAACTGTATTGCACCGAAAATCCTCTGCCGGGATTTGAATCTGGAGCTTAGAGATGGAACGCCGTTAATCTGGCCACCACATTAATATTTATTATTAAAATAATGTTTGCCTCAGTTTGTAAAATATTCTCATTCCGATGAATATCTCTTCACGATTGTTATATGTCTAAAGTAAAAATACCAGGTAAGGATGTGCACGTGGAATCCGATTTTCCTAAATTGAATTAATTTTGATCTTGAAGCCTTAACGACAGGAAGAGCCAGTCTCTCAACGTACGCGTTCTTCAAGGCAACCCGAGTGGCAAGTGGCATAAAGGTAGAGGCCGTTGAAAGGTCATAGGTCAACTCTGCTCAGGTCACACGTATAAGCGGTTGCTGTCCAAGGGCATTAGCACGGAGTGATGCCCTTTCAAAGATTACATTTCGGTTCATTTCATTCTATGAAGCGATGGGGAGACCGTAGAGCTTGAATAACGTAAAGTTTTGCATGTATCATTCCGACACTCCTCTAGCAATTCCTCCAGGTAACAAAGCATAAATTCAACGGCATTGATTAATTGCGTTGGTTACTAGTCAAAGTCAGTTGATTCCTAGGTTAGATTCTCACTTTCTGATATGGAGTTTGCACCACTATCTTATGTCGTGACGGAAACTCCAAACTTTTGTCGTCTCTCGCATCTTACCTTTCACTAGCCTTTCAGTTAATGGCGTATATTTTTATAGCTGTCGGACTTCAAACCGTGAGTTGCATGTTTTTGTGACATTAGCGATTTAAGTTACTCCGCTTTTGCATATTTTAATTATAGTGATCTACTGATGCGAGGTTAATGGAGAATTATAACCTTTGGAGGTAAAGAGATTAGGTCTTCGACTAATGCGAAGCGTTAGGTATTTCGGAAGGCTGTTGATTAGCTTTTGGTTGTTGGTGTAATATGCCGAAGGTTGCGGAAATGGTCTGTCTGTCTGTAAAATTGATAGGCGCTTCCCGTTGAGGATGCCGTTTCATTATTTTCTTCTAGATGTTGCTAAGTCACGTTGATGTGATTCTATCATATGCTCAATATTTCTAGTTAGCCTTTGTGGAAGTCGGAACGAGGAAGCTTGCAACAAGAGACTACATACGCTGCGTCACCGATTTGTGTGCTATTTTTTTCGTTGTTGCGAAGAATGCAAATTGCTTGCGTTTCTTGGTTTGACTTGATGGGTTGGATTTAATTTCTCTGCGATAATGGTAACTTTCTTGGGAATTGCTGGCATGTAAAATTACAACTTAACAAAAGGTACCCATCCTACTAAGACCTTTTGAACTTGTACTTAAAAAATTTTGTATTTAGTGAGTTTAATTACGTTCTTTTTTATATGTACTTATCTTTATAGAACATTACTATTACGGTTTAAACAAACAGCTTTCGGTTGCGGAGGTCGGAAAGAGCAACGTTAGTATTTTATGGGATTACTCTTTTTATCTTGCCGTCGAGACACTATAGCTCAGTTTTACGTCTGGTTAACCTTAAAGATTTCTTGATATAGACGTCTCGGTACTTCGGTGGTTATCAAATCTTGACAGATACAAAAAGTGTATCTGACGGATAACTTTTTTATGTGGGCATTGATACCAAAAAAAACGTAGCTATACTTTTCTTCGAGCATTACTATAACTAACCATACATCATAAACCTGGTTGTAAATCATATTATGTACCATCCCTGAAAACAGATCTTGATCTAATGTTCCGGATGTGATGAGAAATATGCACGTTTATGCTCGAACCAACAGCATGGGGTATGAAAGACCCTTACACACCATGTGGTCGTGGTGATAAGCGTGTCTTCCACTAGTTTGTTGGATTAACAGCTGAAAATTCCTTAGACAAACGTAATTACCGGAGCATTACTTCCTATTACCTCAGCCAATCTACCATTACCTCAAACATCAGTGTTGCAATTTGTATTATGTACCTTGCAAAAAAATACATTCAAATTTGCAATACAAAAACGTAGTCCTTCCTTGCCATCGTCATTAATGCTGTGCCTACCTAGTAGTGTAGCTGGATGTATTGTATCACGTTAGTCCTCTTCTGGTCCATTTCCTGATATTCCTGAATAATATTCAACTTCAAATGATACAGTTTTATTTGCTTGGATCCCTTCTCTTTGGGGTATCCGAGGAAATGAATAAGCAGATGCTGCTGCGTAGGCAGCTTCAAGTGTAGCTCTTCAACATCGTTGAACTTTGTACTGGTCTCGTCTCGTCTGCCTACTCGCCCACTTTCCCGATTTATTATGTAGGATGCGGCGAGAGTCGTGCCGTGAATTTCAAGAGGAATAGGACCTTGTGCCGAACAATAAATTAAGGGAAGTCCTTAGGGTGATTGGATACTGGGGAAGAAGCACGAGGGAAAATAGACTGGCAAGGCTGCGCGTAGGTCACGTTAGACTTACGCATACTTTCCTCTTTACAAAAGATGATCCACCTTTATATCATACCTGCGACATCATAATCACTGCTAGGCATATATTAACAGGTTGCGCCAGTATGCGAGAACGAGCTGAATTTAAAATCCTAAACAATTTGAGACTGAATTAGGTGACGACGTAGAAGAGATAGAGCTGGTGTTTTATTTTTTGAAAACAAACAATATTTTAACTTATTTTTGTTGCACATTGTTACAATTTGTGACTCATAATTTTAAAACGGCCTAAGCTGATAACCGATGTTTCGACAACTTATCTTGGAAACTAAATTACCGCACTTAAATTCTTTTCTTCGCAACCAGAAAAAGATTTTAACTTGGGACTGTCGCTGTTAACTTAGCTGCCGATGCGATTAAATACACACCACATACATATTATTATTAATAATGATTCTTGTCGTAGCAAGCTATCCACTATTGATAGTAACGTATTGGTGAGAGCTGTCTGGCGAGTGTATTACCCATCAATAAGAATAGGGAAGGATGCGTTTCATCATTCGCGGTCTTCTCCTTTGAAAGAGACCCACATTGATTGGAAAGTTCCTGTTTTTTTTTTTATTCATCTCGGCTTCGAAACGGGTCACGTATGGCTCGATTTCCTATTTGAGATGAAAGGGCGCTTCAATCAACCCCTAATGCATCGAAGTGCATCGCATAGAAACCGTTCTTACTCGAGGGCTGCGCTTTCAGAGAGAGAAAAAAAAACTCCGTGCTCGTAATTAAGTATTTCGTTCAGATATGCAATAGCATCATGGGAAATACGCATCAGCATCACGGTTTTTGCCCAGAAAATGCTTGTTTGTGTTACAGCTTAGTCGAGTAAATGAAAAATATTTTTAAAAAATTCGTATTACGGGCTCAAGTTAGGAACTCAGTATCTATGAAATCAATAGCAGGCTTGAGTGTCATGGTGCACACAGCAGCGGCTGTCGACGCACCGTTGTAAACTCTGAATCCAATTACTGCCGAGCATGACGCTAGAAAGCTACTCCTCCAACTGCTCTATAGCTTTCATTAATGTAGACCTTAGCTAAGTAATGCTAATTTCCTGTTTTACGCTCATGTTTATAAACCTTATGGGTAATTTTTCGCCGTTGCATTGTTTTGCTGAAATCAATAAAATCTAGCAAAAATTGGAATAAAATTCAGCTAGGGCGTAGAAACGTCGCATTGGAATTGATCATTAATTGGTGCATGTGACAGAAGTTGAACAACGACAGAAGTTGAACAACTTCCGCCATCATACTCCTTCAATTTTTATTCAAATACCCTAAATAAAGCTCTTTATGAACATTTGAAGGTGAATATGAGGAAATAAAAGCGATAGAATTGCGTAAAATATACCCTAGACTTTGATTGTGTAAATTAAATCGTATTTGAGGAGCCTAATTTCATTCAGGTTTTGGTCATCATATAATAAAATATTTTGTTGTGATGCCACGGAATCCTAAGTAGTATATTACTTACTTACCTACTTACCCCTGCCTCCACCCTTGATGGGGCGTGCAGGGCGCCATGTAGATATTACTAGATTCCTCACTGCTTTTTCAGTACACATTCTAAGAGAATTTCTTATAACATAGTCGGCGCTGAAATCGATTTTTAGCTTTCTTCAGGTGCATGTTAGCAATTATTTAACCTATAAATTACCAAGCAGGCGGGGTTTATTTAATGGTTGGACCTCCAGATGGTCCTTGGTTTAAAGTTTTTATTCCAATTTCGATTGATTTTGTCAATTATTTACTTGTGTGCACACCGGTTTTTATATGCTAGTATATATAACATGATTCGGTAGTTAGGTAATAGTTAGTTTTCTTTGAAAGTCAAAAACCAGGCGAGCATAAAAGAAAAAAGCGTTTGCAAGTATCTACTAACATTATCCTGAGATAGCAGGGAGAGTAAATACGCTACGACTCTGGATAATGTCTCAGTAGCAGTAGTTATTCGGGGAAGACGATCGACAGTTGGAGTATATTTTGCCATTTGCGATGGGTGGGTAATAGGGGCGTTTACTCGGAACCGGAATTGCTATTTTGTACACGAAATCGTAAGATGGAAACAAAAAATTAATTTTAATCAAAAAATTTATCTTCTAACCAGAGCCATTAACTCATAAATCAAAAATTAAAATTAGCAAAATGTGACGCCCACTGAACCAGCTGCGTTAAGGATATCTACGTCATCCACCTCCCGTCCTCACATTCCATATTGTTGGAATTCTATGGGTTTGAATTTATTTTGAGGAGGTAATGATGATTTATAACGTATTTAGTACCGAAAAGGAGTATATCGGAACAAATTGTTGAGAAAAAATAGAACCGAGTTGCATCTCCACCTCTGATTGACTGGCATAAGCTTCTAGCTCTTATCTTTTCTTCAGGGCATCAATAATCGTGATTTTCAGGAACAGGGAAAAACTAAAACCGACTATTAGCTTAGCAGCAGGGAGACTCGTTCTTCAGAGTGCATCACTCATTTTCCATTAAAATATCCTTAAGCATACACCACGAATGTCTAACTCTAAACATTATGTATTCAAGTCACTGAGTCAATTTTTTGACAGATTTTAGCGTAACATGATGCGGGAGTGATTGGATATATTTATGACACACTGGATTTGGGCCTATCGTGGCACTGCAATGTCACCGCATTGGTGTTTTTACGAAAGTCTGAGACGACGTATATCTTAGGCATGCTTACCGGGGGAATAATAAACTGGGCAATTTTACGGGAATGAGCTGCTCAAGAGCATAAATGGTAAGAAAGAAATCGTGTCAAAATTCTTATAAGTCTTCTCCCAAATTCCTTTGGATGCTTTTCGAGGCAAACAAGAGAGTAATCTGGGTGTAGGAATTCTCAACTCACAACATCCAAGTAGAGGACGAAATATACGCGCTTAAAAATATCCGCTTCCGATTGAGAAAACAAAAATTTCAAGTCACCATGACAACTCATTTCCAATGTTATCGCCCCGTTGGGCTTGGCGCATTAGCAGCCGTTTATGAGATTACTATGTTGCGTACAGAAATTCAAGGTGCGATAGTAAGCAGGTATTATTATCCTTAGCAACATCTTTTCTTGGGCTGTGTTATTGATTTGAGCTGTCTTAGAGATGCACTATTGTCACTCAGTCTCTCTTTCTGGGACGGTGGTTTTGCTGTAGGTTAAGACGAGTTCTTGAGTGGAAGGGTAGTTTCCTCGTGGAGATCCCACTTCAAAGACGTTGCATCATCTACTAGCTGTGGAGTCAGACGGAGGACTCGGGGTCGCTACTCATCAAAATAAGCCCATGTTGACGTTTAAGTCACTCCGCCTCCCGCTCCCCGGCTCCCCCCGCTGCCCCGCATTCCTCCCACCCCACTCTAATGTCGCAAAGTCCTCCTCATGTGCCCCGCGCAATAACTGCTAAGTTATCTTGAGCCCCGCGTCGTTTGAGCGGAGTGATGTGGGGTCGAGGGCGGGCAGTGGTTGCTGCCGGATGCACGGAGGTCTCTGGCGACATCTTTCGCCGCGACTCGGCTTCATCGATCGGAGACAAAAGAGAGGCTGGCCCGGCTGTTCATCGCACTGCAGACGCGGGCGGTTAAAAAGACGTTTTTTTGCGTGGATGGTGATGTTCGAGGTCACCTTTGTCCGTAAAGGATCCGCGAGGGTTGAATTCTTCTGGATGGTTTTACGTGAAATAAGATGCTTCTTTTTCGTGCGTTGAAACATTTGTCTATTTTTAAGTCTTTTCCATCTTAATACACGTGTTCAATTATTATAACGTTTCGCATGACTCTCTCCAGCAATTAAAAATGCTTTAATATCTGACTTCCTATCATAAATATCCATAACCTAAAGTATTGCGCTGTGTAAAAAGGTTCGTTGTGGCAGATTCGGAACATGTCCTTGGAATAATTGACCTTTTATTTGACCTTTTCATTCTCTCTTGACTAATTGTTACTCCTGACGTAAAAACTAATCGCAGAACTCTTAAATAGTAGGCTTGGGGAATGTACTGAAAATACCAAGCCCTACTTACTGAATAGGGTCTGGTTAATGTCTCACCCTCCATCTATGTTTTCTCAGTAGCGTTGAAACTTGTGGTGTTTGGTCTGACGCATTTCATTCGTGCTAGTTTTTATGTTAGTTGTTTTGATTAGCGTAAAAAATGGAAGAGTGTGGGCTTCTTGAAGTTTTGTCCCTAAAAAAAATACCGGGTATGAGGTAATGAAACATTTTTTCGCTACTGTATTTATTAATCTTCGCCCCTCCACTTGTACCGTTTTTTCATCAAATTCATGTTGTACCGTCGCGCTGAAAATCATGGAGGCTTACTTTAATTTAGGAGGTATTAAAAATTTGCTTTCATTTCTCAGCATGAAAACATGGGTACTAGACAGCTTTAATTTCAGGAGAATGAGAATTAGCTCTTACCCTTTAACCTATCAGGAGAAAAGAAACCGACATTGACTAAAATTTTACGAATTTTTTTCGTAAAATGTTTTGTATACTTTGTAAAATATTAGTGTGAAATAACTCTCTGCACTATGTATTTCAGACTATATTCGGACGTAGCAACGCATCTTAAGCAATCGTTTGGAATTCATCGACGTAAGTGTACTACTACATTTTCAAAGCCTTACATGTTAAATAGGGTTCGATAGCGTATGCTTTATTATAAATTCGCCTCAGATTGTCATAAGTCAGTCATGCTCTAATAGTTATTTGTCATAATATTCAGTTGGTAGTGGGGTGCTTTAATAGGAAATAAATCGTTATAATAAGATCGCGCGAAGTTCTGAAGTATTCCCGATAATTGTTCTTGTCTTGCTAGAGATCGTAAATTTCTTCACACTTACATCAATTGCCGCTGCACTCAAAATTCAGACTGTGAACTTTTTTCGGGGATTGTCTTTTATTTGATTTATGGGAATTTATTAAACGTTCCTCCTGTTTATGAAACATCGTGATGATTTGTGGCCCACGTAGAAACTTGGCTTTTACCATTGAACGTAATTCATCAGAAACTAACTTTTGCTTTGTTTCTGCTATTATTATTTTATTTTCTTTTTTCAAATTCCATTGTAGTTATCTTCCATCAATTGTGTTTGAAAATCTGTTTTTAATCGCGTGAAATATATTATTTCATTAAAATCCCCTTTTGCCATCGAAATCATCGTGAGAGCCAAGAGGGAAATGATAATTGCGAATGAGAGACAAGGCTTCGTGTGATCAAACAAACTTCTTTCACGTTTTCATTAATTTTGCCGCATGAAATATTGTCACTCTACCGTTTTCAACGGCTTTTTATCGCCGTGACTGGTGCGAGAGAGGGGGAATGACGGTAACGCGGAAGAGTTTACTCAATTCATCGGCCTGCCACGGTAGCCTGCTCGAAAATTACCGGCTTGGCCAACCAAAGGTCACTGGTTCCAACTCCTGCTCCGATGTCAATTTGGTGTTTTCTTAGGAATATTAGTTAAGGTTAGAAGGTACAATTTAACTTGAACAGTCGAAACACCTTAAAAACAAAGTATATAAACCGGCTTGGAAACCCAAAGGTTGCAAGTTCAAACACCACCTCCGGCATGGCTGTTGTTTTGTTGTTTTTCTTGGGATTACGAGCTTAAGTTACTTTGTGCGGTATATCGCTAGCTTCTGGTGCAAATTAGAAACAGTTCCAACTCCCCCGCCTGGTACCCCAAAGGTCGCGGGTTCAAACCCCACCTCCGGCATAGGTGTTATCTTTGTCTCAGGATAGCTTCGGTTGAACGGTGGAATAAAACTTATCCGTTTCAACACCTGAAACTCAAGTGAGGCATCCGCTGCTACCCGTAGTGCGAGCGGTGGTAGCCGGACCCACGCCCATTGGGCCCGAGGTCGCGGTGCATTGGAGAGAGGTAGGGCGCCGGAGGGGAGGCGTATGGCGGCAGCCAGCCCTCCCCCGCTTCCCTCCCACGCGAGAGGCGCAATCGTTCAATCGAACCATTTCGGGGCGGGCGGCGAAGCAAGGATTGCGAGTCCGCGGGCTCGGAGCGGGCGTGGCGCTCCGGGAAAGCCAAGTGGATTTCAAGAAGAGACACCGCACGGAGCTCCTCCCACTTCCCACCCGATCTGCACGCACGCTCCTTCCCGTCTTCGTCCCCCCCTGCGCCCTGCGAAGCGCACAGGGAGAGCTTCCCGAGGGCGAATTTATTTGGCGGCGCTTGGATCCTGGGGGTTATCGCGTGGGCCGAGGGTCTGGCTTCTGTTCGGGGCACGCCTACCCGCCGCACAGTGTCACAGGACCCCCGATATGCGGTCGTGGCAAGTAAAAATAAAATTACTCTTTAGGGAATTTTGAGCGTTGGGATGTCTAAAGTGATACCTGAGTAACCTTGAGTGGCCTTCAGTTGAGTGATAAACTAGCGCCTGTTAAATATAAACATTGCGAAAATGAGCACTGTGCACGTAGCAAGTGCATCGACTGAGGTCGATATAGTGCCAATGTGTACTTCAAAATCATGCGGAAATCGTATTATTCAACGTATTCTATTTTGATTAATGTATTCACCAGGATAAAGTTGTTTTAGTTCAATAAATAAAATATTGATAACCATAATGCATGTAAATTATTTCAAACTGCGAAAAAAATATGTATCGAAAATGTGAAATTTTCATTAAAAAATTCTTAATCCAAGATCAAAACTTAAAATATTCCTGTGGATTCGTGTGTTGAAACATAGTGCAACGTGTTTTCCATGATCTTAGCTATCAAATAAAAGAGAAATTAGATGCAAATACCTGCAACAACAATTGTTATAACCTAATAATAAATGAATGCGACTCATGCGTGTAAGCGCTAACACGGTGGGTAAAACAAAGTGTATTATCTAATTTTCGGATTTTTACACTTAACTAATGATAAACAGCTTCAGCGATAAAACTCTATGACATTCTCATTATCAATAAAAATTTTGTAAAAACTAGGTGCGGCTTTAGGATGGCACGTGCTATAATTTGACGAGTATAGCGCGGCAAGAGTTCACTTTCTGTTTCAAGCCATGTAGTCGACTGTACCTACATTCTACTTCTATTGATTAAACAGACAATTTTGCATGTTTTTCAAACATATTATATTTTTAGTAACTATTATTGTTTTATTAGTGTGGTTACATACAAACTTCAGAATATTTATAAAATATGTAATTTTAATTTCATATTTACCGCTCACAACGACCGAATTTAACATTTTGCTGTATGAGTGCACAACGACTGTGCATTATTTTTTCTTTTAAACTATTTTGTACGATTTTTAAGCATTATCCACTTTGAGTACCAAACTATTCTTGTTGTTTATTTATGCAGTTACATATAAGTTCAGAATATTAATTCAAACATGTAATTTTTATTTTTAAATAACTGAATTTTACATTTTTCTAAAATGAATACACAGAGATGCATCACTTATTGTTTTTACATTAGTTTGCATGATTTTCAACCATATTATATTTTTTGGAGTAACTATTTTTGGTATTTATTTTCATTTGCATACGCACTTCAGAATATTTATAAAATTAGGTACCTGGGTTTAATTTTTAGTAGATCGCATTTATCGTTTTGGCTATGTAAATTTACAACGATTGTGTTCAGTTTTATTGATTTACATTAGTTTCTATGCTTTTCAAGCATAATAAGGTTTTTTGAGTAACTACTTATTATTGTTTATGCGTATATTTACATACATAAAAATTTTGTTTGTCCACCTATGAAGATTCATTTGTGCTAATAGTCCACCTGTTTAATATGGCAGAGGGGCTGATTGGATTTTCAAGGCTGGAACTTTTTAGAGTAATTAAAGGACACTAAAATGAGATGATTGACAATTAATGCGCAGTTCTCGAAGAAACCTTGAGTTAAAAACAATGTTTACTACCGAATGGATTGTCATCCAAAAATTGTTTTACGACCTTCATGCTCGGCGGGAGAAATCGAGCCGTGTTGAAAAGATATTTTTGATAGCTAATGGTTATTGGCTTGGTAAATTCATACCTTTACCAGCTTTAGTTCCAAAGACAAATACACATCATCAACGCACAGTGTAGCAGCAGCAGTGGCAGGAGCATAAAATTAAAGTTCTTATCATAGAGTGATCGTCAAAAAAGGGCGGAATCTGTGAGCTCTACCTCATCTGCGCGGATGAATTCGCATGTGCCGCTATGAAGTATCGTGAAATCGGAGATGTGGATGCAGCTACTGTGATTAAGGATATTGCGCTAGGTCTCCATGTCGAGGCATGCAATACCGAGCAGCAAAAGGGTTAGAACCTTTGTAAGATAAACAGCATAACAAGATAGTGCCATAATAATAGAATGCAACTTATCTGTTAAAATACACCAATCCCTCCGTAATTCAGCTTTGGGCAACCATTGCCATTTATAACCACCATACTACAAAATATTTAAGCAAAAACGCTCTGTTATCTTTCAGGATATAAAATGAACATAAGACAAAACTCTGCAGAAGTGAATCTCCACGCATTACTGGATAATTCAGCTGAACGGATTTTTAAATTGCAGTCTGAGGTACTCCAAAATTTTACAGCCAAAAATCTAAATTTTCTAGCTCTGGTCTGTAAATGGGGTCTGGATGGCACCTCCGGGCAGAAAAATTACAAGCAAAAATATTTTGATGATAATGATGCTGAAATGGATGATTCCAGTATAATGAAGTCCTTTTTTTGTACCCTTTCAGCTACTGGTCGTCGAAGAAGGCGAACAATTTTTTTGCAAATTCGAAAAAATTGCAAATTTTTATTTTTAATAAAAATTGACAACAGATTTAGTCTCAGCATCGACATAAACATATATATGCCGAATTTAATGTTAATCGGATAAATTTTGTTTTCGATATCCGTCATATAGGGATCCTGTCACATAGTGCGCCGTCTAAATCGCTCGTGGATGCGATATTGGGTTGAACCGGTGACTCCGCAAGGACACTTAATCCATTCTTTCACCCGCTCTGTCTCTCCTCGCCCTTATTTCTGAGTGGGAAGAGAATTTGAAATTATGTGATGTTATGAAATTTAAGATTCTTTGTTCCTTAGGCTTAATAATAGAGTCGGTGATAAAGAAATATAATTCAGTGTGTGGTTGTAATGAATACTTGGTGAGGGCATACCCTCCTGCCATACTTGTGGCAGCTGGCTGTGTACTATGTAGGTATAAATTTCGTAATTCCTTTCATCTCGCCATTGTTTAAAATTTTTTCTCCTAAAGGTTATGAGAGTAATAAATTGCTTTCACCTTCTTTATGCAGACGGCAAATATGATTGCTCGTTGCGTTACGTTTATAATTTACTGCTAAGAACAGTGTGAATGGAAGACTTATGATGGAATTTTTCCATTTTCGCCGCTGTTTTCCTCGTAATTAACTTATTGAATTGCAACGTGACACGTTGATTTCATCATTGTCAGTTAAATATCCTTGGTTCAAGTAGTATGTGCGTGTGTGGATAGAAATAAGTGTATGGGAGCATGGTGTGGAGTCAGTCACGAGAATATAACAGGGCTAAAAAACTTGATAAGGTTTCCGTACTGAAGTTAATCGGAACCTGTTTCTCAGGTTCCTTTTAATTTAGTTCCCTGAACTAGTTAAAGTGAGTGCCACTGCACATGACCTTGTATATCCATAGAAATATTAGTGTTACATCTCCTCGTCACTCTAAACACGGTTACTTTTTTCGGCGTGATCCACGTCCGAAGATCTTGCATGTACGTAGGGTTTTACGTACTGTGGCAGATTTCTAGCCTCTTTGTATTGTTAAAGTTCAGCACCCTTTAAATTGCTTATTGTATCAGCTCTATTCCTCATATTTTGTGTTAATGCAATTCCCAGGTGTTCATTTCGATTTAAATAACTTTTTAATCATGACATTTTCCCTTAACTGACGGTTTTGTGATATTGAAGGTATTACTGAATGATAAAACCCTAACCCAAATGGCATATATTACATTATTCAATGAGAATTTAATTAAATTTTTCTTTTTTTACGGTCTTCTCACTGCTGTTAAAATTTAACTCGGAATCTTTTGAGTCGGGAAAATAAGGAGATCCTTGGTAAGCTTGTCGAACAGCACATCGTGCATTTAAATGTAGGCCTAAGAAGTTTTCCGAGCTCATTTATAAAGCTGGAGTGTGATCATCTTCAGTATAGATCTCAATGCTTTCAGTCTAGTTTTCGAGTTCATTTCTTGCGTCTATGATTAAAATTCCTGCCCTGCATTGGCGGAGCAGACTTTCGTGACCAACAAAGGGAGAATCCGTAGTGAACTGAAAGTTTAGGTATTCCGTTTCCTATTTATTTTCGTGAACGTGAGCTCTTTGCACGAAGGAGGGTGCGGTTGTCGATCTGTTTTTCTTTTCTCTGTTGTATTCTCCCAAATTTACGCAGGCGTCCATCGCTCATGATCTCCTGCCTCCAGAGAGGATTTAGATTTTACTGTAATTCGTCGTTCACCCGTCACCGTGGCTGACGGGAACTCGAAGGACTAGGTGAATTTTTTCCTGCATATCTACTCTCCTAATGACATGTACGCGGCCCGTAGAATGGACCGCTGCATGTGTAGTCCTGTCGAAGCTGGCTGATATTCTGCCTATCTGTATCTCGTGGAAGTACGTGTCGAGAAAATTAAAACCATTAGAATTTTCCTTTTCTGTTGTTAAGCAATCGTAAGTTGAGTGTTTAGTGCAACTAAGGCGTCTTTTTGGTTTTTTATTAGATTTAATTGTGATGGAACAATAGTAAAACCAAAAATTTCGACATAGGTGATCGTCGTGGACTATAACTTTATAAAAGAGACTACATATGACAGACGTGTTCTGAGAGTCCCGGAAATGTTGAGTATGCAGTCAAAAGGAAAAATGAAAGCATCTTTGGGAAACTTTTTAATCTTGGAGAAACCGATGTTCCATCAATGTTTACTCGTGATATTTTCCCTTAATTAACAAACGTTTTTGTGATAGTGAAGAGGGCATTATTGAATGATAAAACCCTAATACAAATGTCAGGTATTACATTTTTCAATGAGAATTTAATTAAAGTTTCCTTTTTTACTATCACCTCTTTGCTGTTAGAATTTACCTCAGAATCTTTTGATTCAGGAAAAGAAGTACAACCCCAGTAAACTTACCAAACACCTCATCATGCATTTAAATGTAGGCATAAGAAGTTTTCCTTGCTCATTTAAAAAGCTGGGGTATGATGATCTTCAGTGTAGGTCTCAATATTACCTTTCAGTCTATTTTTCGAGTATAGGGCGAGATTGCATCCGTCTATGATTAAAATTCCTTCCCTGCGTTGGCTGAGTAGACTTACGTGACCAGCAAAGAGAGAATCCGTAGCGAACTGAAAGTTTAGGCATTCCGTTCCCCTCTTTCTTTTTGCGAACGTGACCTCTTTGCACGAATGAGGATGCGATTGTCGATATGTGTGACTCTTTGTTTTGTTCGCGTAATCACCTCGCTCTGTCTGTTACAAATCTCAGTGAAACATTTGGTTTCATTTCGCAAAATAGCGGCAAATTATTCTGCAGCAGATACTAGCAATAACAACCACTGATAGCCCCCTGTGTTGTGTTATCTTCCACATTCTCATCTCTTTCAAAATTTCATTCGAATAAATAATTGGTTCTCATTACATCATTTCTCATCATCGTTGATTATCTCTCTATCTGATTGGTCCTCCTCCGCGGCGGGCGCGGTTGTTGGCAGGAAGTATTGCGTGGCGAAATAGAGGAAAACCATGCGCGGCTCAGGTGTTCCTTCTCTCCAAACTTTCATAAACGTCGTAATTTCACAGCTTCACTTCTCAAAGGGTACCTATGTGCTGCATGTATATTTTCTGGTAAGGTTTTTCAAAGTCATATGGGAAACGAGATTTGAGAAAAGCATTCGGAAACGCTGAGGTTTTTTCCGTTGGTAATTGTAATGCTTTAGCAGACAGTGGGTCGGAAGAATGGTGTCGTGGGTGTGCTCCCCCTGTCTCAGACGAAATTGTCGCATACATATCGGGAAGATGACAAGGAAGTCTTCCATTTGGTGATGTACGACTTAGGATTATTCTCTTAGAGGACAGTGCACCGCGGATGGTAAATGATTATTCTCTTGGAGGACTGTGCACCGCAGGTGGTAAAGTATCAGGACACCATTTGGGTTTTTATTCTTGATTCCTTCGATAATTTTTTTGTGAATTTTACGTTCGATATCGGGCTTCTTTAGCAAATCAACCGACCGCTCATCATCCTCATGTCTGATTGGTCCCGTTACGCGCAGTTGCCCGCGGGAAGTATTGCTCAACGGCAATCGGGAATATCTTGCTCGGCGCAGGTGCGCCTTCCATCATACTCTCCATAAACTTCGTCATTTCGCAATTCTCTGGAGTTGCTAGAAAACATATATGCCACTTGGGAATTTCCTGGGAAGGTTTTTCTTACTCAAATGGAAAACGTGATCTGAGGAAAAACTATCGTCAACGATCGGATTTACATCTGCATCCGCATTGTTCTCTGCAAGCCTCCTCAAGGGTGTGTAGCCTGGGATAACTTCAGTATTGCCTATGCTCGGGTAATATAATGCATGCTCTATTCTGTGATCTCTGATTCCGTTATGGGCGACTGTATATGGATGCTGTTCGGGTAAAGTTGTTGAAAAAAAATGATGAATACTAATACATCCAATTAGTGGCTTAACTAATGTATGTAACGATCCAGTGAATGTGAGGTTAACGTGTACCTTAAACGCTTAGCAGAGCTCCTTGCTCTTACCTCCGGTTACAAAACTATATGTATGCCAGTCCACTGGTAAGTAGGTTGAAGTCTCATTAGATTTCTATGCCCCTGACATTGTTACATAAAGTTCCCTGTCTAATCATCTCTAAATTTAGTTCTAATATTGAGTTGGAATCTGCGTCGGGAGGTATGCAATGAATACATACCTCACGCGTATACTTATTATTTTTCCTTTTCTACTTTTAGCGGAGCCCGAAACAGTTTCCCGATTGTTCTCTGAAATCAAGTATTTTTTATTGACGTATGCTTTAAAACTCAAGCGGTTAAATTGAATCAATACTTATTGTACGGTATCAGTAATTTTTGTATTTGGGACTAATAAAATAAATGGTATTGGCACTTATTTCGTGACATTGCTTCATAATGACAGAATCACTGTTGGTTTTGGAAAAAATAAAGAAAAACCAAGTCACTGGTGCTGTCATTTGGATATATCTAGTATTACGTTCGACGGCCATCTTTCAGTCCTTACAGTTATGTGTTACAGTTATGCGAATCTGTACTATGAACGAGTTTGTGGAGTTCAGCTATTTTTTAAAGATTAGGCACTAAACGCTACTACATAAGTTTTTTCGTCTTCAGGCAATTTCTCTGAGTATCTGCCTTTCGTAGTACTTTTTTCCCATACTATCGGCGAGTTTCCACTAGTTAATGAAAACTATGTGGTGTTTTCTTTTCCAGGGATAATTTTTTTCATCTTCAGTGGATTTCCTCGTTTTTTCTACAATTATATGGTATTTATTTTTACTCCTCGTTATACCATATTTTTCTTTTTGTTGATTCTTAACCTTGCAAACTTGATAAAAATATCCCGCTGAAATACGCACCAACATAAATGTAGCTACAGTGCTTGAATATCCAATAAAACACCTGTTCCGCTTCTTCGGCGGTGTAGTGTTTCCCACAAAGTGGTCGCGAGCTCGGCTCCATCCGAGCACCAGCATAAGGTCCACGAATATTGTCCCGGTGTCCCGATAGAATTTTCACGGCCTTGCCTTCAGGTTGATAATCCTGCTCCAAATGTAAAAACCACTGTCAGTTAGCGGGACAGTGCTGAGAATATGCATCTGCAACTCCACTCCAGTCTATCTTCGGATGCATTCCACCTCAGAGCTTCAATCTCGGATGGGACTCAAGATCCTTTCGGTCCTGCAACCGTAGACGTCGTTGATGTCGACGTGGTCCACCACACAAAGAAGTCCGCTCCCCTAATCACCGCCGTGTCACTGGTCTCTACACCTCCCGGCATGCACCAATAGGTGAGCCGGTTGGTTAGCTCCGTCCCTTCTTCATCCGCAACGGAGCCACCGTCCGCCGGACGTTGGAACTCCCTCTCAAACAAAATCCCTCCCTCCGCGCCGGATCGCCCTTGGGCGCCGCGAGTCAGTAGAGTCGCTCGCTTCCGCGCTTACAGGCCAGGCATCCGGGCGCCGTCCTCCGACTGCGTCGCGAAGCTTTTACGCACGGGAATAGGGGTGGCATCCACCACTCCCGCAAATCGGCCGCGCTGCTGCCTCCCTCCCCTCGGGCACTACCATCCGCGACGAACAGGGTGCGTGGTGAGCGAGTCTCCACGACATCGTCGACCTCCGAGCCCTTCGTTGGCACACGAGCTCATTCGGGTCTTTGAGGAACAGCAGAGGGAACAGAGCTGCTCCCCACACTCGAGGCGCCCTCCAACACCATCACCCGTGGGCACAGCTGAGCTACTATCCTCTCGATCCCGTCGACGCACTCGTTCTCCGCCTTGCTTTTGAGACTAGCGACAGAGGACCCTCGGAAGCCGTCCTGATCCATCCAGTTGCGAGTTCGTCCCACGCGGGTTTTCAGTCCAGAGTGTGAGATAGAGTTAGTAAGGTACGATACGGCAATATGGTATATGAATGCTCCTTGGTGGCTGTCTATTTGAATTATTTGCGTTTAACGTGAAGTGTTTGGTTGTATTGTGTGGTATGCGGAGTTGTTCACCCAACTCGAGGTACGTGGATAATTCCCTCATTGTAGACGGTGAGATCTGGATTGAAGGGGACGAGTTGGTCCAGCGAAGTTTGGGTTGTTGCCTAGAGACGGATGTCGGTGTCTGAAATGAGCGAACGAAGGGATCAAGAGGGGGAGGATGGATGAAAGGCTAAGGGATTGCCCTGAACTAAGTTAACGTTTAAGTGTGTTAAATCTGAAAGTTAGGATATTAACAGAAGGCGAAATTCGGTGCACAAGAAAGCCAAAGTAATAATTTCCCAAAAGTATAGGGTACTAAGGTAAAGAAAAATAGAACCGAAGTTATTATCATGGACTGTGTACCGTTAGAGGTAAGGAATCAGGGGGGTTATTACGTAAATTCGAATC
This sequence comes from Platycnemis pennipes, assembly GCA_933228895.1. NCBI lineage: Eukaryota > Metazoa > Arthropoda > Insecta > Odonata > Platycnemididae > Platycnemis > Platycnemis pennipes. Next base: position 136,244,309 of record OW121846.1, read on the forward strand.
TAGATACGGAAACCTTATTATGTATACATATATTATAAGTTATTGTGTTTAAATCAAAATTTGTTTTCGTATGATATTTAAATATATGTAAATTTCATCAAGGGTGGGCAGTATACTGATATGCAATTTAACGTACTTGTATTTAAATCACATATCAAGATTTGATTTTGTATTGTAATATACAACATAGTTTTTCAGCCTTCGCCCAAGTGAGCTAAAAGCTAAAGAAAATCACATTTATTGCTGACAATACGGAATTCCATTAAAGAACACTGCGACCTTAATCAGTCAATCGAAATTGATATATTTATTTTATATAATCACATACTCATCGTAATTCATCAGTAATTACATAGATTCACGGTATGAGGATACCAGCCAAAACTTACTACGAGACTTTATTCGAAATCCGACTATTCGAAGTCTATGACACAATTGACATGCTCTGGCACCATTAAAATTTAAGTCATCATAGAATATAGTTGCCTATGCAGCGTAAACATTCAACAATAACACGAATCATGGAGTGGGGATCTCGGCCAATATCAACAACGCTACTTTGATTCAGGAACCAACTAATCGAAGCCTGTGAATCGATTGGCTCATACTACGACCTTTAGCAATAAGATAAATGAATTATAACATTACCTATAAAGCGTATTTAACCACTAAGGCCAGAGAAATCAAGGATTTAGGATGCCGGTCAAAACTTCCGAAGCGAATTCGATTTCGAAACTAGCAATTCGAAGCCTCTGACCCACTCAGCTGGGCAATCCGAAGTTCGAATCGAAATTCGAGACGAAGTTCGGGAGGAATTGCTTACGTGGTTGCTCTCCTTGTATCTCTTTTGGGGTGTGACGTATTTTCAACTCAGGCTGCCGAATTCGAAGACGAAGGTGCGGATCGAAAGCTTACATAATAACCCCCCAGGTCACCATTGAGACAGAATCGTTTGGGTTTCGATTCTGGTTGCTTTAATGATTTTGTTTTGGAAATGTAAACATTTGTTATCATGCCTGACTGCAATTTCTCCATGACGAAGGCAAAGAATACATGTTGTAAATTCCACTGAAAGCTTTTTGTCCACGATTCGTGTTATGGAAAAGTTTGTTGGAACTGAAGATGACGTAAGTTGTCGAAAACCGGGTGGATGAATTGAAATATCTTCAGAAGAATTCAAAAAATATGTCTTTTTCTACATTTTCTGTGCAAATTTTGAATGCGCCTTCAAAAATTCAATGTGAATTTAAAAATTGTAACTTTGAGTTTCCACATAGGATCCATCATTTCATTTATCAATGCATACATTATTTGACCTGATGATGTTGTAACATAGCGACACCTAGGTCATGCATCATAAATCTTGTGTGGAAATAACAAGAACAGTCTGAAACGACCTCAGCTGTCAGTCGTCTCCCCTGAATAACCAACCAAGAACAGTTTTCATAAATCCACGATGAAGCAGTTCATAGTTACACCAGATGCAATTTAAGTCATAAGGTTTGCCCTCCATTTGGAATGGAGAGGCTCATATCCTAATTTATTTCGTTACCATGTAACCGTTTCATTCTTTCCGTTGCAGTTTGGGCAAGTGTCGTGGACTTGCTTTGAAATTCATCGAATTTATAACTTAACTCTTTCTCTAGTGGCCTCCAGTGTCTATGTAATTGAAATCGGAACAATCCAATGGAATTCTGGCTTCTCCTATTTCGTTGTTTGTTGCAGTAGAATTAGGTTTTGAGGCGCTCCAACTGCTGTGGTTGTATCGCTGCTTTTGACGGACCTATATCCTAAGCTTAATACTATACTTACTATCCTAAGCTTACTGTATCCATGCCCGAGGTTTGATGCGAATCCTCGACCTTTGCGTTGTTTGGTCCGCGCTTTACCGACGTTGCCTCCACGACCGGCGTCATTATTAAGTTCACTTGTCAACAGTATAAGCATCATCATCAGTTAACAATCCTTAGATTGGTTTGACGCCGCTTTTGACCGAAGTTTGACTCTTGAGTTGAGCTCTCCACTCGATTCTCTTGTCAGCTAGCGTCTTCGTATTTGCATAAATCGTATCTTTCACATCCTTCACTACTTGCTCCTCATATCCCATGCGAGTCCCTCCTTTTCTGTTCTTCCCTTTCACTTGTCTCTCGACGATATCTTCATCTGGCTATCATGTCTCATTAAGTTGTCCAGTCTACTTTTCATGGATTCCAGAGGACTTCTCTGTTTACCCACTCTTCTTAGGACTTCTACGTTTGTCACTCGATCGATCCACTTGAGCCACTGGTATAATTAGGCGAAGAAAATTTACGAAACTGAACATTCACGGTAATTGCTTCGTTTTTCTTTATGCTGGTGTGCTTGATATTAACTTTCCGGTAGCGAAGCAATCTCATTACAGCAGTCAACGAACGGGTGACAGAAATAGCTATTCCTTCAGTTACCTTTCAGACCCAAGATCAAGCTCAAAATTGTTTTAAAAATGTGTTGTCTCTTCAAAAATCGTAGAATATATAAATTAACATCTTTACTTCAAATTAGTTTCACTTATTATTTAGCCATGGAATTCTAAACAACATTGTTTACCTATGTCAGTTTTTCTCCGAGCCTTCGTTGGACTCGATAATTTTTCAGTCATGGGAAAGTCATTGGCATTGGAAAGGAATTACCGCCCTGATAGGTAACAAATTGAATTTCTAAATGATTTATGCTATTGAAGTGTAATTTTATTCGATATCCGCCCTGTTCGCGTAAAATCCCGGCTATCGCCGACTACTACAAACTGTCGGTGTCGTAGGTAGGCAATGCCGTGATCAAAATGATGAAACTATGCCATATTGCTGTATATGGTCAATATGTATTGATTTGCCTGCGAAATTCAAATCGTATTGCTTCCTTAAAGAATTTCAAAATGCATTACAATCTCTTGTTAATCAGGCAGGTTAAATAATAAAGGTAATATTAGAGTTAAATAGGTTTCACAAACCATTTCCTGCGCGTACGGTCAGGGAAAATAATCCAAATCTGTTACCGGGAAGACAAATAAAATGGTTTGTAATAGTAGGTTTTGAGAATAGACTACAAATCGTAGCCATTTTGCAAGTCTGCATGAAAATTAAATGTGGAATACTTAAATATAAACTTTTAGGGGCTTCCTAGCGTGCTTCTGGCGTATTTATTTCAAACTTATGCAGGTAATGAACCGCATAGTGAAATTTTGAACTTTGGAGTGGTACTGCATGTGAAGCTGTCTCTTTCGTGGATGAATTTAGATGACTTAACAGCAAAAACGTTAGTGTCATTGGCAAAAGAAGGATTGCTGACTCCACAGTAATATATGCCTGCCTTACCTTGCCGTGTCTTGCAGAGTACTGTTTAGAATTAGATAGATGTATTAAGCCATGTTGTTTGACGCGTCTTTTAAGGGCTGACCGATGGATAATATCGATTGCTCTCGCACGGTGTGGAAGGCGCCGCCGTTCAGCTGGCTGTAGCGGAGGGAGGTCGTAGTTCAGCACAATGGGATTGGGGGCGGATGCAAAAAAAATCGGATACGTGCTTGCGAGGATTCTCCGTGGGCTCCTTCAAGTCGAAAGCCAGAGGTCGTGGAGGTGCGGCGGCATTCATTAATTCGTAAGTGAGGGGGAGAGTTCTTCACCCGGTCGCCGGCATCTCATTTCCCCGGGCTCCTTCGAGTGCGGCGCGCCAGGCAACGCGGCCATTGCCAGCCGAGTTCACGGCGATGTCGCCTCGCTTCAAGGCGCAGCACCGGCTTGCGTGCGGAATAAGGGGACCGTGAGAGTTGAGTCCACTTCTTGAATTAATGTCCGCTGGTAGGAAAATACTGGGACGGGGGGAGAAGCTTAAATTTGGTCCAGGAGGTTCTTGAAACAGTTGGATTTGTTAACTTTCTTAAGCCCAGATAACGAAATCATTGTAACCCTTATAAAATAGGAAAATGTTATACTTTACAAATCGCTGTTTGGCATGGTAACAATACCATTATTCAATAAAACGCCCTTTTTTATTCACCAACGTCTCAGATCGGTTTCAGTTGTTCATCCTTGTCTAAGCACACAAATGGTAGACTTATTCCCTCGAAATATAATAGAGCGATTCATGCAACCAGACGATATGCATATACTGTAATGTTTGATATTAATAGTATTTACTCTTCATTGCCACAGTAAAGATTTTATGTTTCCGCCACCCGATTTCCACGCTCGTGTGAATATACTAGTAATGAGACAGTGTTGTGTAATAAGTAAAACTTTGAATGTGGGAATGAGTTATAAATAGATATTTATATCTGACATATACTCCATTTTACGGCTGAGTCTTTGGATTGCATGTGTACATCTTCATGTAGGTTCCTTCCGTATGTGGTGTCAGTCATTTCAGTAGGCCCGTTTTGTGCAAATTATTTCGTTAATAATGAACACTTTATTTTATGGTATTTTGTTCAGTAAATCAATCGTTTTTTGAGTGCTAATGAATGGAACTCAAAGCGGTTCCATTAAAGTAATTGCTGGTTGCCTGACTTCGCGGATTACACCTAGTAAGGAAAAAGTTGCCGGGATCTAACGAAGCATCTGCTCAATTAGTCCCTCGCGATCAGTCAGTGGTTCATAGAGCGGGGATTACCGAGCGGTTGTGCTAAGCTGGCTTTGGCTGTCCTCCCTTTCATCTGCAAATCTTTTTATGTGGTCTTGATCGGCAGGAATAAAGGTTATGCCCTTCGGCGCAGAAGAAGGCATTATTTTGAGGGCTTCCATAATTCCAGTTATCATTTATAAAGTTTGAGTCTCCCTTCATGTTCATTTATCAACCTTACCTTTCGATTTAGTTGTTGAAAGTGGTTACAAGTTGTTCAGTAATAGGATGACCTCATCGAATTTAATTGAACAGTTTTCGTTTTTCAAATATGCCTAGTGTATATGGCGTATTGCACTACTCGATCCTTTTATCTATTATTCCACTGGTGAGCTTTATCCTACTTTCTTATTTTTAATTCAAATTTGTGCTCTTTAATGTGCTTTTGTCTTTCATCATAACCCGTCAATAACAACGCCGTAGCTATCCTTCCTATGGCTTATCTGGTTTTTCGGGCAGTTCCGCAAATGACCTTAGCTGTCGGTCGCCTCCCCTAAAATAACCAACCAACTAATCGGGCAGTTCCTCTTTGCCGTACGCAGGAAACTCGGGTGGTCCCATACAGAATTGGTTGTTACCTTAAATTGAAAGACTCCACTCTTTTACATGATATTCATTTTTGCTCTGTTTTCAGCTATTTGCGCTATCTTCTACTTTTTCGTCCTAGTTATGTAAACATATCACATCTATTCTCTGTCGTTGAAATTATATTACCACTAGAGCTAAGAAAGGAGGCTTCATAAAGGTGCATGTAATTCTTTTGCGTCGGACATGCCTTTGCCATTTCCATTGACGTGAGCCAGTGTTAGAGCCTGCACATAATTTGCCTATCCATTATTTGACCATGCTCACCTCTCGCTTAAATTTTCTCTGACGTTCTAATGGCTTGTGTCAGGAATCATGAATATTAGAATTAGTCAGAAATTATTCCGTTTGTTAGGAATGAGATTCCTGTGGTATTTTTCCTAGACTCCCGATCTTTTCTCTCTCCATTTCACCATCTACGTTCGTTTTCTCGTTTATTCCAACTTTCCTCATTCCACCAAACAGTAGTGGGATCAAATTCTGTTCCATTTACATAATTATGTTAATGCTGCTGCCTGCGATGGTAGCGTTCTTGCTGCCTGAGGGTCGTTGTGGGGTACCAGTACGTTGCTTTGTTATCTGTGGAGAGTGTGACATCATGTGGTGAAAGCCGTAAATACTGTAAACGGAGAAAAGGTCGAAATTATTTGTATTCCATTCGGAACCCAAGAGTTGGACTGCTGGAACAGTGTATAACTGCAATACAACCGGTGGACGCTGTAGGAGATTAATTCGTGCTCTGTTTTTATTAAACTGGGTCAGTTTTGCGATCACTCCAGTGTTAGGTCCCCATATTTCGAGTATCCCGGTATCCGAATTTCTTCATATTTCGGCTCATATCTTATACGGGTTTACAATTTTGATATTGACGCACATTATTAGTCTCCTTTTTTTGGTTCAAGGATTGCTATTCTGGTGCGAACTTTTTTACCGGGCAGGGGTCTCAAAATCACGCCTGCATTTTCCGTGGTGTTGCGAGGACGATAAATAGAAATAAAACTCATTTTGAAGCCCGAAGGTCGGTTGGAATAGAATTCACGTGGTGTTATTCCTAGCTCATGAATACGTGTCAATGAAGATGTTGAGGAGGGGAATTTCCCTTCTCTTTGGCGAAGATAAGTAGCTATTAAGGTGTGCTATAAACAGAGGTGACTCATTTGACTGTCCTGACGGTTAACTTTGATTTAAAGTCTCGAGTCATAGTCCAGTTGTTATAATCCAGTAGTTCTAATATTTCCATTTACGATGAGCTGTCTTGCCTCCCTGCTATGATTTGTGCTTAGAATTCGAAAAAATGAGCATAAAGTATAATTATTACAGCAGACCCTCACAGTAAAATTTCATTGTAAAAAGTAAGACCACAGATCGATGTAGATTATTCGTATAAACTTTTAATGAACTTTACTGTGTGTTTAATGAAATTATTTGATCGGGATGTTTATTTTTAATCTATAATTCATTCATAGATTCAATTAGCTACTATTAGTTTTTCAAACCATTTCATACCAGAAAAAAATATTACTTTGCCACCTTATTTGCACGCTGAGCGAATTTCATCGTACTACCTGTATCGATAGTCTGTCCCTGGTTCGTGGAAAGCCTGTGTTATTCCCCTCCTTCATAGTTGACACTTGTTAACACATATATTATATTAACGCCTAGTCTACTATCGGCTAGCCTGCATCAACTCCCTCCAAACTTCTTCATTTTCTTCCCAATTCTTTCTTACTTTCCTCCTCCCTGCTTACCCAACACTTTCCAATCTACCATCCCCTTTAACCTTGCGTTACCTCTCGAAATGTCTTCCATCCATTCTTTCTGCCCATTTCGATTTTTCCCGCAGATTTTCTTCTCCCCCATGCCCCACATCACGCTTCTTCGGTCGCCTTCAACTCCAATTTAATACACTCTTTTCCATTTCATCACCATTTTTCATTTCCTCCATCTAGGCTCATTCTCTTTCCGAAAAAAAAGTTTATTAACGTACTTAATACTTTGCGGTGTAACAATGTGGAAATTCATGGCCTAATAAAGAAGAAAACCCAAGTATATTTCCACTTATAATTTATTAGGTACGACTAGTTTCAACGCATAGGCGTCATCTTCAGGTACCTGACAAAATTCCAAGTGGAAATATACTTAGTTGGTTTATTTCTTTAGTTTCTTAACCATGCAGCGATATGTGTTGACATTAACCCATTGATGGACCGTAGTTGACCTTTGAACCTCATCAGATGGGGATTAAACTTCAGCATTTGTGCCTTCGCTCCAAGGTGATCGTTTATAACCTAGAATATCCGCTACATTTCAGAACTTTTTGAAGTAAAAATAACACCACGGTGCATTAACTTTTCTGCTTTTTTCCAGTTTCTTCCAAAAATTGATTTTTCATCTCTCAACATTTATGTTTGGCGCACGAGTCTGTAATTTATTTCCTATCCATTATTTTGATTCAGCATTTTCTCCTTTACATTTTCCTTCATCTTTCATGATTTTCATTTTCTCTCCCGTTAATTTTTTAATTAATTGTGTTGTTTGCCATGCCTTTATTCTGTCTCCTGATTCCTCGATTCCTTCTTTCGGCTTTTCCCTTTTTTCTCGTGCTCAGTTTGTTCTCTTTCATTAGAAGAAGTTCATCAGGTAGCTCATAGGGTTCATTCTCGTAGCACCAGTTATAACAGATGCGTTACACTTCCGCGGCCTACTTCCCTTTTCAATCCCGATAAGTGTCTCTATCATCAACTACCTCAGAGTTTTGGAAATCATTACAATACACACCTGAGAAATTATTCAAGTTTATGAATTTATTCCTAAATCTTCCTAAATAATCTGGTTCGTATCTCCTTGTGTGACCTGATATTTGTCGCATGTGTACACCTTCGGTTGGCTTAATCCATGTATAAGTTAGCACTGACATAATTCTCAGAAACGGGACAGCGCTCTCATCTGGGTAATTTCTCGCTTCTGATCTGACGTAATTCACACGTCTTCATTCACCTACCCCTTCGTCCGAGTGACCCATATCGTTAAAGTTTTATTTCTTGGTTTGATTGCATTTAACTCCAGTGTCTACCTCTTGTAATAGGTCAGGAGATGTGCCCTGATCGTAACTGAAGCAGTTGAGTGTACCTTTGTCCTCGCCCGTGTTTTTCCATCGCTCACCTGCCCTGTGTTCTTACCCCATATCCTCATCTCCCTTTCTTCTCCCTGTTATCACCTCTGCTACCTTTCATTGGCCGTTCGCACTTTTTGTATTAATCACCCCATAACTATGGCTTTAGTTGTCACCGCTGTCCTGCCATTTATTTTCGCACCGACTTAACGCCCAAATCACACGATCCCTTTTCCCGTCTAATCCTCAGGGTCACTGGCGGATTTCCTAGAATTTCGGCGGGCCTCAGACGTTCTCCTGCCAGTATTTGGGGATAGAGACCGTCGTTATTCGCAGCCAGGTAGCCCTCACTGATCCCATCCTTGGACCAATCAGGACGCGGCGATTCTAGCACTTGCAGAGGCCGGGAACATCGAGGCAGTGAGTGTTCTCACGCCTTTCAATTCAAGGCCTCGTCCATCACTCTTCTCCCCCAACGTGATTCCCTTCTCTGCTTTGCTCCCGCGGTCAGCAATCAAAACTGCCATCGCTGTTGACATATTTCCTCATCATAATCGATCACCTCGCATGAGCTTGCACGCGCTGTCCGATCTTATGTATATTCATTGAGAATTAAGGAGAATGCGAGTCCAAGTTGTTCCGAGTCTGTGATAAATGAAAGATTTCGTGAATACTGGTGATACTAGGGCCTTGCAATGTGAATTTAATGACGGATCTCGAAAGATGAACGAAAGTTTGTGCCGGTGGCTGCAGGCAGGTAAGTGACGCGCTGGCCTGACAACTCTTTGTTCGCGGGCTCTCTCTGGTCTGGATGTAGTCTTTGACTTGGATTTAAGATAATATTAGATGGTGTGTTATAACCTTTTAAAAATCAGAGCACGTAAAAACGGAATTCCACTACTATGTAGTTTTATAGCATATAAACTAACTTCATCAAAGATATTCCATTCCAGCGCACCAATCCGATCCCTACGGTCATAAAGTTTGCGGAGGCATTTCTGGCATATGAAATTCTATTAAATTTTAATTCTTTCTTAGTAGTAAGATGAGAGGACATAATTGAGTTTTCTCCCATAATCTCGGATAAAGGGGCGTGCTATTCCTCCATTATCACGTCTAAGTCTTCCTTCTCAGTTTCCTTTTGCTTGATAATCTCTAAATATCAGGTCGTTATGTCTCAATCTCTTGCAGTGATACTATTCTTTATTTTTTCTGTTACTCTTAATCCAGCATTTTTCCTAGACTATTATCGAATTCAGCGATGTCATTTGTACCTACCTCCGTTGTTATTTTACCCCTTAGACGTTAGTGATGAGACGCATCAACACGTCACCGCTTGAAAAGTGATACTGCAGGCAATTTTGGTCTTAAGAGTTGAGCACTCTCTTAATAATACCCGAGGGGTCGAATGTTTTCTCTCTTGCAAGCGCGCATCCGTTTAAATCTTTCTTTTGGAATTCAACTTATTACATTTTCCCTGTAGTGTGCACCAATGACTTCAGTTGTGAATTGTGTACTTTTTTCTCCCATTATTTCGTCAGTTATAAAAAACGAGTTCACCGCTAAAAAAAGAAGTGGAAAGAACTACTTACCTGACTACGTGTGTCGATTGAGTTTCATTGACGTTTTTAAGATGAGAGCCTGTGCGTAATATCACTAATCAAAGCCGACCCGGCGATCGGTGATCGTGAGGTCAGCGAGTGGTGGGAACGAGAGGAAATGACTCATGGATTGTGTGGAGGACAAAGGAAAGTTGCCAGGTCCTCTGCTCAGCGACGTGATATCCCAAACTGATGTATATGCATTGTGCGGAAGGGAGTAAGAAGGAGGTGTGAGTACTTATAGCAGGTTATTGGGAGCAGAGGAATGTGTTGAGGAGGATGTTGGATAACCGGAGAAGAGAAACCACCGCATGCATGGGATAAACTGAGAAAGGAGTCATTGAGTATTTGAGACGCCTAAAATCGGTAGAATGCTCTTGAGTGAAATGGAAAATCCCTTGGAAACTTGGAAGGGATCGTTATCATAGAATACAATCCCTTGGCTATCCCTTTGAAAATAAACAATCGTAAGAATCCTTGAGGAGCCGTCTAAATATCTTATTTGGTACCTCTTTCTTGCATTATATGTATATTATTGAACGAATGTGAAATGAAAAGTTGAGAATATCTTAGCGAGGTTTCGCTTTCCCTGCGCATCCTTTCTTAAAGATATTCCCTTGAGGCGCCCTGATTATATGAGTGCTACGGCGTCAGATCTTTCCTCCTTAAAGTTCTGCGGGGTCTGGTGGGTAGGGAATGAGCGTGTAGCCGGAAGGGTCGTTTCAGAGCTCCCATAGTTAAGAGCTTACACAAATTCATTGGGAAACTAGAGTGAAAATGCTTAAAGAAATTCTACCAGAATTCAAGAGGAGCTTCCCTTCCGTGTTTCTATCTTCGGTCAAGTTGCTGAGATCGTTATCGGTCCATTGCTCGGTCCTAAACGGGTTTTTACGGCGGTGGCTTCAGCCATCGGGACATCTCGGAAGAAGTTTCCAAGTAAAGCACGTGCTCACTTGATTTCTTTTTGAATAGCTCTTTATCTCTTGCTGAACTTTGATGAGTAAAAAATATGTTGCCAGAAAGTATAGATGTTTGGTTTGAATCCCGCCACGGGCATGAATGTTTTGATTTAGGATTAAGTTTGAGTCAGATAATTATGGTTTATAGGTTTATTTATGGTTTCATAGATTATTATATGGTTAGCCGTCGCAGACCTCTGCATATAGACATAGTATTACAATCCTAGGATTGGTATACTGCAGCCCTCCATTTCTCCCTATCCCATGCCAGTTCCTTCATTTCCCTATGGTTCTTCTTCCCCGTATCCTTCTTGACTTGCCCCAAGTACTTGTCTCTTGGTCTTCCTCTGGGTACTTTCCCTTCAATTTTTCCCTCCATTATGCTTCCCACGTATTTGTTGTCACATGACATGGCCAACCCACCGTGTTACTCTTCAGCAGAACCTCTAAACAAGTCTATTTTGGATGAGTGTCCATCACCAACGAATGTAGCAGGTATTACCTTGGCACAAAAAGCCATATGACTGCATTGAACTTTGAGAAAATATCGGTTCAAACAGTGATTCTCTTCCGCAGTTTTCGCCTCTTTGAGTTATCTGAGATACGTTGGTATATTCTTCCTTTTCCTTATTGCATAAGGGTCATTCCATGTCAAATCGACCAGGTGATTGCCCTTAGGGTCACCGATTTTGAATAAATTTGACAGAACGGCTCTATTTGATAGAAAAATGAAAACCCTAAAGCCGTTTTGCCAAAAACGCAACCGTTTACGAAATATTGCATCGTTGCAAAATTCGAATTTTGCAAAAGTACTACACATGTTACGGTGTATCTCTGAGACTATTTGAGCCAGACGTGCTAAAGGGTTTATTTTAAAGGCCTTGAATTGGAAAAAATAATATGGGATTATATTGTGAAATATAAACAATTTTATAAAGTCTATAACCATTTTAAATTTCTAATCGATTGTTGACGATGCACCTATTCCTTCGATTTTGCTCAATTTTTTGTATGTTGTAGACACAACCCTCCTCTACAAGTTAAAACAGTTTGCCAGAGGTAATATTTCATTTAAGAAAGAAAAATATTTTTGAGTGAAGGCGTAACGCCCGCCGCACTGTGGGCTGAAATCGAATATTCTTGGCCAAAAATGATTTTTTTCACTTTTTATTTCGGAAAAAACGATGATATTTTCTGAATATGCAAGAATCATTGTCCAAAATACTGAAAGAATTTTATTTCTAAGTGATTTTTTTAGACTAGCAGACGTCTGTGAAATTCATAAAAAATGATCAAAAATTACTTTCCATTTTTTGGTGAAAACTGACGGAAGAGTTTTGCTACTGTTCCGTTTTAATGGGAGACACGTAATTTTTAAGCATACCATTATAATAATATGTATGTTGCAAACCAACTATAGTGAAAATTTAGATTTTGTTGTTATATTTTTTAAAAATTTATTAAACAATTAAAATATGCTATATTTTCGGTATTTTTACCATAAAGTAGGAAAAAACTTTATGTTAGCGATCTTTAGCGACAAAAATATTTATACCAAATTATAAACAAAAGTGTCAACTTAAATGTTCAAAAGAAAAATCCTGCCCCAATCTGCCCCCCCACCACTCCCATCAAGTTATGTACCCAGAGGTCCAACCGCGTGGCGCGGAGCTGAGACGCGGAAATTCGTTCAGAATTTGTTACAGTTATGGATTACTCAATAAAAATGAGACAACACTCGTGTTTTCCACACCAGTATACATTATGCACTCTATGTAAGCCTTACTGTTCCATTTTTTCCATTATCACATTACGATTTTAATTAGAAAGATAACATTTGCAAGGTTCAACGCGTGCGCCGGCAAGTCGGAAACTTGTCTCATGAAGTGGGCGGCTGCAGGGGAATATTTTCTCATCTTTGGGAAACCCAATTTTTTCTGTTATGCACTCACATATATAGCTTTTCACACATTCCTGAGCCTTTTAACTATCAGCAGCTCATAACTTCGAATAAGGAAAAGGTACAGCAGTGGCCGCGGTCACTACCCGGCCGACAGCGGTAATCCCCTTTGTCCGATAACCCTACCTTAGTCTTTTGATTTGTATCTAGCGTTTGAGAGCTTTAATGCCTGTACGGCTGTGTTGGTAAAGATGGCATTCTATGCTTTGCTATTCGTTTGTGGAAATGCCGCTCATTGCTTTATTTCTCGTCCCTGAAAAGGGGTTTTTGTACTTTTGCGGATCGCTTCTCTTGGACACGTGCGGACGAATTCTACGAAGTAGATCGCATGGGTTTTCCTACAAATGCTTGTTTCCAATTGGTTGAAAAAATTCTCTTTTTCACGATTTTACTGAGCAAATTAGTCAAGTTTTCGTCGTGAGTGCGAAAGGATCTCAGTGCTTGTACCACGGAATCCGAAAACCAAGAGTTCTCTGAAGCTCAATTTCCCCAGAGCGTGAAATTTCAACGTGGAGGCCGAACTAGAGGATACTAAGGATCGATAATAAGGTAAGTTTCCCTAACGAATTTCTCTATTATTGTGCGTGTATTACGGAGGGAATTTTATTCTAATTTTGATTTCCTTCTCCGGTGATTAACAGTATTGACATTCCGGATTAGAAAAAAATGGACCCCACGAAAGTGACCCGAAAAGAAATGCATGATGTGATTTTCAATGGAAGTGGAAATTCGGTGAATTCCAAAAGAAGATTAGCTTTGCAATATCTTCACAGTAAGTTTAACCTAGGAAAATACATGAAAGTTAAAGAAATTTTGACGAATGTCATGAACGCAAATTTTTTCAATTCATACTTCAAAAAATGGGATGAATGTAATAGGAATAACGACAGGTTTAAACAAAAATTTCGTTGTTGGTTAGAGAAGGATATACCGTTCCCAGCGGATATGTATAAATATCTTCTTGGAAATCCCAGCTCAGGTTGGTGCCAATCATTGGTTAACATATTTCCTTTGGCTATATTTCACTTCAAGGCAATTTAGTATTGCTATTACATTCTAGTTTCAGGTTCTTCTGAGTTAAGCGGCAAAGGAAGGCCGAAAAAAGATTTTGAGAGGTCTAGTGAAAGAACTAAAAGAAGAAAAGTGCCAGATTTAAGAGAGAAAGCGTCAGCAGCAGACATTTCGCTGGCCACATCCATGACATTGCGCTCCGAAGGGAATGAAGTGGCAGCGAAAATAATAACTGAAATGACTACAAAAATCCCCACCCGAGGTCAACGAATGTTAAAAAAATGGAGGTCAATGTCTACACCTCAAAATGAGTTGACGCCAGAGGAAGCTCTTTCGTTATTTGTTGATTGCAATTTAACAAAATTGCAATATAAAATCCTTCGCAAGACTGCCAAAAAAATTTGGAAACAAGCTTTATCCTAGTTATGAAAGGATTAGATTTCAGAAGAATGCTGCATACCCAGAGGGCATATCAGTAGGGGGAAAAATGTGAAGTGAGCCTTCAAGAACTGCTGAACCACACAGCCTCTCGCATTATTAGGTTTTTTGAATGTCTTCTCCGAGTCTCTTATCGCTTGAACGTAAAGAAATGGAGGGTGAGCAGAAAATTTGGTTACATACACTCACATATTCAAATAGTGTACCATTTTTTCCATTAAGGCATATTCATACCATAATTTAGTGACATCCTTTTAGTCCAAAGCTACCAATGGAAGCAAAACCGAGTTGGAAAGAAGGGAAAAGAAGATTCAAGATTCGTTTAAAACAAAAATGGGGCTATTAATTGACGTTCCAAAGCCTGGTTAAGGGACGACTAATGATGGGAACACTGCCCGACGTTTTTTTTTCTAATCCCAAGCTTACATCAGAAATTATCGGTACCTATGTTAGCCAATAATAACTTAAGATATGTCTTTTTTGTTTATTAATTCCAAAACTTGGCATTCACATTCAGAATTTTTGTGGTAGGTTCCGGGAGAATATTGTTTTCTTTTTACCGAACTAGGTATTAACGATGAACTTATTGCAAGGTTTGCCACAATTTGAAAGCACTATCTTCTGGGCTTGAAATAAATTACGGCACTTTCAGCGATTACTGCTCAAAGACCGCTTCCCTCTATGTGAAATTGTATCCGTGGTATCCGCCCACGGTGCACAAAGTACTATTTCATGGAGCATCGGTTGCAAAGGCAGCAGTGCTTCCCATTGGCCAGCTGTCGGAGGAAGCTTTGGAATCTCGGCATAAAGATATTAGAAGGTACCGAGCAGACCATACGACAAAATTTTCCCGTTTTGCTGAAATGGAGGATCTTTTCCAAAGGCTCCTCCTAACTTCGGATCCCCTAATATCTGAAAGTTATATTTAAAAATGTAAGAAGAAATGTTTCGGAAGAAACACGATATTTGATTATGATGGAGGAGCCAACAACGGATGAGGACAGCGATGATTTGGAATCCGACGAAGACCTGTAATGGGTTGATGAATTAATTTTTCGGGTTATATCAATTGTAATATATATTTTTTAACTTTTTATATCATGTTTCAAGATTTAAAATACTTCTACAGTTATATCTTGTGTAGGTAACAACAATACAATCCCTGACCCTTATGCCTTATGTTAATGAATTATTACATTAATATTGTTTATAAAAAAATATTTTAATATATTGAATGTGTAATATTTTGTTTAAAAAATTAAAATATATTTGAAACGGCTTATTTTTGTATTTAAAACATTTTATTAAAATAAAATAATCCCTCAGTATTGCAGCGGTACGCCTAGTCGATTTTTGAATTTTTTCAGCCTCCTCAAATTTGTTTCAAAAAAAGGCCCCGGATCATTTTTTTGGCAAAATATTGTCATACTTATGTTTAGAAGACTAAAGCAAAATAGTTGGGAAGATTTCGTCGTTCTATCTATAAAAATAGGGAAGATATGATTTTTGACCAGCTTTTTCCGATTTCAGCCCACAGTGCGCCGGTCGCCGCCCGGCTTAGCGGCCGACCGTATGGTACTCTGGTATCTTCCTATCTCTGTAACTTTCTCATTCATCTTCTTCTCACCAAATTTTAGCCGAATACCAACTCTTTGCCCGTGCACATCGCTATTTTCTTCGATCAGGTGTGACCACAGCCTTGGAATCTATGAAGAGCGGCACCTGGCTGTCGGCCTCGGAGATTAATAGGCAAACCTTGTCTCGTCTTCGGCTTCCAATGGGACTGATTGTTTTTACTTTTTAAATTGATATTTACTTCATCTAAAAAATTTTCTACCACTAGCAAATGTTATTTCCAACAATTTCAAAGTCTTGTTCAAAGTGCTTGATGATTATTTCCCTGGGCGTACCGACTCCCAGTTTTCTTCTCAGGATGCCATTAGTCCTGCTTTCTTTCGCGGCACTAATACATGCCTCTGACTGAGACCCTTAAGATGTATTTCCTAAAGTTGCACCGTATGAAGGTGTACCTGTGCAATAAACTCTCTTCCGGTAGTTGTCCTCGGAGGCATGCACTGATTATTATTAACTCATTCACTATTACCTACTGACCTATTACCTAAGCCATCTTTTTCGCCGTACTGAATTTTCACACACCCACTTTATACGATGAAAAATGTTTCAAACAATGAACTTAGGAACATTTCTGTTCCTTAACAACTCTCAAGTTTCTAAAAAGGTTCTGTGGGGCTTTCCCTGAGGATATTATGTGAGTACGACGGCATTACTATATTGCTCGTATGCAAATGGTATATTACTTGAAAGTTAGAGGCAACCTGAAATCATGTGAAGTTTTGTTTGTGGGTGATTTTTCCTATAAATTTTCTATTCTGTATCAAGATTCAGTTAAAGGTGTGCACTGGATTAACTGCCAGGCTACGGTACATTCGATTACATGTTAAAATAGAAATATGAACGATCAAGTGTGTGCCCCTCAGTGTGGTTATTACTTCAGACTGTATGAGGCATATGGTCAACTTTCAAAGGACGCTCCTCTATGGTGTAACAAGTGTACAAGTACAAGATAGGGTACAAGTGACGGATTTAAAGGGACACTGAAGGCACACGTGCCTGTCTGAAGCTCAATAATAAGAAACAAATTCAGACTCTTGAGGAACTTTAAAAATGGGCCACATCGAACGTGAAAGGAGTTTAACACCTAGGAAAACTTCGAGTTTGTAACCAACGAGGAAGCAAAGGAGAAAAGAAGAGTAGGGTTGGCAAGCTGTTTTAACTTGAAGAGGAGGGTTGTGTCTACAACATATAAAAAATGAGCGAAATCGAAGGAATAGGTGCATCGTCTAAAATCGATCTGAAATTTTAAAATTATTATAAACTTTATAAAATTGTTTGTTTCACAATATAATTCCATATCATTTTTTTCCCAATTCCAGGCCTTTAAAATAAGCCCTTTAGCACGTCTGTAGCCCAAATAGTCTCGGAGAAATACCGTAAAATGTGTAGTAACTTTTGCAAAATTCGAATTTTGCAACGTTGCAATATTTCGTAAACGAATTGAAGGATCGCGAACTGGCCGCGAGAACATTAACGGCGTTACCCGCTGAAATGCACAATAGCAGAAATTCCACAGAGGCGATTGATTTTTTCACTGTAGGATTTCTGCTATTTCGTAAACGGTTGCGTTTTTTTGCAAAACGGCTTTAGGGTTTTCATTTTCCTATCAAGTGGAGCCCTTTGCCAAAATTGGTCAAAAACGGTGACCTTAAGGGTAATTCTTGCCAATTTTGTGGTCGAATTGACGTGGAATGACGTAATTACATTGCTTGTTTTAATCCAGAAGGAAAGTTAAGTAAAGTTTCAAAAGAGTGAAAGCTAGTAAAGCAAGCCTTTGGCATTGTTGGAAGACTTACCTAAGGAGAGCTCTTCTATTTCTGCAGTGTCCACATCCTTTCAGATTTAAGTTCTCTCAAATTTTCACACGTGTCCCTCCTCTTGGTTTTTCCTGGGAATATATACCTGAAATATGTATTTGCAATTCTGGAAAATTAATTGCGAATCTGACTAAGTCTTTTTGGTGAATGAATCATTGATGATGCCATTGCATATCCGGATACGTGGGCTCCGATCTCCCATTCCCGTGCATCGGAAATTATCTTTATGTTCATCATGCTGGGATGAAAAGGAAAAAAGATTTAACCGGGATACAGAAAAAGAAGGAATCTGCGAGGGTTATCAGGGAACTGAGGGCGGAAGGTGAAGTTTCCCGCTGAACCGGAGATAGAGGCTGCGCTTATCGAGGACCGTGTAGTAGGGATTTTTCCGCAGATTTTTATTTTTAAAAGGCTAGTTTCTTTACGTTCTAAATCACTTTCGTTTTTTTTGGTACCATGTGTGCCTACCTTGCCTGTTTTTTTTCTGGAAAAAATAAGTCTTTGCATCTTATTCACTGCCGGCGTCCTTAGTTCCGTGAATCTTTTTTGGTTTAATATTTTATAGCAATTGCTGTGTATATATTTCACTGGATGTTTCTTGTTATAGATTAAATTTGGTCGGATGGCAGCGCAATTGGGTCACAAGCCACGGTTTTTACGCCTATTGTTCCAACTCAAGTATGCCGTGTCGTGTAACGATATGGAAGTTTCATTTTTGATCTAGTGGTGAATAAAGTGGCCTAGGAAAATAATTCTCATATTTTTTTTGAGCCCACGGATTGTATTCCCCAGGTAAATATTTCCCGAATTATTTGATGCAGAATGATTGATGTGCTGATGAAAGTGTGCATTTATAACCATTAAAAGTGTGCATTAAGTAGCAATCAGTTGAATAATAATTTAACCATCAACCTAAAATGGATTATTCGTTAATAGTATATACCGAATAGTCTATTATTAAAAATGTTGAGTTTTCAAAAATGAATATTGCATCAAATTCATGATTGTTTTGGGCCCAGCGTTCCATAAAAAGCTCCATAGTTACTTAATAGCTACATAAATATCTTTTATTCCCATTTTCTTCACTTATATACAGGTGAATCTAATGTGAATTATTGCTCAACGTTGCATTGCATTTTTCTATCCGAGCTAAGAAAAATTTCAAAATGTGGGCTTATCATAAATCTCGTCCTTTCTCGATGGAGATGACAAGGACGCTGAAATCAATTTTTTTCCTGCATTGATACGCTGTTTTGTAACTTCCGGAGCGAAATCATGAGCCGTTCTCCATTTTTTAAAAATAATTTTAGTCAATCCTAAGGTCGTGTAGCAGGCTGAGCAGTTTAAAATTCTTCCATGTCGGAAGTGCTCATTTTTTAGGCACGCCATGAGCAGCCAGACGTAGTGCCGTTTGTGCCTGTTATCCCCCGACACCATGTGACGTAAGATGCCACTTCTCGCGCCATGGAAGTGTCACCAACTCTGCAAATTTTTATTTCCGAGGCTAAGCGTCTCATTGACCTCGAGATTCATATGTTAAGCATCATTCAGCATCCTGAATGAACTCTATTGCTTCCAAAAATTGGAAAATTTCTTTTGCGCTGCATGGCATGTTTGCATCTCTTTGCCTCTGGAGCTTTTAATACGACGGCATGAGTTGCTGAACGGACCTGCAAATTACTTCCCACCTGCGTGCAACTCCTGTAATACCAATTCGGTTTTCTGCTGCATCCGTATTCCAGATATCCTCTCATTTCGCTTCTATCCACTCCTCTTTTATGTGTTCTCCGTTTACTGGCGTTTTACTGTTTTTCAAACCTGATGGCTAAGCAGACCCGCAGGAAATAGGTGCAATTCGTCTTAGTTTGGACATTGATGTTTAAGCAGGATGCTGTTTCCCTCCAGGTGTTTGTTTTGTGCTTCGAGAAGTGCTGTTTTCTACCCTTTTGAGATAATTAATCAAGCGCAAAGTTAATTAAGTTACCATTTGTCGAAATAGTGCGATTGCTCCCGGTATTGCTTTAAAAGTGGGGTATTTACGCTTCCTGTGGTTTCATATAATATCATCCCTTTCAACCCTTCTGAATTGTGTGGGACTATAGAACGATCGTGGATTGAAATGCCTCAGTGGGTTTGTCCGTTCCACGGTAATGTTATGTTTGCTATGGTTTATGCCCCACTAATCCTATAGAATCCTGCTAAAAACATAAGGATTGTTCAATCAGGCGTTGAGCATCAGTTGGTTTATTGAGAGGTTATTTTATTTTTGCCTTCACGGCCGTGGTTTCCTCCTTCCCTTCTTTCTCCATCAACTCCAGTTCTTTATGCTATTCTGATTCGAAAACCCGAGATTCATCGGTCTTTTTCTGTTTTTTTTCTATTTCATTTGCTTTGCGAAATAACCTAGGAAAATATTGGTTTTCTCTCGAGGGGACTTCGGCTTCCTCCCCAAGTGACGTAGCTTCACAAATTTGAGATTTTGTGGAGCCTCCCTCCCCTTCCATTCCCTCTCACACTACACTCACACACAGCTCTGTGGAATTCAGCTTAGGCACTTTCAATAGGCCGTCCTCTTCGGGTTACGAGGCCCCATTTCCATGGACACAAGGAATCCAATAAACCATTTCGATATCCCTGGACCAAGAAAACTTTATACTGGAAAGTAGTTCGTGTAATTCGCGTACGACTTATTAGCAAATATTTTACTATATTCCATTTTATACGCAATATTTTCGGTATTCCGTCCTTCAGACGTAAACATATGGTCTGGGAGTGATGCTGGTTGAAAGCCTTTGTGTAGCGTATACCTAATTTAGCTCTAAAGTGGAAGAAATCCTCTTTAACATGAGAAGTGTCTTTTTGTGTCCTAAGTTTTCATTCCATATTTCAAGGTTTACGTATTCTGGAAGTAGCACTGCCACCGTAGCTGTTTTTGCTAACAAGTGTTGTGTAAATAAGTAAGCTCATTGTCCGATAACACCGTAAAGTGAATTTTATAAATGTAGAACTGTTGGTCTTCTGCCAACCGCGGTAGCCTGGTCGGAAGTGCGCCGTCCTAGCCCAAAGGTCGTGAGTTTTAATCCCGCCTTGAGCATGGCACCGTGTATTTCTTAGGATAATGTTAGGTTAAACAGTGATACGTAAATTCAGCAGTTGGAGCAACTTAAATCCTAATTCTGCTTCTTTTGTTTTAGTAGCAGTAGTGGCATTGAACTTAGAAACGTGGTTTTGAGTCGCATCAGTTGTAATCTACGAATAGCCGGATGAAATATGTTTCTAACACTAGAGTGTAAAGCACGCTTTTTGAAACACGCTGTTAATCTGGTTTAGTTAATGAAAATATTGAAATAAATCTTCTCTTACGAGATAGTTAACGAGTAAAGTAACTAGCATCTAACCTCCTGTATGAAAATTTACTTTAGTAAGAACAAGTGACTTTATACTGTTGGGTTTGACATATTTTCGATAATAGGTACTCTAAAATTCCCTTGTTTGAGTATTATTTTAAACCCCTCGGAAAATTGACAGTTGGTTAAATAGCTCTTTTTATTTATATTTTCCTGCTCGCTGGGATTTCCGGACAGGGGGTCAATCTTACTCCAGAAAGATATCCAATATCAGTGAGTGAGATGATATATTGCTTACATCATTTAAATAAATACGGTTTAGTGTATGGCGGTGTCTAATTGCACTTTCTTCTAGTTTTATGCAACCCTACTGCTATATATTCCGTTTTTTGAAGATATTAAGTCTGAAGGGGATTGAAATGACTGCATTGGAACAGCGGCTTCTTTCTCCCGTAATACTTTTGAATATTTACATAAACGTAACATATTACTAAAATGGTGAGAAGATACTCAGGGGAAAATTTTAGATATCAGTTTTTCACGTTATCTATTTTGAATTGCACGCAATTTTGTTTAGCAGATACTTCCTTCACCGCCCTGATTATCCTATTTGACGCCATTGCTATTCTTTTATGAGTCTAGTATTATTCATGTTGTCAGTTCGAGGGATTGAAAAATTCGTATTTCGAACGTGCGAATGATGAGACATCATTTCATAGTATTATCTAACTTCGTTTTTTCAATGATTTGGTACTCTTTTCAATTTTAAAATATTAAATACTTTCCAGCTACGTATGGCTGCTGTGTTGAAAGGAATTGAAGAATTGGGCGATGCTGATTGGTTGATATGAGCTTGTGCCCTAGTCTCTCATTGATGTGAGAACGTTAATGTCTTACTAGGTCTCCTTCTTCTCCACATAACATTCACGTTCATTGCTGTCGTTTGGGCTCTCTCCACTGCATGACATTGGTATTAGGAGCGCGGTGGCGAAATTAGTTCTACTACTACTTCTACTCTACGAAACTACTACTTCTATATGTGGATGCAGGTTCTTGAAAGGGTAAATGAATGCACTGAAAGGTGACGGATTAGGAGCCACTATTTTGGTCAGCTGCTACTTCATAGTGGTGGCGTAGGCAAACATTTCCCCTCGTAGTTTCAGATAATCGGGTAATAAGGATTCTCAGACATTTGTCACCTTAAACGAGTTTTCTTGTACAAGTGCAGCAACGTGGATGGGTACAAAATGGCCAGGTGATAATGATGGGATTATTTGGCAGCTAGGACAGTCAGAGAGACTGGCATCTCTGTCTTCATGGATTGAAATTCTCCTCATCAGTATTTTTTGTTCAAATCGCTTTCGTTTACTTTCTGTGTCACTTGAGCAATCGTTTGAAATTGACGATGAAAGGATGGATATCTGTATTTGTGGTGAACTATTGCACAGCTTACAGACTAAACGGAGAAAAATGTTCAGTAAACCTGACTTCGCTAATGCCCTTTTCCCGAAGTGGCATTTGATGCACCTTCATCGTGATAAGTATTACACCAATGTTGAAGGTTTGTGGATAATCAATACCTGCTATTCCCCACCTACCTTCCTAACCAATCTACCTGCCATGCATTAAGTCTTCTTTATCTTCATGTCTTCTCATGCATTTGTCATCTTTCACAGCTATTCTCCTCCTTTCTCGTCGGCGCTTATCTAATATCCTATTTTCTCTATTGCTCTCTTCAATATATTTCGTTGCATCATAGCACGTCTTCGATCCACTTATGTTGCGTTCTTCTGATTTCTCCACCCAACGTCCTTTACTTTCCTGACGTTTTTTAATTCCAGATTCGTCTTCCTTTCCACTCAAGCAAACCGTTTTCATTCTTCTCCTCCCGTACATCACGGCTTCCAATTTCCGTTCACACCAACTAGATTTTTGATTTGATACCGTGAGGATAATATATTCCTCTATTCTTGGATAATGGTCCCGGCGCCAATTATTTAACGCCGCATCCGACGGACGGCGTACTGAACCTGAAATTACCTCCTCTAGGCACTCAAGTAGGGATCGGTTTGCCACTGAAAAATCCGCCCTCGGGATGGGAAGCCAGTACTCTAGCCACCACACCAACCCGATCCCTGATGTGGTGTCATTTGTAGGAACGACTTAGAATTTGTGATATAATCTTAGCCGTTGGAGCACCTAAAACCGAAGTCTACGTATACTATAATTCTTTCCCGAGGTCCATCTGATGCGTAAAGTCGCAGCCTGTGAAATG
The DNA here is from genome assembly GCA_933228895.1 of Platycnemis pennipes. Classification (NCBI taxonomy): domain Eukaryota; kingdom Metazoa; phylum Arthropoda; class Insecta; order Odonata; family Platycnemididae; genus Platycnemis; species Platycnemis pennipes. The sequence goes on from OW121846.1 coordinate 136,267,702, forward strand.
TCAACCCGTGTCTGGCGTGAAATAAGCGTCGTGTTTTTCCGCCGCTGAGTTCCCAACCCCTGGCGAATTTCCCCCGAAATTTCCCCTGTTCCCTGAGCGGCCATCCACATCGATCCCCCCGTTGCAGTGGGGAAGGACCCACGCAGTCCGTTGCCAAGCACATTTCGTTGTCTTCATGTGCAACACCGTCCCCCTCCTCCATGACGGTCGGCTGTGTACGCCTTTTCCCTTTCTTTTTCCGCTGAGCGTGCCAATTCGGAGCGCTGCCGGTCCGAGCCTCGTTTCCGTTCTGTCAAATGCCTTGCCAAAAGTGATTTTGAATTTATGCGGAATGCAGATATCGCAAAGGCTATAAACAGAAGGACTTGTTATGGGCGTGTCTGAAATCAAGATCAAAAGGAAAAGTGATTCCTTTGAAGGGAGATAGCCCTCCTGAATGTTTCCCGAAATCATCATACGGAAAGCTAGCCACCTATTTTAGCCAGGCACTGTTTCATCCAGCGAAAAAAAACTAATATCGTATCATTTGTAGCCAACCATCCTCTCGTAAATTGGAATGCGAAGTATTGCATCCTTTCTTCGGCAAAATCGTAGTACTCTGCGTGCAAATGCTATAGCAGTTGCCGCGAGGCGATGAATTTGGTAAATATCTGGGACGACCAGATAAGGCACCCAATATAAATATAACAGTATTCATTTTGTGGATAGTTGGCACCAAAAAACGACATTTAGATAAGATTATTTTGGCTACCTTCGGTGGACAATAGAACATGCCTAATCCCTTAATGAATACAGACATCTTAATTGGAAAAGAACGAGTGGAATGTGCGCGCATGCAGGGTTCAGCATGGTAACCAAAGCTGTGTGATATTGTGATGTATGGACTGCGACGGGCAAAACGCATTGTCGAAGCGTAATAATCAACTGCCAGTAACTGCAATCAATTCTCCATACTGTGGTGCTTCGATGCCGTGCGCTGTGCGACGCAAATATGATTTTGCGGCATGAAATGCCCTTCCCTTAGCGAGAGTACCGAGTGGTAGGTGCACTGGCTAGTGTGATGGCTTCCCATCCCGAAGGTCAGAGTTCGAATCCATGAAGTAGTTGAGGTTTTCAGGGGAGTACCGATCCGTACCTGAGGGCTGTTTTGAGGGTGCTTTATTCTCAGTACCTCATTCATCGATTTGAACGTATGATGTGGGCCCCATTAATTAACATTAAGCTCATTCCAACGCTTGGTTTTGCTCCACCCTTTCTCCATTCCTAATAAGTCAGCCCTAAATCCCATCACTAACCAGCCCTCAGTGTCTCAAATGCTTAAATATACATTTGTGTATTTCCCTGCAAGCAGTCGCAAAGGAGTGTGGCTGTGAGTAACTTCATACCAGGCATGCGTCTTCGTCGAGTAAACAAAATGGAAACAATCATTACGGGCACTTCGTCGCTTCCGCTGATAAATACTAAGAGAGTTCAGTCTCAATTGCTTGCAATGCTGCGTAATTTCCGAAGTTATCGTTCCACGACTACTACGTGCTCTGAGGCCGCTTTTCGGCTGCTGTGATGGGTGCCGCATACATGTAGCCGTGCAACATGGATTTTGACTGGAATACTTCTGCTTGCTCTGCGTTGTTTGGAGGAATGGATCAATATGGGAATCTCCATTTATATACCCCACCCGAATCGCGATGGGCTCACTTTGAGATCGATTCGTTTGCCGATGTGCTTAAATTAGGAGTGGGTAGTCAGCTCTGCGGGTGAAATCCCACATGGCCACCGTGCGCATGCTTGAGAACTTGTATCTTTGGGAATTTGAGTCATCAAGTCATCAATATCCAATGGCCCGCGCAAGGAAACAATTTTTCATGCATTGTTACATTGCAAATCTGCTCAGTTACCATCTCTAAGTAGTAAAGTGGATTCTTCAAGGCTCAGGTTAAATATGAAATGCTCATAGTTGTCGGAAAATCGTCATGTTAACGAAAGCCATGAAATCATTTTTAAACCTAATATGACTTAGACTTGTGAGAGATGAGCTCAACCAGCGTCACAGCCTCCGGAGTGTTTGTGCAAACACATTAGCGCTTTAAAAATCATACATAAAGTTAAAAAAAAGTCAGCTGCTTTGCCCATGTGTTTTCTTCCATGCTTTTATCTCCATGAAATCGTAGCTATCATAGGTTTCGAAGACCTTGTCATATGGCGTCATCCGGAACTGTATTCGGTCCGAAACTATGCACTGATCAATAAGTTTATATGAGGAATATGCTCTACTTCAATGGATCTTATTAAAAAATAAAGGCAGTCACATTTTGACGCATCTAAATGTAAGTAGTAGTAAGTAAGTAGTAATGATAATTAGTTTCAGCAGTGCCGCAGAAAAAAGTTGTTTCCTGGTTTTATGGTGACTGAACAGACAAATTTCTGTTCATAGAGTGAGTTGGCGTTGGTTCTTGTCACTCCGACTAAATCCTGAGATGTTATAAAGTTTCATCGCCTTCTCGTAAAGTGATTTTTTTCGCTCTCTGTAAGTGACACATGTTTCAGAATAGTAACTCCGGTAATACCGTCGACAACAAAATATTCATAGTGGCGAGATGTATTCCTCTACACATTTTAAAATCATTTCAAACACGAATTTAAGCTTATTAGCGGGGTTCTTTGTTTAACTTCTCTTAGGGCTACGTACTGGATTGCCGCCCTTGTAGAGAATGACTTGGAGGGATTCTGGGATACCTTGTTTCCTGAAAGTATTTACTCCGGCAGTATATTTTTTCGACGAAGATACAACGCGGAAAATTTTCAAAGAATAATCAGTGTTTCTTTGTGGTGAATTCTTAATGGTCTAGTACCAGACTGATGCTCACATTAAGAATGGTTTAGAAGAGTGCATTTCAAGATTCCTAGTTCCTCCGCTCCTTCCTACCTCGGTGTGCTAAGGGGGCAGGGAGAATGCTGAGTGATTTTTTTCTCGATAAAGGAATTCTTTTTTCCGCCAAGGTGGTAGCGCTCTCTTTTGATCCCGTGCTTCTTTAAAGCCCGGAGCCCTATGGGTAAAGTCCAGGTTCAGCCAAACGTTTTTTGCGTTGAAATTTACATCCTTCTACCAGCCTTCCGGCCTTACGTTAGTCCTTTAACGCGTTCTCTTCCCGTCATTCGTGCTGATGGAGTGCGAGTGTAATTTTTTTATAATTTTCTGCTCATGCTCATAAAATTTACTCGCTCGTAATAAACCGTTCCACTTCAGGGTTTCCAGCGAAATTCAACTCCTTAATTTTTCAGTCCCCAACATTTTCAGTGGTCTCGTTATAGCGTAATACCTATTACCGCATTATTAGTTGCAAAAAAGTCTCAAAAATTTCGATTTACAAATTTTTTAAAGATTTCAGCCTATTCATAAATTCCACATAGTGGCAAAGAAACGAAGATTCTTGCATATTATATTGATTTTTCTTAATATGATATTAAGTGTGTACCATCTGTGAGTTCATAATTTTTTATGTACTCATATATACATGAAGTGATCACAGTTGTCGCACAACCTTACGTTTTTGGTCATCCGTGATAAAGTACGCCGGATATTGGGGAACATTTAAAGTGTTTTGGTCAACCCTGCTGAACGCGAATCAAAAGTTCTCATTCCTGAACCCCACTTCATTCCCGGTTCCTGGTCTTCAAGGTGAGCTGTGTTCATTTTTCAAAATTGGGGGCGCGACTGTGGATTCGCTCTTTTCATTGAAGTGCGGGCGAGACACGGAGCTTGTCCGTGGAGCCGTGACAAGGGTTCGCGCCGATGTGGTAGTGGTGGCACTGCGTCATTGGAAATGCTCGGAATTTCCCAAGCGGCGATCCCCGAGGGCCCTTGGCTCCGGAAAAGATGGGCTTGCGCGGAGGCGCTCGGGTTGACGGGGCAACGAGTCCCGTCTGACCGGAGGCCATGTCGCTTATGGGTCCCCCGAGTGTGACACGCCGCAAATGAAGATCACAGGCTAAACGGGGCCCGTTTCCGTGGGAATGAAATGGTGCTTGTGGTGAATCCCGTGGTAGTTCGTAGACTTTCGCGTTGATCGATTCCCTGCGAACGCGCTCAGAGTAAAAGAAAACTGTGCGATTCCGCAGGAACTTATTTTTTTATTGAGTACAACCGATTTCGTCTGTTTAGGTAACATGAGGTTCAAACACGAATTCACTTCTTTGCCCTGTGTTCCAAAACTTAGTTTAGGGAGTTTAGGGTTTGGTTTTTGGGAGGAGAAGTAGGGGGGGGGGTGGGATAAGGGTGGGGAGAAATTGTCGAAGGATGAGGGGTATTTTGGGAGGGGGAACGAGGGCAGAATTGGTGGCTAGGGTACTGGCATCCCTTCTCGACTATGCTGGTTCGAATCCCACAAGTGGCAGAGGTTTCTTCTTTGGTGTATCGGTCAAATCTGCTGTGGAAATCGATGGCGACGGGGTTAACTCTTCGCCTGCCAAACTTATGGTGCGGGTTAGAATCCCGCCCGGGTGAGTTTTTCACCGTGTTCTGTCTTAAGCGTTTGTGTTTATATCTGAAGGTAAAGGTCAATGCACTATTCCGGGGATTTTAATAAATAAAAAAGAAAGCATTTCAATTTAATCAACCTGCCCGTCAGATGGGGTACCTCCTTCCTTTGCCTATAAATCCTACCCCGATATCATTAATGCGCAAATGGCCTCATCTGTTGGTCGCCTCCGTTAATAACTAAGTCTTTCTCCTGCTATTTAGGCAATAACAAACTGCTCGGAAGGTGGAATGGAATAGGTTGTCACTTGCCTAGGTAAAATTCTTCTTGTGGACTACAATTTTTCAAAATTGCTTCAGTGCCATATGAAAGCCTGATTTTTGGCGATATGTGAAGTTATGCAGAGGACCGTGTAGTTGTTTTCAATGTTCATGCGCGTAGAGCTCGATGATGAACTTAACTTCTATGCTCAAATATCCCCTAATCCCGGGTTTGAATCCCGGTAGGGATGGAAATTCTTCTGTGAAATACCAGTCTCCTCTTGGGTTGTGTGTAGAATGCACTTTTAAGTTCAACAGATGGTAATTTATACCAAGGACGTCCGGACACCTGTTAGTAGCAGGATTATGTCGACGCCGGGTTTCACTCCACTCTTTATCGGTTGCACCCCCAAAAACAACCCACAACCACCTCGTAATTCAACTGCATGATGGACCTCGGTGATGCGTGTAAGAGGCATGAGGCGCTGGAAGGCGGGTCAAAACATGAGTGGAATCGCAACGTGGCGCACCGCGAACCGTCCTCGCCCCTCACTCTTCAAATCCCTTTGTTTGCCGTGTTCGCCGCGGCGATCATAAACAATGTGGCCGGATGGAAATCGGTGGCAGGGGAAACAAGGCGTCGTATTTTTCCCTCTCGCGTCGCCATCGCGGGCTGGTGTGTAGCACTCCGCGGCACCCGAGTTCCCCACGCCTCTCTCCTGCAGTCCCCTCCCTCTGTCATAAGATTTGCGATTTGTGGAGTCTTGCTTTTTCTCTCACCGCATCGAGATTGCCTTGCGGGGCGCGGCATAACTACCGGTCGTTTCACATTGTTTCGTTCCGGATATTACACGTCCCTCGTTGCTTGAAAACCTGGGGCCTTGGGCGGCATAATGAATGTCTCGGCTTTTTGGTGCCCTGCCGTGAACACCCTTCGTTGTCAGTGGAAATCAATTAATGTGGGTATTCACAGGTAATCGATGGCAAGGGTCTGCCGCGGTAGCCAGGTCGGTAACGTGCTAGGCTGCATAGCAAAGGATCGCGGGTTCGGATTCCTCAAGTATGGATGTCATGTTAGTTTAATGTTTAATCTTGGGTGTTATTGTAATAGCTTTTGCATTTAGAGCATCTAAAACCAAGTTCCCCCTCTATCAATGGTAGAGGGAATCAGGATCTCTGTGATGGCTGGAGTACTGGATTCCCATCCGGGGAACGAGTTCGGATCCCGGCAATGTAAGAGATTTTTCAATGTCATCCCGGTCCCTACTTGAGGGCTACTTTGAGGGCTTTTCGAGTTGTGTACACCCTCCGTCGGATGGAACGTTAAACCTTAGAACCCTTGGTGCCTTTCATTAATGCTGACACCGGGTTTCGCTACACCCTTCCTCTGTTCCCTTATAAGTTCATACCATTACCCAAGAACGCACTGTAACCTTTAATGGTGCAAATGTCCTCAGTCGCCTCCCATGAAATATTTCCACTATACATGAAATGGAACGGGTGCAGCCGTCGAATCTTGGAAAGCGTCCACAGAATGATATTATCTTGTAATTACCGCCATGAAAGGTTTTCCATCATCAAGTCGTCTGCCTACACATCCATGGCAGTTAATGATTTTAGAAGAATAGCTGACTACGTGTATCATTTCCTTGATTTTTACAAACGTAGGGGACGCATTCGTTGCGGTAAACAGTAGTGATATTCTGAAGATAGTCCTGGGTGTTAAAATGAAAGTGTTATTCAGCTGTCTATTTGTGAGAGAATTAAACCGTAGCGTTATCCAAGCTGGTAAACTTCCCCGAAACATGACGTGGGCGTAGGGTCTGTATATATAGTGTCCGCCATGCACTCCATACCTTCGTAATCAAAATGTTGCGTTTCTTTTACCCCGCTTTCATCACCCGTCATGCCTAACAACAGTTTTTTTCCTTTTCCACTAGCTAACGCCACGGGAAATCCCAGCGCATGTGCCTTGCTTGCCGCTTGGAGGAATTTCCAAAACGAATTCTCCCCTCTGCTTAAGTTAATTGTGAGCCTAATGGTTATTAAAGTAAATGAAAATAAATTAACAATTCCATCTGCTTTGACTAATTTGGGCCGCGAAGAGGACAGCGGCCTTTGTTTCCAACCCATTATAGTGCCTCACTTCACCGCTGAATGTTATAAAAGACTTAAGTCGCTCGCTCAGAGAAGTTTTTGTTCGGGGAATTTTGTTTTTACCCCCAAGTCGGGAGTGAAAGGGAATTTTTTTTTATGAAAGGAGTCTGTATTTTTTGTGGTAAACTGCTCGTCGCTTTGAAATGCAGAATGGTAACAAACATTGTGGCTTCTTTGCAGTTCATTTGTTTTCATATTTTCATTATCTTCGTAAGTTTTTAGGACGTTTGTAGGGCTTTTTTTAGTCTCAGTGGCACTGAATAAATGCTTTAAAAATATCTCTACTGTAATTATATTTGATAATGAACCAGTTATATAAGATTATTACGAATGTTACGTGTGTCGACGAAGTCGAGCGGATGTGTTTTATTAGGAGAATTACGGCCATAAAATTTGCCATAGCTGCGTATTTTCAAACGACGATTACGTCTCCATTTTTCAATGCTGAGTGAGAGCACAAAATGTACGAATTGGCAAAAAAAATCCTTTAATTTCCTTAGTTCAGGTGTAAATGTTCCGGAAAATAAAATGTTTCAGACTTGAATGGGTTAACTGTTCCTCCCTCCCTTTGGTTTTGATTTATTAATTTCTTTAGTTCTTTCCGAAGAGATGCATTGAATATAGCGCGAAGAGAGATTGAACATGAAGAAATGACCATTTTAGCCGCACTGGTATGGGGAGGAGGGTTTCAGAGGAAGAACGACCCTGTCCAGTCTCGTGTGCCACAAGTCAGTGAATTGTACTCCATACTTGGTTTCGATTCTCTTCCTTCGAGTTGAGAGGAGATGATTCCCCTCACCCGAAGCCTTAAAAATAAGTTTTTTGTTCCCCTTAAGGCCTAAACTTTCCCTACCGATATAATTTCTAATTACGATCTCCTATGAAGGTTTCGGTAATGGTTTAGGTTACAGTCCGATATTGTACTATTTGCCTTCACATGATTTTACGATTTGTACCGTGAATAAAATCCTCATACGTTTCAAGTTAATGAACTAACTTACAAGTAACGCCACGATTATATGTCGAATTCTCTAATAATAATTACGAATTTCAAAACTTTAAGCGGTTCGACACTTTTCTCCTGATGTTCCGTCGGCATGAAGATCCGTTGCTGTATTTTATAAGTAAACATAAAAACAGTGCGCCATGCGCCGACTTTATCTTTACCGTCTTCTCGAGAGAATGTGTCTTGGGAGTACTGTTGGGAGAACTACTGTGTGGCCGTTTTTGCTAGAAGATAAGAAACATAGCTCCGTGTTCTAGCATTTGTTACTATACAGTTGGATTATGGTCGTATCATGTTGGTGGTTAGCCTTTTTAATATTAAGACAATATGTACAACATAGCATAGTTCTGGTAGGATGTGCCACCGAATTATCATTTGTGAATGTAAATATAAAAATATATATTTTCTGTTATATTCAACGTCACAAATACCTCAGTAACAGCGAAGTGCCCGCGATAGTATTTATGTCTTGGGCTGGAATTTGAAACAGGTATTTTATTTTGATCCTCATTTAGTGTATCTGCTCAAGCATATTAGACGAGTTTACGTAAAAATTATTTGAATATTAATTGGTTTATTTTATGCTGTTCTGTACGAATCGAAGACTTTTGCGAGTGGTGTTGGACCGTGAGAGGAAGACTCGTGAAATGGGAACGGTTTCGCTTGGCCATCTGTGAAAGTAAGAGAGTGCATACGTTTTTTCTTGCTCAAGAAGAGGTTTCCGTGATTAATTAGTGAGCTGTGCTAGTTCTCTCCGTGTCGTCAGTTGACAAACCAAGGGCTACATATTAGAAGCTGGCGTGGCTTGCACCCTGGCGACTTAGCATACTTCGAGGTGCGGCTGCTCGTACGCTCCTGTAAAATATGGAAACATGAGTCTGGTCTCCCTCAAGTCAATGTCGGTAACTCGTCCAGACTCAGCTTCTCTGAAAATTATCTTAATTGGCGAAATAAACAATGGCTACGTTATCGAATAACAACGGAAACCAGATAAACACTATCTTTTCCATTCATAGTCCTTGAAAATTATGATAAAATGAGGAAAAATCAGGATCATCAGTGGCCTAATTCGTGTGATAAGCCATTAATTACTCAGGAAGCCTGTGGTCGCCCTTGAAGTTGAATCATATTTTAAATATGGGTAAGAAATTTGTGCTCCTTGCGGGTTAATTGAATTTATTTGTATTTCTATGGAATAAGTTGGAGATATGGGGATCGTGGTGGCTCAGGCTAGGTTTTAAATGTCGTAAAAGATGCCCAGTCAGTGGATATTAACGTATATTATCTCGGAAATAGAAGCTTTGCAATGTAATTTAGTCTTTTGCTTGTGATGATGCGTGACATTTTTTCTAGATTTTGTGCATAAAAATATTAGTTACGCGCAAGAGGTCCAGGTTGATTAAATTTGGCATAAAAAATAATTTTATTCAGCAATCTAAAATTTTGTTGCGAAACTGACTCGTTGATGATGAAAATTGTTTGGATAAAAAATGCAGTCTTTAAAAAAATGTCCTTTTAGTGGACGGAGAATGTTATTGGTAATTACTTTCTCAGTCGACTCATTCACGTAGAGAAAGTTGCTACGAGGTAACTTTTCAAGCTGCTGAGGGAAACTGCAACGATTATATTACGAATAGCCTCAAGAGGACATATGTTTTACTTTTATTCGTAGAAAGCAAGTGACTGTTCACTATAAGGCACCAGAAGATTAGCCGTTGTCCAATATTCCTCTCTGTTAACGGAATGCCAGTATTTTTGGAACAGCTTATCTTCAAAGTTGAATATCTGGGTTTGGGTGACAAAGGCTCTCTTCTCACCTGTATGGTGCGTTGAATCTAGTCGATTTGTGCGAAGTAAATACTTAGCAATCGTCTGGCGAAAAACAGTGCTGAGAATGATTCGGTAAATTATATTTTCATTTTTATGCAAACTTGTCCATGTATATACGACCATGTGTTGAGATCCGACAGCAACAGAATGTTTGTGAGCTTTTTAATTAATTATAGATTTTTTTAAATGGATAGTCTCTCTGTAGTACTAGATTTGCTTCAGCATCGATTTTCATCACAATTATTTTGGGGCGTCGATGACCATTCCATAATTTTCTCACCCTCTGCTGTTGGAAACTTAATTTTTACATTAAAGAATTTTGGTAACTATCGTAATGGCTTATAAATTTGTACGTTTTTTCTTTCCTTGTGTAAAATCCAATTATTTATGAAAATGCTGGATAAAAACCCCTCCTTAAAACCGGTGAAGGGGCACAAGGAGTGGCAGAACGTCCTTCATCGCAAAGTTATTCCATATTGTGGATCGTGACGCATTCCGAAGTAAACCTTTGAGTTTCAGCGGATGTATATTTGAAATGACCTTTCCCGAGCGAGCGAGGCAATGCCACATCGCTGTCCTTCGTCATTCATTCAGTTGCCGTCATTCGGAGCAGAGTTCCCTCGTGCGATCGAAAAATCGATTTTATTTTTAGCGTCTCGTATAGACCCAGCTTTTCTGCTCGGGACACTTCGATGGGACCATTGCAAATTTCGTGACAAGCCAATTTAATCCGTGCTGCGTCGTCACATGTCTAACTTTCTAGCTCGGACAAGAAATTTTCCCGATTCCTGAGCCTGTATCTCGGATCTTCTGGGCATTGAAGTTTCTCGAGAGCTCGTTCCCTGCGTTTTTTGCTGCATCATGTGGTGTGGACTAAATACCTACTAAGGGTGATCCGGCTACCTTCACCCTGAGTGTTCTCAACTGACAGTTTCACATACCATTGGGGTGAGACATATTTTCGCAGCCGCCTTATCGAGGAACCTAAGCTGCAATGACTACCTTTCATCTTGCTCCTGCCCTTCAATCTATTTGACGTTCGTGGCATTTCTCATAGCAGATTACATGTCAAAGATTTCCTTTTACTAAACCAAATCAGTTTTCAACAGTATGGTGTTCAGGGAAACGTGGAGGAGCCTGTATCGTACCATTTCATCTTTATCGAATCGCTGTATAATAGTAACGTTTTAGGTGCTCCAACTGGTCTGTCATATTGCGCTGTGCTAAACTTAATCCTGAGACAAGCGCAATATCCATGCCCGTAAAGGGATTCAAAACCGCGACCTTCAAGTTTTCAGGCCGGCGTGTTATGAGCCTTGACACCGCGGTAGGGTAGTGTTCCTTATAATTTTAAAATATACTAATGGAAATGAAGGAGAGATGGCGTGTAATTTACAGTCGTCATAAGGTCTTAATTATTGAAAGTCTTCGTAAACTGAAATTATTCTACGGGCCATATTCAGAATTTCAACTAGTTTCGCTTCGACTGCTTACGTCCCAAAATCCCTACATCAAGTCAAATCGGTGTTCAGATTCTACCTGCAAAGGTGGTATTACTTCTCAGCGTGACGCTGAGAACTGATTGGAGATACTGAATATGGCCCAGCCGTATTCAGAATCTCAACTACAGTCTCACTTCTTCTGCTTACGTCATAAAATATCTATTACGAGCACGAAAGGCTATACTGATTCTCCTCGATGTGATTTGAAGCGGTATACAGCGTCGTAATACTAACTCTACAGGGTGAATTTGCACACCAATTTGACTCGAAGTAGATATTTTTGGACAGTGGAAGTGAGACTAGTTGATATTCTGAACATGGCCAAAAGAGTAATTAGTAGGAATACTTATAATGAATTTGGCAGGAAACGTACTTTGGAACAATTAAGGCCCCTGTTCTTTAATACTTGTTTAATTAATTTTGTGTAATCAGCATCCTTGGGTATGATTTCCTTTCGCCATTAATCATCGCCACATTCGCCAGTTTACTAACCGTCAGAAAAATATCATCATCATTAGTCATCAATCCTCAGATTGGTTTGACGCAGCTCTCCACTGCGTTTTTCAATCGGCTAATCTCTTCATGTGTACGTATTTCTTCTCTTTCATATCCTTCAACAATTGTCTTCATCAGGCCATCGTGTCTTAAGATATGGCCGATTAAGTTATCCCGTCTTCTTCGTAGAGTTTTCAGCAGGCTTCTCTTTTCTCCCACCCTTCTTAAGGCTTCTTCGTTTGTCACCCGGTTGATCCATTTAATCTTCATCGTTCTTCGGTAGCACCACATTTCGAATGCTTACACCCTTTCCTTCTCTGCTGTTGTCATCGTCCATCCCTCTCTGACGTAAAGAAACATGCTCCAGATGTACGTCCTGATGAATTGTTTACTTACTTCTACGCTTGTATTTCCAGATGTAAGTAGGTTCTTCTTCTGGTAGCTATTCTACTGACTGAGCTATTCTACTGACTATTTCTTTCTTGCTTCGTACATCGTTGGTTACTCGGAATCTCAGGTAGCAGAACTCTTTCACCTCTTCCAGTTTTTGCTTCCCCAGTTTTAACGTTGGTTCTGGCCTATTCTCCTTTGCTTCACACCAATATCTAAGTTTTATTCTTATTGATCTGCAGATGATATATGGCCATTGTCCGTTCCATGGTTATTAGAGTCCTATTCAGATCCTGTTGGTTATTCAGTGGAGGAGACCGACAGCTGATGTCATTTGCGCCTTTTAGGAGAGGTGGTTAATTGGGTAATGGTAGTAGTTTTTAGGGAACGGAGGAAGGGTGAAGAGAAACCCGGCGTCGGCATCAGCCTACTCTTTACGAAAGGCGCCAAGGGGACCACGGCTTAACGTCCCATTCGACCGACGGAGTACTAAACTTGAAATGTCCTCTACTAAGCCCACAAGTGGGGACCGGTTTTCCACTGAAAAATCGGCCACTGCCGGGAATCGAACCCGGGCCCTCGGGATGGGAGACCAGTACTCTAGCCACCACACCAACCCAATCCACTCTTATTCAGGTCCTTCTCTGTCTCTGCTACGAGTGCTATGCCATCAGCGAATCGCAGCATGCTAATTTTTTCTCCGTGGATGTTCACTCCAGAAGACTTCTCTTTGATTTCGTTGATGGCTCTCTCGATGTAAACATTGAAAATTACGGGAGACAGTGCACAGCCATGTCTCACTCCTTTATTTTTTCTCGCTTTTTCACGGCTGGGTCCAGATTTAATCACAGCTGCTTGGTTTTTATACTAACTGTTTATAATTCTTCGATCATTGTATGACACTCCAATTCCTTTCAGAATATCAATTATTGAATTCCAATCCACGTTGTCAAAAGCCTTCTCTAAATCCACAAATGCAATTAACGTCAGTTTGTTCTTCTCCATTCTCTTCTCGATAAGCAGCCTAAGAGCTTCTCTTGTACCCTTAGTTTTCCTGAATCCGAATTGATCTTCATCCAGGAACTCCAGCTTTTCGTTCTATTCTTCTGTAGATTATCCTTGTCAATATCTTCGATGCATGTGTTGTAAGACTTATAGTCCTAAAATTTTCGTATTTCTCTTTTTTTTTGGGAATAGGAATGATGAGGTTTTTCTCTAAGTCGCTGGCTATTTCTCCTGTTGAGTACATGTCGCAGATGGTTTTTTTTAAAGATGGGTTAATGTCTTCTCTCCTTTATTTTTAAGTAGTTCTGCAGGAATATCAACAAATCCAGATGCCTTATTCACGCGAAGGTCCCTTACTGCTGAATCAAATTCCGATCTTAATATTGATGCTCCCATATCATCCTCTTCGACTTCGCTTTTCTCTTTAATCGCTTTCGTGCTGAGATGGTTTCCATTGTATAACTCTTCCAGATATTCTTTCCATCTCTTCACTTTGTCTTAATTTTCAATCAAAAGTTCTCCATTCTTGTCTCTTATGGCATTGCATCTTGCGCTCAGTTCTTTGAAGTGGTTCCTCACTATCCTGTAGGCAGCTTCCACTTCCAAGCGGAAGTTTGTTTTCTGCATCTTCGCATAGGTTCTTCATCCACATTTCTCTAGCTTTCCTGGCTTTGCGACTTCCGTCGTTCCGTATTCTTTTGTAACAAAGCTGCCCTTCTTCAGATTTCGCATTCTTGTACTTTCTTCTTTCTTCAATCAGGTCTAGACTTCTTCTGTGATCCATGGTTTCTTCTTGGCAACTTTTCTTCTTCCAAGAGCTTCCCTTGCAGCTACCTGAGTCCACATTTAATGTTTCCCACCGCTTTTTGAAATTCCTGCTGATGTTGAGCCTCCTTCAGTTTTTCTACTTGCCATGTGTTCTTCACTGCTTTCTTGAATTTTAGATGGCATTTCATCGTCACTAAATTATGGTCACTGACGATGTCTGCCCCAGAGTAGCTTTTGCAGTCCTTCACCTGGTTCTTAAATCTCTGCTTCACTAAAATGTACTCTTATCTGAAATCTTCTTTCACCTGGCATTTTCCACGTGTATCTTCGTCGCTTGTGGTTTTTAAACAATCTGTTGGCAACCACCAACTTATATTGTGTGCAGAACTCCAGAAGTTTTTTTCCTCTTTCATTTCCGTTTCCCAATCCATATTTCCCAGTTCCATGTTGACCTTTGCCGACGATTGCGTTCCAATATCCTAAAATAATTAGGTTTTCTTCTCCTCTTACCTGTTTTATTACTTCAGTAATATCTTCGTAGATGTCTTCCACTTCTTCATCTTTGTAGTCCGACGTATTAATGTAAACCTGCAACTCAACCGAATCTACAGGTTTGGTTTTGGTTACCATTTTATGATCCCGTATGTATAATCCTGTAGCTTCCGCTCCAGGAGTCTCCTTCATCGGGTCACTTCATTTCGCTGATTCCTAATGCGTCGAGGTTCATTCTTCTCATTTCCACCTTTAGGTTTTCCAGTTTTCCGCAGACACGTAGCGATCTCACGTTCCATGTTCCTACCCTAAAATGTTTATCACTCTTGACAGCAAAATATGCTCAGACAAAACGGGATTTGGGGTGGTAGGGAATGCTCTCGATATGTTTATGTAGTGAGAGGAGTAAAGTGGCTTTTGAAGTGGTATCCTCTAGCAACGGATTCTCAGAAGTTTCGCCTTAAACCATCTGATGACACAAAGGAAACTTATCTGTTTGGTATTCTCATCGAGCTTGCCAATGACGGTTCGGGCCCTCCCATTGTGCTCCGTATGTGAAATCCTGAGTGTCACGGGAATACTGAGTGTCGCTAATACGACAAAAGCGCCATTGCGTGTTTGGTGGATGATCTAATGCATGTCTGTTTTTTTCATTGCTAAGGGAACATTAATTTGTTAAGTTTCGAGCCTTAAACGCCCCCCCCCCCCCCCCCCCACCGGGAATTTGAATACGATTTTACTCACAATACTGCGTTTTTAATCCTTGGTCTTCCCTAGCCGAAGAGGGGCTGTGATACTTCTCGTCCGAGTGTCATGGTTTCCCACATTCTTTTCCAGTGCTTACATTTAATGGGGTGAATCAAACGACCGAGATAAAACTCATTCGCTGCCTTTTACATCAATTAAAATAATTGTGATGAATTTATTTTAGCTGAAGTAAATGCTTAGTATCATTATCATTCAAGTGCTCATCGCTGGAATGCCCGTTTCATAATTCAATATCAAATATGTGGACTACTGATTAACGTCATCCCCTTGCTTGTAGAAATAGCTGTTCGCTTGTGGCAGCGCAGATGAATGTGACCACCTTTGCGGGCGATTGTGTCTTATATTACTTTATTTAATTTTTCCTGAAAAACATGCAGCAATATTTTATTCATGTGAGTCATGCTAATTTTATATTTGAGACTTTTATTTCATTTGTACCCGAAACTCTTGTTCTCAACGTACTCAACCCACACAAATCTTTGCACCCGTTTTGTTCTTTCGTGCTCATTTAGTACATACTGACTCCACGTACTCCATGTTATTCTTTAAATATTGAGAATCATGCTGTCGTTAAACCTTTTGTAGAGCCCAATAGTCGTGTCTCTAAGAAAGCCGTTTCGTGCACAGAACTAGAACGGAAGATCATTTCACGGTGCCTATTGTAATTACATTAATATCGGAAGTGCTTTTGTTTCTGTATTTCCACATTTGCTGTGTGTTGCAATCTAGAGACTCTGCAACTTGGTCTAAAAAATCCATCTGCATAGCCTTCAGTTTTTCTTTGCTCCTCTCTCTTAGTTCCCAGGTTTCTGAGCCATGTATAATAATATGCTTTGTAATATGGTGTCATATATTCGTTTCATGTTAGCATTCGTTATTTTTTCCCATAGGATAGAGTTAAGCTTTTGTAGAGTAGGTTTTCCATGTGATATTCGAGCTAATATTTCCGATTTGCTATTTCCTTCTCTATCAATCATTGTTCCCGGATATTTATACTCGTAGTCGAGGCTGAATGTATGTAGTAGTATGTATGTAATATGTAAGTAACGAGGAAGTCTTAAGAAGAGTGGAAGAAAAGAGAAGTCTGCTGAAAACTGTAAAAAGAAGACAACCTAATCGGCCATATCTTACAACACAATGGCCTGATGAAGACAATCGCCGAGGGAAAAGTGAACGGGAAAAATAGAAAAGGCAGGCATCGTATGAGATAAATGAAACAAGTTGTGGAGGATATAAAAGAGAAGAATTATATTAATATGAAAACGTTGGCTGATAGAAGAATCGAGTGGAGGGCTGCGTCAAACCATTCCTAGGATTGTTGACCGATGATGATGATGATACTAGAAGCTTAGTCTATCATAATATTTTCATGATGACAGTTTCCTCTCACTGCCAAGTACTTAGTTTTTTCCGAGTTTATGCTTTAACCAGCCATTTTATGAAAATCCTCTAATTAATTTTCACATCATACGGGATTATGGATGAGAAATCTGGAAGAGCGAGATAAAGACGAGATGTGTGAACCTGACGCTAAAATGGTCTCCACTTTCACGATGCATCCGTTTGCAATTTCTGGAGATGTCAAAAATGTATTAGAAACTCGAGCGTAATAAGATGCTTCTTAGAATTTTCTAGGCTACTAAGTATTTTATTATTTAATGGAGATTTTATTCCTTGAGTACTTGTAAATGAAGTGGAAAAAGTCCAATGACGAAACTATTGCGTGATTTTACTCACGGCAGATCCGTGTCAAACCTTTATATCTCCCGCTTGACCTGCCGAATTTACAATACCTCCTTGCGGGAGTAGAATAATGTGTCCAGCAAGGAATATAATGTCTGGATACATGCGTCACTTTTAATGTAGACTTTAAAAATAGTAGCATTAATGTAATTTTTTCCGATGACCATGTACGTGTGTATGTGACGGGCATAACGCCTGCTTCTAACATTTGATTTTCTCTGAATTGGTTCTCTCGTCTGAGGAAAGTGCTGATTGGAAGCGATTTAAGCTCGCGTCCCGTAATAGCTTAGCCGTATTGACGCCGACTCTCGAGTTCTCGCGGACCTGTTCTTCATGCTGGCCGCGCGCTCTTATGCAACCCAGGTGACTCGTGCGTTCTCGTGGGTGGCCTAACTTCCGGGAGGCATCGCTCGCTCTGTCTTGTTGAGAATACGTAAGATAAATTCGTTCG
The DNA here is from genome assembly GCA_933228895.1 of Platycnemis pennipes. Classification (NCBI taxonomy): domain Eukaryota; kingdom Metazoa; phylum Arthropoda; class Insecta; order Odonata; family Platycnemididae; genus Platycnemis; species Platycnemis pennipes. The sequence continues at coordinate 136,285,044 of OW121846.1, forward strand.
TGTGTTTTAACTATGCTACCAGATCCTGTAAATATGAATCTTGTATAGAATTATTTTAGACGCAGATCATAGTTGGGAAAGTCACCAAAAAAATTAACTAATTAAAGTTAATCCCTTTAAAAAGTAATTAGTTAAAGTTAAAAGTTACTTTTCTGAAAAGTAACCGATTAAAGATAAAGTTAAGAAAAGTAACTTATACGTTAAAAGTTACTGTTTCACTTTGACAAATTGGATTGTGTGGTAATAGTGGCCTTGATGGTTTTTTGTTTTGATAAACAAACCGAACGCTGAAAAATGTCATTGTGGTTTCTTCCATCCGTATCCATTTGTTTAAAAATATTTGAATTGGGGATTTTCGTTGTAATTCCATTTTTTCCGGAGCGTTGTTGGTCAGATTTCATATTGTCTGCTGAAAGGATTCGGTGATTTTTCTGAGGTGGAGCTCCAGTTCCACGCTGATATATTAGCATGGTAGTCATTTTATATATTGTGTCAGTTTGAAGGAGGTACTAAAATTCAGTAAGCAGGCATGTTTTGACTATCACATGCTTTTTATTTTGCTAAATTTCCTGCAGTTAATTGAAAATTTCAATCATTAAATTTTATAGTAGTTCTATGATAGCTCTTTTATTTAGTTTTGATTTGTTGGTTTTCTTAATTAACTTAGCATCTGGTAGCATAGTGAAAGCTCGATTTAAAAGTAAGCAGATCATTCATGAGAAATGGTGGTCATTACTTAATCTTTGGCATATTCTTAAAGAACCCATTCTGGTAAAAATGTGAAAAATTTTAGTGGCTGAAAATCATTAAAATCTGTTGATAGGGAAAACTTAGTTTTTTGTTACCTATATCTATTTGAAAATGTGTTTTCATTATCTGCTCTTATTGCTCTTAGTGCATTTTGAATTAGGTGTTTGCACTCTGTTTGGAAAGTAAGTATTTTGTTTTTCCTCTCATGCTCTGCTGAAATTGTCAGTAAATTAGACATTTTTGTCTTCTAAATCTGAAATGAACAGAAACTTCTGATCAAGGAAAAATATGTGTCAATATTAATCTGAATTATTGAATTGTAATTCACGCTCAGTATTTATCTGACTTTTGCGCAAAGCTTTGTCGGCTATAATGGAAATCACTTAAGTAGCTTATATAGGTATTTTTATTTTTGTATTCTACCTAATAATTTACCTCATGAGTCTAAATGTGTGCTTTATTTTTATTTGCAGATAGTCGGGCAGTGAAGTCTTCCCAGGAGAATGAGGGAGTATTAGCATGGGCTGTTTATGGTATGATGGAACATCACTTCACTCTTTATTTGTAAAATGCATATTTTTAGCCTAGTAGTTAAAATTCCATTGTGTGTAGGTGTTCTTACATCCATATTGATCACTCACATGAAGATTGTCTGATTGCTGCATTTACCATGTTATAAAAATTTGGGCTAGCTTTGGTTCCCATATAGGTAATGATATGAAAAACTATTATTTCAATTATGAATTCAAAGACCGTGAACTGGCTGCGAAAACTTTAGTGGCATTACCTGCTGAAACTGCACAATAGCAAGATATTCCACAGAGAAAAAATCATTCACCTTGACCAGGACTTGAAGCTGGACCCCCTGATTTCCGGCCAGGTGCTCTACCAGTGGAGCTACCAAGGCGTCCTCTTTCCCTGTAGAAATTATAGAGGCTTTAAAGGAGCTAAACTTAGTTCCACAGGGAAAGAGGATGCCTTGGTAGCTCAACTGGTAGAGCACCTGGCCGGAAATTTTGATTATGGTTTGCCTGATAAATTAATAACTTTAAGGGCTAGAGACATTGAACATGAATTTGCTGATGGTATACATTTTACTCAAACGAGGAAGTCTTAAGAAAAGTGGGAGAGAAGAGATGTCTACTGAAAACCTTAAAAAGAAGACGGGACAACTTAATAGGCCACATCTTAAGACACGATGGCCTGATGAAGACAATTGTTGAGGGAAGATTGAACAGGAAGAATGGAAAAGGCAGGCCTTGTATGAAATTTGATCATGGTAGGTTTAAGGTGGAATGGAGGAGCGTAGTATTGCCTAGTTTGTTGAGGATTAGAATGTCATTTGTGGAGAACCAAGTTCAAAGTGAGCTCGAAATGTGTGCGTGAAGGTTAGGGGAGGCCGGAGTGAGTAGCTGTGCAATGACTCTGTGTCTTGGTGTCTCCAGTATTGAGAAATAACATACGAAATTGCAATTGAGAAAGAAAAACATGCAGCTTCTTATAAGTACCTACCCCGTAAATTATGCTGTAGCCTCTTTAGATGTTATCCTCCTTAAGTCCTGGGTGTGTAATTTGTTCCTTATCAGAATATTGTAAGATGTCACTGGAAGCCCAGGGATAGGAATGGGGCGTCATAGTCTGAGTGAATGTAACGTGCCTATGGCATAAGTGTGAATTAATTATTATTGGCATTATCAAACCAATCCTCAATTTAGTTACTATGGTGAAATCTTAATGAGTCAACTTTGGGGTACGCCAATGAAATGAGGAAGTTACGGAGAAAATGGGATTGTTGCAAGCAGCCAATCTCATAAAGGCAATGTGATGCAGGTAGAACACCAAAGTCACAATGACATCATGATCATGTCACAGACCGTGAGTCACGGTGAGGTCAAAATGGGCAACAGCGGGGACGTCCTCCGTGAGTCATTTTGACATCATCTTGACCAGAAAATGAGTCCTTAAATAATGCTGTGAGGGACGTCCTTCTTGAGTCATTGTGACCTCAATTTTGTAGAGGAAGGAAAATGTCTTTTCCTTCCTCTACAGAATTATTGCCACTGCCATCTGAACTCTGATCAATTCCATTGTCAACTTCATCAGATATAGATTTCATCATCAGCATCACCAGAGGCTGATGAACTGGAGGATGAATCAGACTCCTCACGCATTGCCTTCAGGTTCAACCTGTCCTCAACCATGGCTACTGCTCTTCTCTTATTCTGCCTATCAATCTACACAGACAGAAAAGCATACTCGAACACAAGGTCTTCGAAAACTATCACAATAAATATCGTGTAAATGAAAACTTTTGCTGCATTACGATAGAATTTTTGATCAAGAGTCAGCAATGAGGCATCGCAACATATAATTTGATAACTCACATTGTAATTGGAACTTAAAAGTTCTTAATATATTATATTCTAAGCTTAATTTTTAATTACTGTTGAGATGAGTAAGTGACCATGATGAATTCAAGAACAATTGAATTAATCAACAGCAAATAGAGTGAACTTAACACAGTGACAATTTCAAATACCAACACACCAGACCAGCAACAATTCTGTCAGAAAAACCTTCAAACAAAATGGAGCGATAAGGGGAACAACCATAAAGAATCAATCAGACTCTAATCGAAAAATACAATTGAAAACAGGCACTTTGTCAGCACCGGCCGGCAAATGAATAGGATTAGCTTGATCAACATGACTATTCCCCAGTAACAAGAGATATGAAGAGATACTTACAGAATGTTTTGTGTTGCTTGCCATCTTGATGCGAAACAGGGAACAGCATAAAAATTGCGCAAACAATCGTGAACACTCTCCCCACGTGCTCTCGCCCAACGAGTTTGATCGTAGAATTCAATATGGCGACAAGTACAAACGGAGTCATTAAATGTTATTAAGTTTTAGTATCGAAACACTGTTGGCAGAGCGGAACTTTTCCTGAAACAGTCATTTTGTTTAAAAAATAGATTTATTACAATAGAGAAGAAAACCATTAAATTATGAAAGAGAAATGTGAAAAGTATACTGGCTGATGCGGATAGTAGAGTGCAACGGCACGATAAGCATACAATTTCAAATTCTGCCTGAAGTTCATGCGACTTCCAGTGTTTCCAAGGTCTCTGATCACGAAAAGAGAAAATCCATAGAAAAGCGGACCACGATAATTCTTGAAGGTTTGGAGAATCACTACATTGGACTAAACATTTCCTGTCGTCTTCTTCACATCATTTTGCCGTCACCTGGAGTGCTTTGTCATACCGGGATAATTATCAGGTCCCATGACGTGAGGTATATCACTATGATGTCAAAATGACGTCATTGTGACTTTCGTGTTCCACCTGGGTATACACCATAAGTTTTATGGGCGGAGATTCTATATCTTTGAGCATTTAGGTATGCAACAATTATCATTTTTTTATTCACTTTAGGGTGATTCCAACAGAAATCAACCAATTTTTATGAAAGAGGTTGCTGACCCATTTTTAATATTTTGTTATATTTTGTAAACAGATAGGTGCTTATATCTAGATTACAAATCAGTTCTCGTTACATTTTTAGAGCAAACCATATCCGAAATACAGGCATTACCGCATGTGCCGGTAGAGTAAAAATGTCACTTTTTGACGTTAGAGATTATTGCTACTATTTTCATGTTTTTAAAGTTACAGCAACTATAATTATATTAATACTTTTTAAAAACATTGTTCTAAAGAAATGTTCAAGAGAAAATAAATTTAAAAAAATATTTAGGCATAAACGAGGGCATCAAATTTCCACATCAAAATTTTGTTTTTTTTTTCACTTTTTGAAGGCCAATCATTCAAAATAGGGACCAAATATCAAAACAGATCCTTTTGGGATTAATACTCTTAAGTACACATGTATCACAAAAGCAATATTTTGTTTTGATCCTGAGTGGATTTTTTACCCCCCAAAACAAATCCAAAATGGGTGGAAAATCAAAATTTGACATTTTCAAGGTCACATACCTCAAAAGGGGGACCTAGTAAAAATGTGATATTCTTAGGGAACTAAGTTATCATCATAACCTACACTGACTTCAAATTTGGAGTTGATACTCAAAGCCGTTTAGGTGTGACAGCCTTCCGAAATTTTACAGAAATTGTGTTTTGCAGCAATGTTAAATTAACATTATAAAATGTCCATACACTTTTGTACTACTAATATTGCTACCTTTAATCTTATTTCAATCAATTTCTCTTAGCTTTAAATAAAATTTTTATATTCCTATTATATTTCTGTGGTGAACTACTACTTGAAACACTGTGGATGGGGTGAGAGATCAGAGATTAGACAAACAAACATTTGTTTGCATGCACAGATACTGTTCACCTATGTGGCATGAGAAGGGAAGGGAGAACATGAATATGCTGATTTGTTGAAGAATTTAAAAAAAGATTGGAAAGTGCTACAAATGCTAGAGAAAAAATCCAGATTTTAAGCCTTGTTCCCTAATCCTGGTCACGAAAAAAAGTTTGCACTGAGTTGAATGTGAGTGATTATTTAGTGCTGCAAACTAGAAAACTAGTGAACAGATATGGTATTTTGCCACAAGTTTTCTCCAAACAAGAGTGGCCATTGTGCTCTACTGACAAATCACATCAAAACTATTGTTGAATTTTATGAGTCTCATGAGAGTAGCAGAATGGGTCCCGGAAAAAAAGATTACGTGTCAATTATAAATGGTGATGGTAGGAAAGAACAAAAACAGAAAAGATTAGTTCTAAACAATCTAAAGGAACTTTATGTTGAATTTAAACAAACACATCTTGAAATCAAAGTAGGTTTCTCTAAATTTGCCCAGTTACGCCCAAAGTGGTGTGTGCTTGCGGGACCATATGGAACCCATACTGTTTGTGTTTGTGCTTCACATCAGAATGTAAAGTTAATGGTTGTCAGGGCTAAAATTGCGAGTTCCTATAAAGATTTGTTAAACTCATTGGTGTGTGACATAAACAATGAAGAATGTATGCTTGGCTCTAGTATGGAGTGTCCGGATCCTCAAGCAGTACGAGATATGTTAACATTTTCTAATGAGGATGAACTGCTGGGAGGCGAAGTAAAATACATACAGTGGGTTACTACTGACCGCTGTGATTTAGTCACTTTGATTGATACAACTGAGGACTTCATTGAAAAGCTTATAGAAAAACTCTGTATCTTAAAGCAACACCATTATATTGCAAATCAGCAAGGAGCATTTTTGAGGGAGAAGAAAGAAAATTTGGCAGATAATGAATGTATTATTTCCGAGGATTTCTCGGAAAACTTTACATTTAATGTGCAAGATGAAATACAAAGTTTCCACTGGGTAAATGCTCAGGCAACCTTGCACCCATTTGTAGTTTATTATCGTGATGAAGGGGTGACAAAAACTGTTAGTATTTGTATCATAAGTGACAGCCTTCAACACAGCAGTTTATACATTCCAGAAGCATGTCATAAGTAAACTTAAAATATTGGCTCATCAAGTAACGAAAATTAACTACTTTTCAGATGGGGCTGCCAGCCAATACAAAAACAAGAAAAATTTTACAAACCTCTGTCACCACAAATCCAATTTTGGGCTAGATGCAGAGTGACATTTCTTTGCCACTTAACATGGGAAGGGCCCATGCAATGGTATAGGGGGGACTGTCAAGAGGGTGACTACAAAAGCAAGCCTCCTCCAAACTACTAACGATCATATACATTTGGATTTGTTTTGGGGGGTAAAAAATTCAATCAGGATCAAAACAAAATATTGCTTTTGTGATACATGTGTACTTAGAGTATTAATCCCAAAAGGATCTGTTTTGATATTTGGTCCCTATTTTGAATGATTGGCCTTCAAAAAATGAAAAAAAAAACAAAATTTTGATGTGGAAATTTGATGCCCTCGTTTATGCCTAAATATTTTTTTAAATTTATTTTCTCTTGAACATTTCTTTAGAACAATGTTTTTAAAAAGTATTAATATAATTATAGTTGCTGTAACTTTAAAAACATGAAAATAGTAGCAATAATCGCTAACGTCAAAAAGTGACATTTTTACTCTACCGGCACATGCGGTAATGCCTGTATTTCGGATATGGTTTGCTCTAAAAATGTAACGAGAACTGATTTGTAATCTAGATATAAGCACCTATCTGTGTACAAAATATTAAAAAAAATATTAAAAATGGGTCAGCAACCACTTTCATAAAAATTGGTTGATTTCTGGTGGAATTACCCTTTATCGATATGATTTCGGAATTTAAAATGGTCATCTTCTACGACACCAATATATCTGTATTTTTCCACCTGAGTCAAAGTTGGACACATGCAATGGACATCACAAGTAATATCTTTATAGGGAATGCAACTGTGAGAATTTAATTGTATCTTTACCTATTTCCTCCTGTAGCTCATAGAAGATATATGAAGAGTTGACGTTTTATATTTATTTATTATATAACAGCAACGGAAATAATGAGCCTTTTTCGGCAAGTTGCATAGTCAAATTTCCCTTTCATTGTCGCATTTTGCATTCCTGTAATCACCGAGAGTAGGTACAATATTCTACATACATTGTGTTCTTCGTGGTCGTCGTATATAAATCAGCGGCGTAAATACGTTCCTCTATCGGCGAGTTGTGCGGTCATACTTCTCTTCCGTTGTCGCGTTTAACATTCCTGCAACCACCGGGAGTACAATGTAATGTACATACATTGTGTTCTTTATGGTTATGTCATTTCTCGCCTAAGCGCTCGAGTGCTTTTGGCCCGTCACCTCGCGAACGCGGCGTGCATTAAAAGAACGTGGCCGGACGCACTGCCATCCCGAACCTGACGTTCTTTTCGGAGGTTAGTACAAAATTATTTAAATTCTTATTACGTAAATAGCTGTTGTGTATCATACGGCGTCATATAAGTGTCATCATACGGCGAGAGGGAGGATCTAGTTATCCAACATAGTCAAAACATTTAAATAACCGATCATGCACCGTATGTAATAGTGAAATGGTGAATTAACGAAATCGTATTTGAAGAACAAAACAACCGGGCGTCAACTTTGGAATCTAGTTTTGCTTTTGACTTCCTACTCTGCCCAGAAATCGTTGTACATAGATTACAGAATGCTTGAATATGGACGAACTTTTGCTACGGTTTGGTCATAGACATAATCGCTGTCCACGCCAAAGTCTCGAGTTTTAACCTCAATAACTCATTGCATCACTCAACTCCAGACACTTAATTTGATTATCGCGTTATTTTTATCATGATTTAATGTTTTTCTATGAAATCCATGTGCAGAATAATTTTTAAAAAGATAGATTGGACCTGATTTTGGTGTGTTAGTAAGAAATTCCCATTTTTGTTAATCAACGGCCACATGCGTAACTTTGACGTCCAACAATTGCAAAGCAGAGCGTTTGGTACTAAGGGAAATTGAATACAATGTGATTCATAGCTTTTTATTACGTCTGCAGAGTTTCAAGTTTATAACCATAGCACTTTTGGTATGTCATTCAATTAAAAAATCTTTTTAATCGGGAACTATGCTTCAAGGCGTTGCCGCCAGCCGCCGCTATCTCCTCTTTGGCTTTGGAATTACATCAATTGTTTTAAAAATGATTAAAATTCTAAAAATGGTAAATCTGAAGCATTGTTGCTGCCCCAGATAGCGGGGCATTTTTGTATCTGGATACGAAAGGATACAATCAGGATAAGGTAAGTCACACATTTGTCATTTGTAAAAGGTGTTTGTGGAATATTTTGCACCAATTGGAGAACGAAAGAGCTTGTACACAAAGATAATGGATGCAAATCACGAATATGTCGATGAAATATACTCGTGTGCATTATTTTTTTCTTAAAATGGAAAATAAGTACAAAAGATACATAGTATCCCTTCGTATTCGATATAGGTACGTATCTCCTCCTATCAGATCACAGCAGGATATACGTATCTCCTTCGTATCTGGTTCTGGGAACTATTTTTTGTCTAACTCGTCAGCACTATGGACAGCTGATGCAGAGGTCAGCTCTTTAAAGAGCCTCCAATAAAAAAATTAATATAATTTTAATAACTAACTTTCAAGCCCTTAATTTTTCCTTCATGATAGGATATTGGCAATCTGCATGTACTGATAAAAGTTTTTTAAGCTCATGCATAGGTAGCTCTGCAGCAAACAATTGCTGAACGATATTGATAGAAGCGTAGAACCACGACATTGTTGTAGGCGTAAGTCAGAGGGTGAGTGTATTTAGTTATTTTAATGTAAATTTTGTATCTCTGCGTAGCTCCTTGCATTCATCATCAAGGGTCAACAATCCTAGGATTGGTTTGACGCAGCCCTCCACTTGATTCTTGTATCGGCCAACCTCTTCATATTAACGTTGTTCCTCTCTTTCACGTCCTTTACGACCTGTTCTATGTAACTCATAAGAGGCCTGCCTTTTCCATTTTTCCCGTTCACTTTTCCTTCGACGATTGTCTTCGTCAGGCCATCGTGCCTCAAGATATGGCCGAGTAGGTTGTCCGGTCTTTTTTTTATAGTTTTCAGCAGACTTCTCTTTTCTCCCACTCTTCTTAGGACTTCTTCATTTGTCACTCGGTCGATCCATTTTATCTTCATCATTCTTCGATAGCACCACATTTCGAATGCTTCCACCCTTTTCTTCTCCGCTGCTGTCATCGTCCATGCCTCACTGCCGTAAAGAAACATGCTCCAGATGTACGTTTTGAGGAATTGCTTCCTTACTTCCAAGCTTGTATTTCCAGCTGTTAGTAGATTCTTCTTTTGATAGAATGCCCTCTTTGCCTGGGCTATTCTACTCGCTATTTCTTTCATGCTTTGTCCATCGTTGGTTACTCTGCTTCCCAGGTAACAGAGCTCTTTCACCTCTTCCAGTTTTTTTTTCCTAGTTAAACGTTGGTTTTGACCTCTTCTCTTTTGCTGCACACAAATATCTTAGTTTTCTTCTTATTGATCTTCAGGTGATAACTGGCCATTGTCCTTTCCATGGTTGTTAGCATCTTATTCAGCTCCTTCTCTGTCTCTGCTATGAGAGCTATGTCATCAGCGAATCGTAGCATGCTGATTGTTTCTCCGTGGATGTTCACTCCAGAACACTTCTCCTTGACTTCATTGATGGCTCTCTCAATGTAAACATTAAAAATTACGGGAGACAGTGCACAGCCTTGTCTCACTCCTTTCCTTATTCTTGCTTCTTCACAGCTGGGTCCAGATTTAATCACAGCTACTTGGTTTTGATACAAACTGTGGATAATTCTTCGATCATCATACGAAACTCCAAATACTTTCAGAATATCAAGCATTGAATTCCAATCCACGTTGTCAAAAGCCTTCTCTAAATCAACAAATGCAATGAAGGTCGGTTTGTTCTTCTCCATTCTCTTCTCTATGAGAAGCCTAAGGGCCAATATTGCTTCTCTTGTACCCTTACTTTTCCTGAATCCGAATTGATCTTCATCCAGGAACTCCTCTGCTTTTCGTTCTATTCTTCTGTAGATGATCCTTGTCAATATCTTCGATGCATGTGTCGTCAGGCTTATAGTCCTAAAATTTTCGAATTTCTCTGCTCTCTTCTTTTTGGGAATTGGAATGATGATGTTTTTCTCGAAGTCCCTGGCTATTTCTCCTGTTGAGTACATGTCGCAGATGGTTTTGTAGAGATGGGTTAATGTCCTCTCCCCTGAATTTTTCATTAATTCTGCGAGAATATCATCAACTCGAGAATCCTTTATCATTCGAAGCTCCCTTACTGCTGCGTCGAATGCCGATCGTAATATTGATGCTCCCATATCATCCTTTTCGACTTCGCTTTCCTCATCAATCACCTTCGTGCTGAGATTGTTTCAGTTGCATAAATCTACCAGATATTCTTTCCATCTCTTCATTTTGTCTTAATTTTCAATCAAAAGTTCTCCACTCTTGTCACTTATAGCATTGCATCTTGCGCTCCGTTCCATGAAATGGTTCCTCACTATCCTATAGGCAGCTTCCACCTTTCCAAGGGTAAGGTTGTTTTGTACATCTTCGCACAGATTGTTCATCCACATTTCTCTAGCTTTCCTGCCTTTGCGACTTCCTTCGTTCCGTATTCTTTTGTAGCAAAGCTGCCCTTCTTCAGATTTCGCATTCTTGTACTTTCTTCTTTCTTCAATCAGGTCTAGACTTCTTCTGTGATCCATGGTTTCTTCTTGGCAACTTTTCTTCTTCCAAGAGCTTCCCTTGCAGCTACCTGAGTCCACATTTAATGTTTCCCACCGCTTTTTGAAATTCCTGCTGATGTTGAGCCTCCTTCAGTTTTTCTACTTGCCATGTGTTCTTCACTGCTTTCTTGAATTTTAGATGGCATTTCATCGTCACTAAATTATGGTCACTGACGATGTCTGCCCCAGAGTAGCTTTTGCAGTCCTTCACCTGGTTCTTAAATCTCTGCTTCACTAAAATGTACTCTTATCTGAAATCTTCTTTCACCTGGCATTTTCCACGTGTATCTTCGTCGCTTGTGGTTTTTAAACAATCTGTTGGCAACCACCAACTTATATTGTGTGCAGAACTCCAGAAGTTTTTTTCCTCTTTCATTTCGGTTTCCCAATCCATATTTCCCAGTTCCATGTTGACCTTTGCCGACGATTGCGTGCCAATATCCTAAAATAATTAGGTTTTCTTCTCCTCTTACCTGTTTTATTACTTCAGTAATATCTTCGTAGATGTCTTCCACTTCTTCATCCTTGTAGTCCGACGTAGGTATGTAAACTTGCACCACAATGGTATCTGTAGGCTTAGTTTCAATTTTAACCATTATAATCCTTTCACTGTACTGCAGGAAGCTCTTCACATGCAGTCCTGCACTCTTCCTGAGCATTATGCCTACTCCAGCGTTGCCATTCAGTGATCCGGTGTGAATAATTCTATAACTTCCACTCCAAAAGTCCCCTTCTTCGGGCCATCTCATTTCACTGATTCCTAATGCATCGAGGCATTTCCACCTTCAGGTTCTCCAGTCTTCTGCAGGTCTGAAGTGATCGCACGTTCCACGTTCCTACCCTAAAATGACTATCACACTTGACTGATGTACTCTCTCGGGTAGTCCTCACCCGGAGATCCGAATGGGAGACTATTTTACCTCCGGAATATTTTACTCGAGAGGGTGCCATCATGTCTTGATAATAAAGGAAAGAGTGGAGTAGCTGCTACTCCTCGGGATAGTAATGTGGTGGTTTCCCCTTGCCTTCCACATCACAGTACCACAGCCGTTAAAGTAAATGTTACCTTGCCTGTAGTGAAATGAGTGTCGCTGTACCAACCACTTTGGTCTCCACCTTCACTCATGTGAAGAAGAGATGCTGCCCTCTCCTCCGGGTGATGGAAAGCGTAATTGTTGGCGGCCTCCATCGCCAAGTCACGACATCTTCACTGGTTCTGTATTATTTAAGGCCTACCTTACCCAAGGATAGACCAATGCGCACTCGGAATGCCGTCGCTTTTTGTCCATGACTGCTTATTCGACGAGTAAACTTGCTCATCTCGCAGCTAACCTATATATCTAGGGTCGACCCACCATCCGCAACCCACTGAACGCACTCGGTGGCTTTAAGCTCAGCCGCCAGTCCTTGCATTATCTTTAGATTTTCGAAATTCAAAACTCATCCTCTCCTCCTCATACAGGTATGAATAGCATGTTCCAGTGTATCATGGTGTGGAATCACGGATGCATCTTTTGCGTTATCGCAATCTGTATCAATAACACTTGCCCCTAAAGTAGCGCAAGGTTAACAGTAACCGGCAATAAAAATCCCTCCACTGATAGCGTTAAGCAATTTTAAGTGCCATGTGAAAAATGAAGAATGTAGATCAGGTTCTCTCTGACATAAGTTAAATCAAAAAATAACGGTAATGCTATTCACGCCTTATGAAGATCCATGATCGCGGCCGGAATCACAATTGTGACTAAGTTTAAACTTTGTTTCAGGAAGCTCTAATTGCTCTTGCCAAAGGTTTGTTCTGAGTGTGGAAAAGTTCCTTATTTTATTAGTTCTTATTTTTTTTATTTCCTTATTGCTTATTTTTTATGTGCCTTCATATTTGTGATTTGATAACGCCTCCATTTCTCACTGTCGCAGGTCCATTTAAGTAAAATTTCTTTATTGCCGCAGTGATGTGATTGTTGTGGTTCATTGCTAGGAGTCACTGAAGCAAGTGAGCTCTCAGCCAACAGCGAGTTATGCATGAAATTTATTTGTTATAAGTAATTTGATCAAAAGTTTCGTTAAAGATGTAAATGCTGATTGGAAATATACTGTTTCGTCACCAACAGTTTTATTTTTCATTCTAGTTAACTCATGTTGGTAACCTTGGTAACGGGAGATTAGAGAATAATCGATTGTGGGATTCGATGAATATTGACCGTGAGATTCAAGAACTATCAATTGTGAGAATCGAGGACTATCGATTGTGAGATCTTGGGATCGATGTGGTATTCCTACGCCTCGTATCTCATCGTATCTCCTTCGTAGCAGACATTGCACGCCTTGATATCTCGTTCGCATACTGTCCGGTAGTGGATGGTATCCATTGCCGAAGCGTGACAGCAGGGCTCCGTATCTTCTTCAGCATTGGATAGTATCCAGTTACTAAGTGTATACGTTGGAAGCTGTGCTATGTGGGGCATAATTATTTTTGCAATCCATATTCTTCCCATGAAATAATACCGATGCCAACCTCAACACTGCCATTCTTTTTCTATATCCTACCAACCCCTCCCTTTTCCCCTCTTCTACTTCTCCACTATTTGCATAATCATTAGAGAATTTTTGGTTAATGTCAGGGAAGAGACTAACCAATAAAGAGACGTTGTAGAGGGGGGCAAAGACAAGATTCCCCGTATTGTTTGGCTACAGATCCATTTGCTGTTATTATTTGAGTCTGATGTAATCTTGTACCTGGATACCAGCATGATGCGTTTAACGCAAAGAAAGGTTTGTGATATGATTTTGTTTTAAATTATATGAATGTGTTATATGACGCTGAACTTTTAGTTTCTTCTTCTGTAACCGACTCTAGATGATTACCCTGGAAAAAAGTCAATTCCTTTAGTTTTTTTAAAGTGTTGATCATTCTTTACCAATACTATTCATAGCAAAGTCTGGTTGTAATGTGACCTTGTTCCTGAGCATCAGGATGATAATGTTTAACTCTAAGAAAGGGTGGTGATGTGATTTCCTCACGAACTATATGAAAGTGTTGTATGATATTGGAGTTGTTGTGTAATTTGCTCCATTTTGGCAGGATTTGGTTTATTTTGTCCAAATATGCAAGATTAACAATAATACTTACATTTAATCCCACGAAAATAATTCCCAACGTTCTCTTATACTTAACGAGAAAAAAATCAATATTTCCCCTGGAGAAATAAAAATGATGCCTGGAAAATCTGTAAATCTCAGGGAATTTTCAAATACTCAGTTGCTGGACACCCTGGTGAGGCTAAGAAAGATGTCAATGGCTGTCATTCAGAAAGTTGAATTGGTGAACTGAAGGCTCAAATGAAAATGATAAAACCATGATGCTCAGCTTCTATGGCACTAATTTCCGTCACTTTCCTTTGCAGACGGAGATAAGTGGTCATATTGCCTTTCCACTGCCAGTGGGTGGACACTCCTCCGCCCCAGGCCGTCGTGGAGGTGGCCTGCCTGCACCTGCCTCATCTTTTAGCCGTCCCCTCCTGGGGCCGGTGCTTTATCATCCTGCCCCATCCTTGTGTACGATTGTACGTTGGACACTCCCCGCATGCCTTTCCTTGGCCCAAGGCCCAGTCCCAAAATGTCATCCAGGCTACCCTCCATGTTTTATACTGTGGAGGTTGGTGACACTAAGTTTACCATCCTAAAACGCTACCAAAACTTGAAGCCGATAGGCTCAGGAGCACAAGGAATAGTTTGTGCTGCCTATGACACCGCCACTCAGCAGAATGTAGCCATAAAAAAACTGAGTCGACCCTTCCAGAATGTTACCCATGCAAAGAGGGCATACAGGGAGTTCAAGCTGATGAAACTTGTAAATCATAAAAATGTAAGTAATTTTTTAATTTACTTTCTATTAAAATTTTTCATATTTTATTGCAGTATGATTGGGTCTCAAGTGTCATTCTCAATTAAATAACTGGGAATTTATTGATTATGATTGCTTCCTAAAAAAAACTCATTTCAATCTGGGACCAGTGCAAATTTTTGTTTTGTGTCATCCATCATCAACTTTCTCACTGTTTGTGGAATATCACTCTGTACTGTATTTATTGCTGCGATCTTGATTACATGATGAATTAAACTAAGTAGCAGTGATGTGGTAGAAAGATGGACTGGAAAGGTCCAAAGTGTTAAGATATGTAACTGATTATACTCTTGGTACGAGCTTTGTCCTCAATCAAATTTGCATGAATATACTTAACTCATTCAAACACTTCCACTGGAAATTAAAATCCTCTTCCAACTCCTTTATTTTATTTTTTTATTAATGAGTAAATGGCTGTGGTAAGAAGATTAATTTTTCACTTAAGTTCATTTTTTGTTTCCCTCTTAACAATTTTGTGTATAAAATAGAAATTTTGGTTCTGAGTAATCCCTCATTCTCCCAGAAACATTTTAATGAGAGAGCAACCATTTTCATTTGGAGTATTGTGAACATGAACAAGACAAAGTTCTGTGTATTTTCAAATCTTGCTTCGGTCATTGATGATGAAGTTACCATGTTAGAAATTTCTATTGTAATATGATCAATTTCTTTTCCAAAAAGTGAGGAAACCTGAAGGTTGGTCTGGTTGGTGAGAGTGAAGCTCACCAAACACTTAACCCAATGGTATTTTAAATTCCCTCATCAGGGTAGGGAGTCCGTTTCCTTTCCCTGTACTGCTTGCAGTTTCCCAGAAAAACATGGTATCCAGAAAATAACCCAGCTTGGGTTAGGCTGGACATGCCTAAAGGCATTTCCCAGGTTTCCAACCTTCAACCTCCAGTCAGCAGTCCGACACAACCCACTGGGCTACCACACTCATCATATTCTGTTATTGAGGTGTTATTTTTAAAAATCTTAGTGCCTTTAGTGTTGTCATTATCGAGGGTACCATTACTAATTGAAATTACTGCCACAAACAGTGGTGCTTTATAGTAAAAAAAGTAATATTCAGTCTTTGTAGTTCATCACTCCAAATTGGCAACAGCTATTCGATAATGTGCTAAGTTTATTGACAAGTTAAGTGCCATCATGAAATTTAGAAAATCCTCGTTGGGCCCAATATTTTTTCCCAGTTCATTACTATGCATATCATCAAATAATAAAGTGTATTCTTCAATAATTGTGATGATCCTTTCATTTTTGCAAGAAATACTAAACATTTATGGCATGGCGGCCATGGTTGGCATAGGTCCTGGTAGCCATGGCAGTTACATTAGCACTTCAGTCATTCTTCTTATTATTTTCTGTTAGACGTTTGCTCAGTGGACATTGCCCCTAAGGTATACTTTCTTTGTAAAATGTACGTTGGGAATGAGAAAGTATTCTTCTTCCTTTTCTCTTCTGTGAAACAATTGAGAAATTATAAATCTCACACATGCAGCCCTCTTCACATACCTAGAGCCCCTTCCTCCTGTTGACTCTCAGTCTTCAAAGCCTCCTCGTACATAACCACACGTGTTACTTATCACTTGAAATGTGAGAATAAGAGTTTCTCCAATTCCAAATGCCATTGACTGGATCAGAAGATACTGATGTTGGAGGAAAATTAGGAAGGGTGAAGGCATTCGGTATCCACCTGGTGTAAATGGCAGATGACTCACATCTTGCAGGGGAAGTGGTCATTTCAAACAGTGCATAGCTGAAAAACAGAATGTGCACTCTCCTCAACTTTTTTCATGCTTATCAGCAAAGTTGGTAATATTGTCACTATGAAAAAAAGGTAACTATATTCTCCATTGTGGAATGGACGAACCACTTTGGTGGATACAGTAAATGCTGTTACTCTTTCAGGGTTCTACTGACCTTTCTCATTGCATTGAAATAAGCTTATGGTCAGTTGTTGAGTATTTGACTCCAGTTTATATGAACAATTTCAGCTGTATAAATATATTTTTGGTAAAATGTTTATAATATAATACATACAATGTTAAAAAGAATATTTAAGATCTAATCAGAAATTATTTGGTTGATTTCAATTCAATTGCTATCAAATTAGTTGATTCTTATTATAAAAATTGTTGTTCACGTCATTTTTATACTCACAAGTATCAACTCATGTAATCTCTATTTTCGCCTTCTTCTCATGCTCAACTTATGATGTATTTTTATTTGTGTTCTTTTATGCCTCTTTCATTGATTATTGTATTTCTTTCCAAGGCATACCATTTATATTGTAGAAACAGTTAATTAAAGGGCTAATGTTGACTATTATTACTTTTTTGGATTGGGAGAAAGGGGGTTACACACTCTTGCTCTAGATTGACTTAAGACATAAATTTGGATTTTGTTCTCCTGTATTTTGAGATATTATTGTGCTTTAGCCTAATAATGTTTTCAATCTTGCTTACAGATAATTGGTTTGCTGAATGCATTTACTCCTCAAAAGTCATTAGAAGAGTTCCAAGATGTTTATCTTGTTATGGAGCTTATGGATGCTAACCTTTGCCAAGTTATTCAAATGGATTTAGACCATGAGAGGATGTCTTACTTACTGTACCAAATGCTTTGTGGGATCAAGCATCTTCATTCAGCCGACATCATTCATAGGGTATACTTCTTTATGGTTGTTTGCTTAAGATACCCTGTATTACCTTGCAGAAATCAATATTTGAATTGTTAAGTATTTTTAGATTTGTAAAATTGTTTGCTGCCAACTATAGATTGCATATATTCATGTTGCATGTATTTAAACTCACAGACAAATACAAGTATTTTTATTATGGCCCCATTGTGCCACTGCTGAGCAAACCAGTTCACTGATATCACCTTTAACTGATACAGTTAATTCAGTGCCATCCAGAAGTATGTGACTCGATAATGTTTTTTAATCATTGGCATATTCCAACATTTTGGTCTAGTTCTTTTTCCTGGAAAAACTGTTTTTTTTTTGTTTTCCCAAATTGTGGACTTAGCCTATTCTCATAGCAACGTGTATTCCTTGTTAAACATCATATCAGTAGGTAATCTAAATTGCTCCCACAAACCAGCTTTTCATTGTTTAGTCTTGTCGGGAAAGTGGTGATTAAATTGTGCCCCCAAGCTAAGTATTGGGAACAGTATAAAGGATTCGTTATTTTAACACTATTGTAGTGTTGGCTTCTGCAGTGATTTTAAACTTCTGGTTGCAGGATTTTCTTTGCTCCACATTACTACTGAAGATATATTCTGGAAGGGGAATAAAATTGTCATTTTCAGGACACAACAGATGTGATAGAATACCTAAAATTCTGCAACAATTAGTATTGTACTTTTTAGGGAGTTTTCATTTTTTCACTGCTTTTAGGGAGCTGATACAGAATCAGGATATGTTCTTAACCAATCATTGATCCTAATAACCAGCATTGCAATTGAAAAATCTGAGTACCAAAACACTTAAATGTGTGTTATTTGGATTAAATCTGTTGATCTGAAATCTGATGAAATACTAAGGAAACCAAATCAAATAGGATAGTGCTTAGTTCCACTTATATAATGTTATTACCCTTACTTTTCTCAAGAGTAGGTACATTTTTAGAATTTAAAATCATTCTTAAAATACTTTTTTTTTCTTTCTAGGATTTAAAACCAAGTAACATTGTGGTTAAATCAGATTGCACATTAAAAATCCTTGACTTTGGTCTTGCCAGAACAGCTGGAACAACCTTTATGATGACTCCTTATGTTGTCACCAGGTACTATCGAGCACCAGAGGTAAGTCTTTAAGTCTCTTTTCTTTAAAATTGATGCATGTTTGTCCAGTTAACACATTCAACCCGGAATATTTCTAGTGTGCAATCGTGAAAAACGGAAAGGTTTTTCCTCCAAATTAATTTGGCCAGTAAATTAAATGTAATTATAAAATTAGTTTTAAAAAATTTTTAATAACAATACTTGATTCTTTATTAAAGACATGAGTTCGCGTCCTTCAGAGAAGTCTTCAGAGAGTTCTTCAGTGAGGTCATCAAAGAGGTCACTAACAGACGCGAATGTGCGTCCTTCGGTGTCTTGGCAACGCACCTCGGACGCGCATTCGCGTCCGTCGGGTTGAACGTGTTAACACATGGAAAACTGTTCAAGCCCGTGGAATCTTTCCAGGCTTCTGGAATCCATATTTTCACGATCCTGAAATAAACTGAATAAATATCTATACACTTCATCTCCTGGGCTTCATTCAATGTCATGTTATTTTTTTTATTTCCATGTCTTTGTCAAGGCTACTAACTTCACTCTAATGCATTTGTGATATTGTAACTGTAATCAAATATATGTCTCATCTTCTAATCCAGGTGATTCTAGGAATGGGCTACAAAGAAAATGTAGACATTTGGTCTGTTGGTTGTATAATGGGTGAAATGATCCGTGGTGGAGTTCTGTTTCCTGGCTCAGATCATATAGATCAGTGGAATAAAATTATAGGTAACGTGGTTTCTTCTCATTGCTTTATTCCTGGTATTTCTTTTGTGCCCTTTTGTGTTGGTCTTTTTCATGGCTGCTATTAGCTTTTTGAATAAAGAAGATTTCAAAGCAGACAGCCAATCACACCTTAAAATTACATATGAGCTATGAGAATTATTCATTGATTATTGATTCTAAGGCTATTTTTATGCATAAAAAATTACGGGAACTGAGATCAAATAAACCCTCTAAGAGGCATGAATCATCAATATTAAACAGCCTAGCCCTTTGGGAGTAAGAAATATTTGTACCCCATTGACCAATTTTGTGTGCTATATTTGGTAATAGGCCATTTTCATTCTGGTTATACTTAGGCTTGTAGATTCATTTCTTTATTCAGGATTTTGATTAAGCAACTACATCACTTTGCTTTTCTTGAATTTCTTCTACAGACTTAATTTAAGTTCATTGAATAGAATATGAATCTGGAAAAGCCTTTCTACATTATCCCATGAGTATTTTGAATCTAATCAAGTATCCAACGCTGAAAGCTTTCCCCAGATTTCTTTAAAAAGAGCTTCATCTTGATTGGGAGAACCATTGAGTACCTTACACACGTGTGAGTGTGGGCATCTTTTGGATAATTTAGAGTGAAAGAAAAGAAGAAGAGGACTAGAAAAGAACTGTAGCCATTGATGGATTATTGTAAATCAAATATCAGCAAATCATTTACTAAAAAAATTCATAATAATAGGTTTAGCTCGCTATAAATTAAATGTATTAAGTACTCATTGAACTTTTTGTTGGATAACTTGATTGTTGAATATTCTCATTGTGATAGCACTTTTCCTGTAATTTAATAAACATTTATTTTCTTGAAACATAAATTTCTCATGTTGCAGAAGGTCACCATCCTTATGGATTGTCTATCTCTTAGATTAGTCAATGAATAATGACATAACAAGAAAATTTAACTACATATTCTGAAATTGAGCCATCACTGCTGAAAAAGTTTTATCTTACATTAAAGGCTTGTCCATATTCAGTGGTGCAAGAGCTTGACATATGATACAACATTCCACTTTGAATCCTTATTTGTTAAAAGTTATGACAATTTTATGGAATGATGTAAATCACCTGGTAGGATTTTTGCTTGAAAATCTTATCTCAGAAATAACTGATGAGTTGAAAACTTGTCATTTATTATGCACTGTTTATGAAATAAATAACTTTGGGCCCATATCCATAGTTAAGTGAAAAAATTTGACACCAATCCTCCTAAAGGTGGGATTCCTAAGCTGCGACTGTAGGGACTATAGCCATGTGGCTGAGTCATGTGAAGGACTGCAGATGTGCAGTAGACAGTCTGCTTAAGCTGGTAGACACAGGAGTATAACCGCTGCGACTATAACTATTCTGCTGTCGTTTTTCGGCTCAAATGGCATTCTCCAGCGGTGAAGATGAAATGTTGTGTGCATTGGAGGGACAGCATCCTTGCCTATACGATCTGATTAACAAACACCACAAAGATCATAATGTTCGTGAAAATATTTGGGAAGAAATAGGTGAAAAGATGGGAAAACCATGTTTGAAAAAACTTTTATATTGCTTCAACATATTTTTATGCATTTTGTGTACATTTACATTTTGTGCAGTTTTTTCATTTTCTGTATGAAACATTTCAACCATCCAATGGGCGAGCTGTAGCACAAAGTGCCACATTGTTACTTTTATTGGTGTGATGATGTAACGACGATGACGAAATATCTCATTTTATTCCTCTATTTAGTGTTGAAAAGCCCATGCATAGTTTGTATGGTGTTTTGAGCAAGAATTTTGAAGTTGAATTCAGAGTCTTTGTTGCAATCTTTGCAACGCGTACCCATTTATGCTGACGAGATCACTACAGAATTGAGTAGGAAATCTCTTAATAGTATCTCTTCTATATGACGATTGGTCAACATTCACCCGTCAGTTTTCCATGCTTGTTCTTGCTGCCACTGTAGAGATCCCTCCGGGCTGTTAAATTAATGTTTAAAGTCATCTCTCACTCTAAATCCTTCTACATTAGCAAATCTGCCATGCTTTCCTCAAGGAATCATATTTTCAGTAGGCGCTGAGAGTGAAGCGTCCAAATTTTGGGACATCCTATCGACCTATTTGAGATAGGCGTATTGAAGAAGGTTATGCAAACAGCAAGATATCATGATAAGGGAATCTACTGTTTTCCAATTGATGGCCAGGGGAGTATAGAGTACCATGAAAATTTGACTTCACAAAGCGAAACTATTTTCGGAAACTCTTCTCGCCCGTGACAACCTGTAATTGAAAATCGCTTTTTCCACATCTTCTCGGGCCTTCGGTCTTGTGTAAGACTGCATAATGTTGTCCCCAAAGGAAATGCCTCATCACCGATGATCACATGTGGGGTTACAATGTCCAAACCAGGGAGTGGAGCAAGGGGAAGGAAGAAAGTTGTCTTTTTTTTACCAATCGTCCCATCTCTGATTTTTCTAAGATCTCTTTTTTTGCTTTCCATAAGACCTTATGTCTGCCATAACAAACTTGTAATTTGCATCCACAGCAGCAAGGAGTACTGTAGAAAAGAAGTCTTTATAGTTGAAGAAAAGGGATCTGGTTTTAGCAGGGCAAAATACCCTCACATGTTTGCCGTCGATTGCAGAAACACACTGCTACTGCCATTGCTCCCAAAATTCCTTTGTTTTTTCCTTTAAAATTTCTCGATTTGGCTGCGGCAAGAGATTTGGAGGAAGTGTTTTAGCTAAAATATTCAGAATGTTTTTCACAATTTGGATTACGTAGCTTTCCGATATATGAAAGGCAAACGGCATCGATCTGAAAGACTCTCCAGTGGCCATGAATCTGAAATAAAATATGTATAGGATATTTGTATGCTAACAATTTCCAATGATTTTCTTTTTAACAATAGAAAATTAACTTCCTTGTGTTTCAGCGGATAGATGCAAAAAGAGACAGAAAAACATCAAAGACACCTACAAAAGGGATAGAAAATTAGGAACTGCCTCCTCAGCGAAAGTAAAACCAACTAAATGGGTTCTTGGTGATATGCTAACTTTTTAGAAAATATTAGCCCATAAAGAGAGTGAGTGTACAGACCTCAATTTCAGTGTTAAAATTATACGTGGTTTCAGATTAATGGAGATATTTAAAAGAAATAAATGCAAAGCATTTTAATATTGCCAATATTATTTATGAGGTATATAATCAATATACAAACAGGAGGCCACTATAGACGATATAGACGAGAAAAGAAATGATACCAGTGAAAATGAAAGCAAAGGGGTAATAGATAAAGCTGAGACTCTAGAGCCTCGATACATCCCCAAAAAAGGAATGAAAAAAGACTATGAAAGAATGTTCCAGATGTTTGAGGAGCAGTAAAGAGAATATTGAACATTCTTTGGAAAATGTCATTGCAATAAAATGTTGAACTATATGGATACACATTTATTTTTTATGTCGAACGGGAGAAAGGATATTTTGAATCGTCTAATGGTATGAGCTGAAGACAACAATACAGACGTTTTTTTAAGAGCATGTCTCTGGCGGTGAATAAGCTTCCGCCAGCTGTTACTGTAAAACCAAAGAAAAGGGTCTGTAACCTGCTTTCAGAGCTTCAACTGGAGGCTCTGTCAAGTACAAGGGTTTCAATTGATTACTAATAAATCAGTATTTTTTCATTCATTACATTTTCATATTTGAACAACATTAATGTAGAAGTGACCAAAATTTTGAAAAGTTAGCACTCTCCTTGAATAGGATTTCAAATGTAAATAAATATAAGCTAGCAGCTCACTAACTTAATAATGGAATTCTGCAAAACAATCAGTTGAACTTAAAATAAAATAATGGTTATCTGAAAGTCAACGCACCTCAGAGTTACTGCAAGCTTTTCAGCGAGTGTTATCGTGTAAAGAACTTTGTTGCAGGGGTGGGTCTTCAATTCATCTTCTACCAAACTTATAATAACAGTAAATAGCTCAGCATGAAGAAATCCCTGGACTTTTGATCATTTCCTAGTACGTGTCTATTTATGAGAATCTGATAATAGCCTATATGATTTAATTCTTTCCCGGTGAATTATTGTCGTAAAGTCTTCTCGGGCTTTCCACCGGGTTAAATTTTTATATAACACCAACATTTCAACGTAAATTGAGTAAATTTACTCACTCACTCTGAAGACGATGGACGAGTCGTCCGTTGAAACGTTGGTGTTATATAAAAATTTAATCTGTTGGAAAGCCCAAGAAGACTTAACGATGATAATATCCTTCTTCAGTTCTGGCTGTAAAAATATCGTTAATATCACTCTTCCATCTACTCCAGGGCATTAACCAAACTTCATGATGTAATCGTCTTCTTCTTCCATTAATAAATACTTAATCTTTCATCGCCATTCATCGTGTAACTTATTCATTTCGTAAACTCAGCTGAGAACCTGGCATTCACTGAGGTACTGCTACACTCGTAGGGTAAAACAGCCTGAAAGTAGAACCATCCTTTTTCCTCGGCTCTGCCGTCCGAATAGTGGCTATTTGGGCAACTTAGTTTCTCACGTCTCAGATATATGCCAGATACTTCTCTATCACTGAGGCTGTTGTTTGGGTGCCTGAAAATGTTACTTTTGAGATGAGTCTGACAATGGAATCTTGTGTTTCTTTATCTTGACAACCTTTCATAATGAAAGGTAGTTTTGATCAGGACTTTATTTTTTCACATGGACTCATCTTATGGACCGAATTCAAACTTTACAATGACGTTCATCTCAAGTCTTCCTTTCAGTCGCAGCTTAGGAATCCCACCTTAGGATCTATTTGAAAGATGAGGAAGCTGTTTTGTTCGAATGAGGAATGGACATGAGTTAAAAGTTGGCCTGTGCTCAAGGAGGAGGTCGGCCTACATATATTGATCTCAGTCTTTGAGTATCTCATCCATATGGTTTTGTTTACCAAATAGTGAGTCAATAAGACTTTGAATCCCACGGCTTACATTAATTTTTCCATGAAAAACAAAAGATAATCTGCACAAACTTGGTGTCTCATATTGCCCATAACAATTTCTCCTCTCCCTGTTTCTACTCCTAGAGCCCCATTTTATTCCTCACTCAATGTTCTCATAAGAATGCATTTCCATTAAACTTGTGAATTATGTACCCCCAGGGTACCCCATGTGTACATTTTTTTGTCATTGATAATGCTACTGAGTTATAGCTACTAATTTTCTTTCCATTTTTACAGAACAATTAGGAACACCTTCTCAGGACTTCATGAAGCGTTTACAACCTACTGTAAGGAATTATGTCGAGAACAGACCTCGGTATCCAGGATATTCCTTTGACCGCCTTTTTCCAGATGTTCTTTTTCCATCAGACTCCTCAGAGCATAATAAACTTAAAGGTATGTTGGATAATAATGTCATTCACATTTTTTACTACCACAGTGATGACACATATATCATGTGTGACTTCAACCACAGAGGCAAGAAAAGCTTCAGCGCCAATGGAACGACAACTGTGGAGCTTAAGTTTTACTCACAGATTGCTTGTATATTGTTGATTGTGTTAATATGAGGATTGCAGATTGTTTTAATATGTGGAATATCTATCAGTACTATCGATTGCATTATTTAGTGTACAAACACATTGCACATGACCAAAATTTATTTTTCCATTACAACTCACATCAGCATGCAGATTATCATTTCTTTTTCCTAATTGCCATCCATATTTCTGCCATGTCTTTTAAAAAACCAAACTATGACGCTGCATGTACTTTTCAGTAATCAGTAGTTTGGTATTGCCAGTGTTGGTAAGACTTCTTTGAATCTTCTCTGCTATTTTGAAGTTTATACACTGTAAATATTAGGGACTTAATCTAGTAGGGTTAAGGATAATTCTTAAGGATAAATAAATGATTGATTTTATATTTTTTTAACAGAAAGATTACACACTGATATCTTGTTGTCAATAATCTTCTCCTGGCGTATGTCTGTAATAGTTTTGCACCCTTGTAAAACTTGAGTAGACTTGCATACATTCACATGTTGCACTACAAAAATAGGTTTTTTCTGGATTCATGATCAAGAATGGGAAGCCCCTAAATCGTTCTTTTAATCCCTCCAGTGGCTACATGTTTTTCAGCATTTATCCTTCAACTTGTTTTAGTGTGACATCAATGGAATTTGATGATGTCCTGATTAATCAAATTTTTGTATTTATTTTTTACAGCAAGTCAAGCCAGAGACCTACTGTCAAGGATGTTAGTCATTGATCCTGAGAAGCGAATTTCAGTGGATGAAGCTCTTTTGCATCCATACATTAATGTGTGGTATGATGAAAGTGAAGTGAAGGCAGTAAGTGTCAAATTTTTCTTTCCTCTAATCAGTTATTTTGAAGCTCTGAAACATGGAGTCATTATTCCATGTATGGTCTCTGCTCACCCCTTTTTGATTTTATCCAATTGTGTATAACACAACCCTTCACCAACATGCTAAAGCTTTTATGTATTAGTGATATTATCATTCATGTTTTTATTTTCCATCAAATTAATATGAATCAGATATAAACTGGCCAAACTCGGAGGCTGGCAAATAGAGATTCAATGAAAATTGGTTACTTATATGCACGTGGTCATTCTGTAGAGTTCATTGTCATAAAACTTTCATTATTTTGTAACTAATTAGTCCAGAAGTCTCATGTTTCAGAAATTTAATTTTTAAAGGAATCTAATTAAAAAATCTGCCAAATCATTTAAAAAAATAAGCCATTCAGCTCATTATGTTTTGAAAAGAGCTCTCTTTTCTATCATTTTTGAAGACAATTTGGAGTTACATCACCTCTAGGGTCTCAAAACATGAGCATCACAGCCGTTTGCTGTAAATGATGTGGACATTGTAACATGCAGTGTTTTCAGAATTATTTTCCATTTGGTATGCAAAAGCATGGCAAAGCACCTTTTTGCAGTAACCATAAAACTTTGTTAGTGCCTGTACAAACACCTGTAGGAAATGACTTAATTAGTACATAAGCTTTTAAAAATATTTATCATGATGAAAAACTCTTAATTCATTGATAAACATTTTTTTAGATGTAGCCTAAAAATCTTCATAATTTCTCCCAATGAGCTGAAATTCTAATGTAATAGCACTTCTATAAGATGAAATGCTTCTTATATTTCTCATCCAGTGAGACTGTAATTAGCTTTGTCATATCACTTATGCTACATAGTTGATTCATTGAAAGATATCAAAAAATCTCATTAGTGCCCTTATTTAATCTTGAACTAACAAGTAGGCAACACGGTGTTGCTAAATTTCACATTCCTTTAGAATTAATGATTTAAATTCAAATTATATCTTTTATCCTTTTGAAACATCTTATCAGAACCATTGCTGGTAAGTAGTTGTAACATCAATGGGTGGTGTTTGCGTAGTGAAATGGATTAGATCAGTCTTAGATCATGAATCATGTGTAAGATGTTGATAGTAACCACATGAGTGAAGGGAGTAGAGATAAGTGTTCTGTTTTGGATATGCAAATTGAAGTTCTTTCAAATCAGCTAGTTTAACCTTTTAAATAGTAATTAATATTAAAGTTAATGTATGGTAGGGAATCCTTGACATCCAGACACTATTATGAATTTTTTGTGGTCTAGCAAAGAGAGATCTGAAAATTTCTACTATCCTAAAACTGGATATAGACTGCTGATAGAAGAGAATTATTTCCAATTTTGTTAGCAGGTCTTCTTCAGAATGAGCTCAGGCCCTGTTTGATATACAGTAGAAGCCCGTTATAGTGAGTGCGGCATATAGCGAGAATATCGCAAATACAAGTGATTGGCAATGTACCATCAAAATGCCCATAATGAACATGTAAAAGAAAACGGATATAGCAAGGTCAAGGAGCTCCTGCCACAGTATACGCTCGGTATTACGAGTGATATTTCTTGAGGGTGATGCACTGCAAAGTACAAATTAATGCATGGTATTTATCTTTAGAAGCATTATTTGCCAACTATAACTTAGAATACAATATTTGTGCTATCTCTACATTATTTAAAGTCCAATCAAATCCACGCACTGGCAATTTATGGCAGGCCCTGGCATACCTTGTGCGCGCTCGCACTTTTTAGTTCTTTTGCTAAGCCAAGCTCACATAGGAGCAGAATGGCCAGAAGATGGACGTGAAAAAGCATCTAGTCAATCACACGACAGCAGAAAGTGGTGGTGTGGGTAAGGGGTGGAGTTCAGCCCACCTGACTTTGTCTGCCAGTGCAGGAGTAGTTGACGGACGAGGAGATGATTAACTCGGTGAGAAACGAAGGTGATGACGAAATTAGTTCTCTTTCGGAAGAATAAATAGTGCCAATGCCAACTTGAGCTAAATCACAGCTGGATCTTAGAAAAATTAGTGCCATTTTACCAGGCCAGTATGCTTCCGCCGATGACTTTAGCATATTTAGTGAAGTGGAAGGGTCTGCTTTCGGTAACTGCCAGTAGACTGAAGCAGACCATGCTTGAATGATTTTTCAGCCACGAATAGAAATTGAAAGCACCGTGCTGTTAATGTGAAGCATGTGTATGTGTGATACTAAAGATCCAATGCCTGTTTTGTTATGCTTTTTATCATCAAGACGAAGTCGTCAAAGTTTTCCACTGCCAAAGAATTATTTATATCCTTAAAATTTTACAATTCATCCTAGTTTCGATTATTTTTCCTGTTAGCAGAAGTAATGGGAATACTTATGTTTTCCGGTACATTTGCTAATTTGTTCATATTTTTCAATGTTTTCATAAATACTGCCAGGGCCAATGTTATGCAAATAATTAAAATTTATCCCCTTCAATATGTTTTTATTTTATTTTATGATTCCTGACTTTGCGGATACATACAGTTTTGAGTGAATGCATCGATTATTCTTGGCAATAGTATTTCACGGTAGATTCTCCGTTTGCTCTAGATCCTCCAGATGGCACCACTAGTATGACACACGATGTGCATCGCAACCGACAGAGGCATTTGCTTGTGTAAATAAATACCTGCTGCAACTAATTTTTGAGAGATAACTGAATGTGAATTTTAGGATCTGCTAGGAAGAGGTAATTATGCTAGAAATATTTTCGACTGCTGAAAAATGCTGTATTTCTGCGAATCATTACGGCAACTTTTCTAACCAATGGACATACTGGTTAACACTCGAATACTTCAGCAGAGTGTAAATTATTGATTTGGAGATTTGAAGATTTAATTTGCAAAATAAATACTAAACATGCAGTTGTGCACAAAAATGGCCCTTCTATCTGTTTCTAGTAGCATGGTAACGAAAGAAAAACGGAAATTTAGAACAACTGTGGGAATTGAAATGCTTAATACATCACCTTCGGATATAACAAGCGCTCGCTATAGCGAGTGATTTCCCAGCTATTGAGAGCACTCGTTAAACGAGCTTCCACTGTATTTAAAGCCAAAACAATTTCTCTCTTATGGCATCTGAAGCATTACTGCCCTTCCCATGCCTCTCAAATGTTTTTCTTAAAGTTAATTTTAAAAATTTATGATGGATTCAGGACATCCCTGCCAATTTTGACTTACCTGCCACTACCATTTTATTTTATGCCTGATTCAGGTAAAGGTATGTCAGAAGATTTCTTTCTTTCCTTATTTTCCCATTTTCTGCAATGCATTCATTATCTTCAATCATTCTACTCTAAGACTGTATATATGGAGCAAATGGAGTATTTCTGGCTATTTTCTAATTGCTATCCATTAGAGTAAAGAGCTATAGACAGTCTCTATCAATCAGTATTGAGAGCAATCTGCATTGATTGTATTATTAACTACAACACAATGGAATAGTGTAAAAATAGGATAATGTGATGACTACATTTTTAATACAATTATTATTCATTAATATAGATATTTTTAGGTGCTTTCCTGGGAAAATAAAAGCATAGAAATTATGAATGAAATATTTAAACAGTCAAAGAATTCTGTGAAGAATCAAATGATACCTCACTGGTAGATATCCTGAAGGCTTTTTCAAACTTGTAACTATCATTGTGGTAAAGCTTTTCATATGCACATGGAAGTACAAAGATAAATTTGTAGTACAGATACACCTCAATTATGCAATGATGTAATCCACCAGTTATAGCCAGTGATAACATGGGCTTCCATAAAGGACAACAGGGTATTTCTGATGATGTCGCGATTGCATGAACCAGTTGCTATGGCTGATGCCCAGAGATGTACATATTTGTGAATAGAGCTTCACTGCTGATTGATATCAGGTTGCCCTTGCAAATATGCTACTTGGTATCAATAAGCTTTATGCTGTTCTAAATTTGATAAAAAGCGTATATTTACATACCCTTATCGAAAAAGAGCACAAAGTATTATTTTTCTTAATTATTTTGTTGAATTTTTGTGCAATGATAGAATTATTAAAATTTTTCACTCCCTTTCAATGTATTTTAGATTTGTTTACTCATATCAAACAGTATATATTTCTGCATTCATAGAATATTACATTCTGCCCACGTAAGCTCTCACGATAGTAAATTTTCATTGGTATTTTTTAATGTCAGATGAGTTTCAAATTTATATATGTGAGGCATGGGGGGGGGGACACGGACTGGGAACAGATTTCACCAACACACTGAAACACACAGCACTCCCAAGGTAACTCCCAACTTTATTAAAGGTTGGATACAGCCACGAGCCCCTTGCTAGCGTGGTCAACCCTTCCCAATCGTCTCATGCACCGTCTATCCCACCCCGCCACACTCACGGCTTCTAGCCGACTGCTGTCTCGTCACTACTCCGCGCGGCGGCATCGGCCTCGTTCTATGGCGTCCCCCTGGGGGGCAGCACCGACTGGACCTTCTCTTACGGCCGTATGCTGACATATATAAAGGATGGAATGAAATAATTGTATTACTATGATGCCTTAAGATATAATGTGGGCTCCTAATTATTTAAGGACTAGATTCTCTAAATAAGTAAGATATTTTTAGGGTACTTACTTTTCGTGGTCAGAACTTTTTGTAATATATTTTGAAGCCATAATTATTTTTTATTTTTTGCTCTTTATATTTGTTTTAAGTAAACTGTAGGCCACTTGGAATGCTCATAAAATTAGAGTATTAGGCTAATAGGCCTGATATTTTGTGTACACCTTAAATTACTGCATTAATTTTTTAAAGTTTATGCCTGTGTAGGGAGCATAGAGAAAAGTGCATAGTAAAGTAGAACCATTGTATTCAGTAGGGATACATTAGGAGACCTTTCTAGGCTAATTGAAACTAAGGATACCTAATTGTGATTGATACGTATTAGATGCCTTTTTTAAGAGAAAAATATAGCCATAATACCTCCCCATTGTTCATATTAAAGGTAATTTTAGAACTACTGTAGACATGCGTATAAGTTGACCCTTTGTATAGTTCAACCCCTGATTTCTCCCCAAAAACTTGAAAATATTGAATGACTCAAGTTATAGTTAACCAGTTATCCCCCAACAAAAATTACATTTTTAGATGAGTCAACAGTATTTCCTTTCCAAGTATTGCTAGGCTTTTTTAGGAAATTAATTATATAATACCAGGTGAATAAGAAACAAAGGCAGACCTGTGAAGTTATCAAATCTCTTTGATAGTTAATTCCCTTCCCTAAAATGATGTTTTAGTATTTTATACTTTAAAAATTGTGAATAATATGCTTAAATAAAGTATTCCTACCCTGGAAAATACTACTCATTATATTTTATACATTTTCACCCCAATTTTGTTATGTGGTCATTAAAACTTGAATTATAAACTAGAGCATGCAGTAATTGTGTTCGTTAGGCACATAGCCAGAAATTCAGTGAAAAATTATCACATATTAGCATCATGCATCATCATAAATACTCTTTTATGCTCTCACAATACATGCCATAACAGAGGAAAGAGCTTTTGTCTGTAGTCTTGGTTTTGAAAACTAAGTATTTCCTCCTGCCCATCTAATCTTCTAATGAAAAGAGAGGAAAAAGTGGATCAGTCTTGCTTTGCTTTTCTTGACCCAAAACCATAGGGTCAGAACAAGATACATCTCTGTGTGTCCTGCCACCTAGGTATCTTATCGTCCTTTGTTCATCTTGTAATCATAATCAAGAGTGCCGAGGGGGTGTGTGATCTAGAATCCCTCCATCAATTCCAAGGCCATGGCCCACTCACAGTCCCAAAAACCTCCTCCTTTAAAAGCTTTGTATGCAATGGGTGCACAAAGGCTGACCTGTTAACTCTCTCTGACCAGTCCAACTGAGCATCTAATGACACATGACCCTTGCAGTCAGGGACAACATTAGTTATTAAAACAGTGCTTTACCTGCTTCACCGGTGTCTGCTAATCCACAGTGCACTTCCTTAACCCATTAACGCCGAGAACTTTTTTTTCAAAACAGTGCTATTTCTTGCAGTTTCTACATCATTACCTTATCCTGAGCATCAAAAAATACTTATTCTGTGTGCTTTACTTGAGAAAAAATAGGGTGGGTCATTAACAACCCTTTAGGCACATAGCCGCTTTCAAGGTTCGAGAAAATGCCTTCGAGAAAAAATTTAATTTATGCAAGGAAGATTTTTATTCAGCCATGACATTATTATAAGGCACAAATATTGATAAAATTAGAATAAAATATAATATTATTATTCTTTATTCAAGATAAATACTTAAATTGAGATAATTGAATTGATTGAGATAGTTATTTTTGGTGATACGGTGAAAAACACATATCTTGAAAAGGAACCTTGCACTTTAGACATGCTTTTACTGTTCTATTCTTCCACTCTGCACACCGTATTCTCGCTTGACCGGTCACATTTGGATGCCCACTATGACCTTCCCATGCTGGGTTTTGAATTCGGGAGAAGAAATTCAGAGGGCCGTGGGTTTTAGGTGTCATGCCGTATTCCTGTAAGAGAGCTTGTACTACTGCTTGGTAGTATGCAAGGGAGTACATTGTAAGCCCTTGCTCCCGGCTTATAATCCAAGAATTACTCTTGGAAAATATGTAGTAGCCACATTATTATAGGCATATACCACTTTTTCCCACAATCCCAAATTCCCGGTCATTAGATACGTTGTTATCCATCAGATCAAACCTCCCATATTCTTATTATAGTGCAAAAAATAACCAATGGCTAGTGAATTTTTATTTTCATCAAAACAGAATAACACTGAGCATGTTGAAGAGGGAAAACATTTACATCAGCATGTAGACGACATTATTGTCCTTCCATGCGACTACAGTCAAGTTATCCATTTTATCAACTACGAATTCGAAGGAACCCCTCCATGTTTTAGTCATGGTAGTTTACCTGGCAATGGAAAATTATTCAATCCATTTACCGAGACTTTTCCTGTTGTTTTCATGCCTCTTCATCACATTTCTGACAAAAGCTAAGCGCTCGTAAAGAAAATATTTGAAAAAAAAAGAAAAGGATATCCCGAGAAAATTTTTCTGCAATAAAACTGAAAATTGATAAAAACCACTGATTCACCGAGACCTACACCAACAGGCCTCTCTCAGAAGGCCCCTTGCATCAGCGACCCTCATAAATCTGCGTGATGACAGTAGCCTTGTTACAGCGCAAGCACACATGCCTCACTTTAGTGACTTATTTTTCTTATGTGCAGCGTAATTGATGGTAAATTGAACCATTGTATCTATATCATTTTTGTTTAGAAAAAGTTGGAGGAAATCGAGCGCATGAACGCGTTTTGAGATAATGGCAGCATTTTTATGACAAATATGAGCATTTGGACAAGTATGATAGGGTGGGTCACCATATTCCCGTTTCCTAACTGTTGTTTTGGATTTTGTACTGCCTCTCGTCATTGGTTCAGCGTCACCAATTTTGTTGGTATCCTCCTCATGCCCTTCTCAGCTAACACCATCATCCAAAATAACCAGCCCTGCTTGTGTCTGAAGTTGGCGTTGATTGAAATTTGAGGAATTTGAGTGTTGTCCAGTGTTTATGACATTAATTTCAGTTACTAATTCAGAATAGATCTAACATATAAAGCCTAAACGAGACTTAAGATAGAAATGCAAAAATATAAGGAAACAGTAGGATTAAGTGTGAAAAATGTAACTTGAGTCTAAAATTGCATCAATATACAGATGTATTGAAAAATATAATACAAAGCATATTCACATATATTAGTAGTCCGTTTGGGGTATTCAGTGATAAAAACAGGAAAAACTACACATTGTGTATTTGTGCCGAAAGTGTCATTACCGACCCACTATTTGTATCAAAAGCAGTAACTCTGCCACAAATCAGAACAATACCATAAAATTTTGTGAATGTATACCCTCATATATTAGCAATTGTTAGACGTTAAAAAAATCGCCTGTAAAACTTACAATTAAGGCTTCTTATGACCTAGCACGACGAGAACACCGCTCCTTTTCCATTATGAATATGAACATCCACATCAGAGACTGTAGTTGAAATGAATGCGATATAAGCATACAAATCCCGTAAGACATCTTTCTGAAACATTGTCCATGCACTTAAATTTTTGTATTGTGATACATTTTCAAAGATCAAATTTTTTTTCTGAATGGGTTGAAAACGACTTGTTTGACATAAATGGGTTAAGAAATCTTTGTGTGAGATACTGCTGGCCAAATCTTTCCTTTCATGTGGCAAGGTTGTTTGTTTCATTTGGGTAGTGATAGGCATTGCTCGTGAGACTGTAAAGCATACTTTCCCAGTCATTTTCAGCTCTTTACTCTACACATTTTCCTGCTGAGCATTGACCCTAGGGAAGGAGTTGAACTTAAAAGAGGAAACAAGAAAGATAATTTTTCATCTTATAGTTTGTGCACTGTTATATGATTTTTATTCAAGTGCAAATTTGTGTACCTTTACTTTCATGCAACCAAAATCCCCAAAAAGTATGCCAATCAAAATTCCTGGTTCCATTAAGTCCTAGCCATATTGCGGTGATCTCTAAAATCTTGATCAGAATAGGGCCAAAATTATGTGTGCGAAAGGGTGTTCAAGGTCTTTCCTGCATACGTACCCATTTCATTACGCGTGGAAATATTGTGTGGTCAAAGAGACAATGTGAAGTTTCAGATGAGTTGTGTAGGTGTACTATTTGGCAATGCATCAGTAACAGCATTGGAATAATTTGATTGAGAATTTTGAATTATATTCTCATATTGATACATGCTATATTTGCAGAGGAAACTGTAATCAAAACTTTAATTTCCCCCCAGGATTAGCCCATAATATTGCATGCAAGATTTTTTACTAAAAACTTTCTCTTATGTATATAACTTCTGAAAGAAAACTAAAAATGAATGAACCCGATTGTTTGGTCAATAATGTTTTTAAAAAAATGAATTGTTTTAGGGGATACCCTGCCTTCCATGGTAGCCCTGTAACAAATTTAAATAACATTCTTCAAAAGAAAATGTTTTCAATTTTATAATTTCCCCTTGAATAGAAATCAGTAAATTTTTTGCCTGGCAGTGAATACTGTGTTACTCAACATAGTAAAAAGAAATATGTAAAAATTATGTCTCAAAAGGGAATGACTTGAAACATGAGATACATTCTAATTTCTTCTAATACTCATAGTAAGGAATCTTTCCTGTGTAGTAACTTGAAGCTCTGCACAGGACGTAGGGCATTACATTTAAAAGGTCGGATAAATGCAGGGCATTTGATGATTACTGCAGGGCCTTTGACATGATTTTTGAAGCATGTTTCATGGTAGAAGAACATTTATTTTTTCACTTGAAGCATCCAATAACTTGTTACTATTCTTGTTATTCACCTAGAATGAATCAAGATGATGGGGATGGACACACTTCTGATTTTTATTTTGCCTCAGGAAATTAAATCCATAGCCACCATTTATGTCACTAAAACTGCACCAATGCTGTCTTTGTGACCAGTAATTTTTATGTAGGTCCCAGCTTATTCGTGCTGAATTTTCCAAGCCACCATACACCACATTAAATTTTTTTTCTAATTTTGATTTAATCTACCATTGGTAGACACTCAGAACTATTGTTTACCTTTCAAATTTTCGGCACATAGCACACAAAAGTTTATTTATTTGCATAAAACACATATATTCATTAGCTCACTTGGTGAAAGTGTTGCTCATTGACAAGCATGCCAAAATGCAGCTGATGTGAGATTGTACAAGTGAATTTGGTAACATCATCTTGTAGATTTCCAAATATTCCTCGAATGCACAGTGCTCTTTTTTGTGTGTTAAGGAATTAAATTGCAGCTAGATAGTTAATATTTGATTAGTGTATGGTTTTCATGACATTTTTCATAAGCAATCCTGAGAGCAGGGAGATATTTCTGAGTATAAGTAAAGATCTTACAGGTCTCCAGAGTGAAATAATAGAAAATGATTCAGTCAGTTATGTTATAAAAAAATGACATCAACATTTAAAATTTAGCAGTTTATCAGTATTTTGACATATTTTTAGCTGCTGTTTGTTGGGAATTTTACTATAAAAAGGGACTTGAAAACTGAAGGGAGAATGATCTATCATATCTGTTAATGAAAAATGTTAATGAATATGAGGATATAGGACTGAGAAGCATTGGACTGCTACATTGCCAAAGAAAGAAGCATTGTAATGATGGAATTTGTAGGCAGTAACTTAACATATTGGTTTTATCCCTGTTTAGAAATGTTGATGCAGATCAGTCTAAAGGAATATGATATTGGTTCAAGTAAATATGAAAAATTCATCCAAGAATAAAGGTGTGGAACAATCAAGTAGCTAATCACACATTCTGTTATGGAATTAGAGGAATAAAATTTTGTGCAAATTTCATTTTTAACCATGAATTGATGTGTTGAAATGAAATTGAAATGTGATGAAAAGCATGATT
The DNA here is from genome assembly GCA_933228895.1 of Platycnemis pennipes. Classification (NCBI taxonomy): domain Eukaryota; kingdom Metazoa; phylum Arthropoda; class Insecta; order Odonata; family Platycnemididae; genus Platycnemis; species Platycnemis pennipes. Next base: position 136,321,386 of record OW121846.1, read on the forward strand.
GTGTTTGGCTTCTAATCAATATTAGGAATGTCAGCTGAGCTCGCCTAAGTTTATGTGCCAAAACACACTAAATTTGCTTAACATTTTAGATGAAATGAAAAAATCCGTAGGTTTCAAAATAAATAAGAGTTAGGTTTGTGATAAGTGTGGTCATTCATTGACTAGGAAGCAAACTAAGATGGAGCTGTCCTAATTCTAAAAATAAACCTGAAAAAAGTGTGGACCATACACATCCAGACAAAATTATTATCTATTAAATATTGAATTGAAAACTGTTCTTCAGTGAAGATTATAAATTGTGACCTATGTTGCTTTTTAGTCTACTTTTGATCCATTGCTCTGAGAAATATGAGCAAAAAATTCCAAGTGAAGAATTGTAACTGTAAATATAAATTATTCATTCCTGTTATCTCAATAGGTCTTTCTAACCTATCAAAAAATAACTTTTAAATGCTAAATAATTTCTCAAAGTACATCATTATGCCATTATTTTATGGTGAAATACTCATTATTAACCCTTTTACTGCCAGTGGGCCGATAAATCGGCCCTCTATGGTTGTGCGAAAACTGCCAAGGGGCCGATATATCGGCCCACCTACATTACATCATCATGTATTTGTAATGGTTACAATTCATTCAAATCAGAGACAGCATGAATAATTTTTTCATCCTCTTAAAAAGTGAAAATATATGATCAAAATAAAAAAAAATAAAAAATTCATATATTAATATTAAGTGCTTATAATATATCTTAATGAGCTTGCCCATTGGCTGAGCATAATGGGCTTGGCATTTTTCGCACAGTCTACTTTAAAGGGGCTGGCAGTAAAAGGGTTAATTGTAAACCTGTGGTTCCACTTTTCTGGACATTCAAGAATATAACTACCACACTTTGGCTTAATATATGGATTATTTTTTTTAATTAAACCAAAAAAGTTGTTACAAAGCTAAATGACTACTTGAGAAAAATTCCTGTTTAACAGTAGGTTAAGGTCACATTATTGGTCAGAAATATAGGCATCACCTGGTCAATTAATTTGTTTCATGTACTTAAGCTTTGGCTGTAAGAATGGCTATGTGTGGCTATATTTTTCAGGGTCAAATGTAATACTTATCATCATTATGAAAATTTATATTTTTCATATACTTTTTACTCCATCCTGAAATGATGCATTTGATCTTCAAATTTGAAGCCTTATATTGTCTTAATGGCATATACTTCGGAAATATTGCTAGAATACTTGAATACATATTTTTTGCATCTTCTAAAATGTGGATTCTTGTAAAACTTTTTGTTTTGGATAAAAATTTTGTAAGTTTTCTTATTCCTTATTAATTGGTCCTCCCTTTCGCTCTTAAATAATTTTTTTGTGATTTTTTTAAAAAATGAGTGGTCTAATTTTTCAAATACTAAGAATAATAGTTCACCGATTATTAGGTGGTCATCTCATTTCTGCATTGGTTTATATTGACAAGATTATAAATTTTTGTGAATGGCAACCGAGTGTGTGTACTGCCATGTTATTCTTTTGTATTCTTTCAAGAATATTTCTATTATTACACGATGATGTAGCCTCACTATCTAATGTAAGTTGTGTAATACACCAGGTTTTGTTGAAAAACTAAACTCATTTCATTCTGGTTCATGTAGCTCTCTCTCATATCAGAACCTTTTTTGAATGACATGAGCAACAAATGGGGAATGCCTGTAATACAAATTATTTTACAAAGCTCTCTGTTTTGAAGGAAGGGTCAAGGTGAGTCAGGAATTAAAAGATTGATTTGACCTGCCATTATAATGCTTATTCTAATTTTTTCCACAGTGCTTATTGGAAGGAGTCAAGGTATAAAAATTTATTTCTTTTTGGATGTTTTAAGTATGAATTATTTTGTTAAATGAAGTGAGTCTTTAACATTTAACTCTAAAATATGTTACATTTGAACTTGGAATGAGTATTTGTAAATTATTCATCTTTTAGTAGCTCCACATTTGGCTATGTAGAAATGATTATATTTTGTTTACCTTTGCTCCTTATTTCAGACAAAAGAAAGTAGAACTTTGTGAAATTATGTGAAAATTCTAACTTAAACATATTTATCAGTTAATTGGTAGGAACATCCAAGTAAATTTTGGAATAAAATCAATACTGATTTTTTAAGAGAATGTAATCAAGATAAAAAGTTCTGACTCCTACCAAAGAACTGTGGCCTTTTGTATAAAGTGACCATGTGTTGTGGGAGATATTGGAGCTTTGAGGATTTGATCTTTTTCAATTGTTGCTAACTGGACTATTCTCTTCACTAAATAGGGGATGAAATTTTTGGTAGTCATTTGCACTAAATACCTGGGTAAATGTAACTGACAAGTGAAGGGTTTTATGTGTGAGACTGAGGCTAATTCATGTGAAGATGCTCTGAAATCATATATCATTGTTCTTCACAGTCGTAGAAACACATCTTCATTCCACCGAAGCAAAATTTTTTGAACATAGTGCTGAATTTAAGGGCAGTAGCCATCAATACTAGCTTTAATAAGATAGCCAGATTAGTTAACTTTTAAATTTCCTAATTTTTCCTTTAATGTTTCAATTAATAAAATTTAATATCAATTCCCCAATCAGCTGAACGTAATCTGTAATGGTGGAAGAATGGTAATCTTTTTACGTTCACATGTCTTTACATTTTATTTAAATGACTGGTTTAGAGACACCATTCCCTCCCCGCCTCTGCTACCATTTACTTAGTTTCATATAACCCATATGGTCACTTTATACATGTACATTTATCTGGAGAAAGATTAGTAATTAGTGAAAATATTTGCAAATTCTCTTGTGAAAATTTCCTTTGTATAATAGACCAATCATTCATATCCCTGTGATGGTTTTGACCAAAATATTAAAGAAATTGACTGATATTGCATATATTCTTTTTTACATGAACGTTATGAAGTTCATTGCTTATTATTTCTAAATTATTTAGTCTTTTCCACTGATCGAGCAAAACTACTTTATCTATAGAAGCTTAAGTCTCAAGGAACCAATTATTCAGGGCAGTTTGGACTTTAATGAAAGTTGGGAGGCTAATTGTATCTGTCTATCTATCTATGTACTTCATGGGGAGGCTATCTATTTACGTACGTATTTCAGAGACCTTCATGTTGCACAGTATTCAAATCATTATCAAGTTTGCATTCTATGAGGCAGAAGTGTCTGTCACAAACTTGTGGCTATTGTTCTCTCTTTTGCCATTGGATTAGTTCCTTGAAACAAATACAAACGAAAGTCCTAGCTGTTTATTATATTTTTATTGAAAGGTAAATGTATTACATTTTGGTAATGAGGTCTTATCAATCTGGATTAATCTTATTTTGATGAAAGCAGTATTAAAATGGTAAATTTCAGACTAAATTTAGAAATTGTGAACGTACTAATTAGTGCTGAGATTAGAATGCGTTTATTCTTCTGAGTTTTATTTCTCTTGTGTAATATTGTCAGGAAGGCTGTGAATCACCCTTCAAATTCACTGTGATTACCTCCTGTCTAATATATTTTAAGTACTGGAGCAGATTTTGTAATGAAGTAAATTGCTACATTTTTAAGGTCCTAATAGTAATGTTAGTCATAATTTTGGAGGTGCATGGAAGTGGTGAGGATATGTCATGACTGATTTGTAATTAATGTGTATTGTGATATTTTTTTCTCGACTTTGAATAGACCTAATTTAATGATGCAGGTTATGCATCACAGATTAGCAGCAGGTTATGCAAGAATGCGTCACAGATTTACTGCAGCATTAAACACCTGTCATCAAAGTAAGAATTTTTATGTAGTGTGCAGTGTTATGTATTAGAATTGAAATTTCTAGCTCATTCACGTTCTCTAATTAAATGATGCCAGATAAAGGGAATTAGCTGTGTAGAGTACTGCCGTAGATAATTATGTACGTAGGCCAGGCATAATTGAAGGATACTGAATAGGAAACAAAGATTGTGGTTGTAGCTTAAGCTTTCATGTAATAATCATAATTCAGCTTTTATATAAATTCTCTTTTGGACTTAGTATTAGTGTGGAATCATTCGCAGATGAAGGTGCATGATCGTAATGCTCTCTATTTCATTATTATTATATTTTTGAATGATGAATAATCCTGTTAAAGAAATGTGAACCAAATGCTTAGAGCTTTTACTTTATGCTTTCTCCTAAGAGAGCTTCTCTTCTGTACCAGTAGTATTTGAACCTGTGGCCCTTTTTGAATTTAAAGTTGTATGTTTATTATGATTCTTTGTTTTTATTCATAATTCAATATTTGAACTCAAAGTTCAGCTCTTTAGAGTTGTGTCTTGTAGTATGAAGCTGATTTATGTTACATTTTTGTCAATACAGTGGAAGTTCTGGCTATAACAAGTAGAGTAAATTATGAGAAGCTTTGTATAGTTTGAACTTTTTGTAGTACCATTTAATTTTCCCGTGATTTAAATGCTAAAAGTATCAGGAGTAGTAATACTCGAGCAGCTCATGCTTCTCTGAACGTGGAATTTCAATTATACCAGTTTTGCCCAGTGTCAGCAGAAAAATAGGGATGGCAAATTTAATTGAGTTTTTTATCATTTTATGTATTATTGTTCTCATAAAAATCTCTATTTTTAACACTTGCATATGTGCTCACTTCATAACTTGTTTGTTGCTGGATACGTGAGTGCCGATGAGCTTCTCCTGTGCACCTCTTGGCTGGTATATGCATTGAGTTTAAATAGGATATTCAAACCAATTAGGGTACTAAGGTGTTTAATGATCAACACTGAACTAAACCTTACATACATTTACCAAACCCCATACCAATTTTCCTGAGCAATTCTTCACTTAGGGTGATCAGGGAATAGTAAATTTCACTTTACATGATCAGATTTTTGAGAAGTTTAGTGGGAATATTAATAGCTCTCCCCTAGCAGTGGTGAAAGGTAAATGCTTATATTTGGGATTAAAAATTCAGAATTTTATGAAAGCCTTTAGATTCTGTGTAACGATTTACCCCCAGAAATGTTGTAGTTTTTTTTAAAACAATTACCATGATATTGAAAATATAACCATATTTAAATGTAATTTACTTTTATTTGGTCCAGTACAGGCTTCAAGTAGGCCAAGATTAAAAATGACATGATAGCAACTCCCATATCATGATGTGAAATACTATCAAAACCTATCATAAATAATTACTGAAGGTTTTTCCATCAAAACTCTGTGATTTATGACATTTATCACCTTCTATTATGACAATATCATAGCTAAAGTGTTTAAAATTTGCTAACTAGTGATTATTTTTTCATCTTCTATATGATTTCTCAATTTTGAAGTTTGATTATCAGCCAATATCAGCACTTGTGAAATCAGAATTCCACTGTATATGATAAATTGAATTAGGTACTGTGTTATAGTATTAATGCTGCAATTTTGTATTCATTAGTGAAAATGAGTTCAGCATTTATGGTATACAAAGTGAGGAAAAGGAACACCAAAAACAAGTGACTGATTGGCAGTTGTGCCACTCTGATTATATTCATTCAAACTCATTAGTGTGTGTCATGGCAAAAATATACATACAGGTTTAGGAAGGGAGAGGGATAGGAAACACACAGGCATTTGCATTGTGGGTACAATGGAAGGATGGCAAAATCCAATTTAAAACTGTTTGCCTGAACCAATAAACTATGCGTGCACAGCTGTTAAGAATGGACTAAGCCTCTCCCTTTGCTTGAATTATAATCAAAGCAAGAAGATGGCTCTCAAGCACTGTCTTATCAACCAGAAGGGAAGTCACTCAAGGGAAAATGAAGAGAATCTACAGGATCACCATCCAAAGATGAGAGTAGTGCACTTAAAGGCATATGCAGAAAAGGCGAAAGTTGATTTCTTTAGAAGACCAAATACATTTCAACAGACTAGGGAGTACACTATACAGAGGTGTAAACATAAGTGTAACAAACACAGGCACAAAATAAATGAAGGACACTCACAATTGCTTTGAATTATTTTGGCACACAGCATTTGCCTTCTTCAGCCAAGAGTATTGTCTCTTGGCCGAAGAAGGTGCATGCTGTGCGGCAAAACAGTTCCAAGCAATTGTGAGTGTCCTTTATTTATTTTGTGCCTGTATTTATTTTGTGTTTCATCCTCACTCATCGAGAACTTATATATGTGCTCTGCTGAGCTGTCTTTAATTGAGTACATATACATACAATCATTATAATGTGAAGTGAGATTAGTGTTATCTTGTAAGTGGTCTATTAGATAGATTAGCCATCCATAATTTTGCCGCATAGCCTCATTTCTTTACATTTGTGTTCTTCTCTCTCTCATTCCTCTGATTCTTTCTCTGAAGGAGTGTTAGAAACTATCTCTATCCTGTAAAATTAGCTGGGATATTTTATCCCATAGTGCTACTTAATGCATGTTCATGGGGTAAGGGCAATAGTTCTCCTTGGTTTTGAAGTCTTTATCTTTTTCTTTATGGAAAATTTGATGCAAGTTACCACAGCCAACTAATGTAGCTTTTTTAATCTGTGTGAGGCTTTAGTCTTCTTCTCTTGTTGCTTTGGAGTGCTACTGTATTTCATTTGTTTCTTGCAACTCTGAATTTATAAATCCTAAGTGTTGTGCTCCCATCTACATGATAATTATTGCCATGTGGGATAAAAATGTCCTGGGTATTCAAGTATCAGAATATTTGTTATCACTTTTTTATTAAAATAATATCTTTAGGACCATTGTGAAAATGTTCTTTTTTTAATTATTTTTAATACATGTCATATAACTTGGAAGAGGCATATATTTAAGTACGGGATAAATCATATTGTTATTTGATAACTGAGTATTTATCAGTAGATATCTTATATCCTACCTTCAGTTCCATTTAAGAGGTAAAAGCAATTGAAATAATAGCTAATGGATACTAGACTGTTAAGTGAGTATCTCATTTTTATGTGGGCAGTAAACTCCATATTTTCCATGCTGTCTAATTGTCAAGAATTCATAGGCGATCATAAAACATGTATGATCTGTAAACAATATTATTTCATTTTATTAATTCCATATTTCTGGAAACCAGTGTTGAAATGATCCACTAGTTGTTACTTGAAATATTGAATTCTGTGTGAAGGTTTGTAACAGAGTGTAAGTACGAATAAAAAATACACAGTTCAATCACTAATTTTTAAAACCATGTAAAATATATCAAGGAAACAGGACTAATAATCTTTGTATAAGTGATCTTGCCAATTTGTTTCGAATTAGTTGAATGAAATTCATACATTTTTTTATGAAATTGATAATACTTTAGGCTCACTAAAATGAATACTGCTGTTTTCTCTGAATACCAAAATGTTTGGAGGAAACAGAACCAGTGATACTTCATTAGTTGTTCACAAAAGCGTAATCAGCAATTGCAAATCAGTTCTGAGAACACTAACCATATCATATGACATTCATATTCTTGAGGAAAAAAATCAAATTTTCACTATCTATGGAAACATCTCTCTTTTATTGCAGAATATTCCTTTGTTAGTATTATTTATCGTATATGTGCTGTATAGACTCACAGAGATACACTGGAATACCTTAGTCAATTGTTTTTGGATTTTCAAACAAAAATGAATTTGTCTGGGGAAAGAAGTAGTTTTTACTAGCATGGCCCCACATATTCTTCAGCCAATTCCTCTTTCCGTACATGAATAGATCCTTGTTTTGGTACAAGTCTGGTGTGAGTAGAATGCCCACTTTATGCTTTTTTTCTTGTTGCTAGAAGCCTCACCATTCAAGCTATTGCAGTCCTTTTATTATTTGATCAGCTTCTTTTAAATGTAAACAATACAAGTGTTAGACTCCTAATCATGGTGTTGAATATAATTTTTACTGATTATGTTGTAAATTACTACCAAGGTGAAAGATGAATAATTTACAACATTGAAAATTATTTTTTAGTTTGTTAAAAAAAATGGCTAGGCTAGTGTTGGTCAGGAATTTTAAATTCATCAGTCAGTGACAGTGAAGGTAGACGTCCACAAGTCCTAAGTGAAATCTACTCATCCTCAGGAAATGTTTTTTACCTCATAATGCAGTCAATTCTTGGTGACTGCAAGACAGAGGAAGACGTTTCCTTTCTGGAAGTCCCTGCTCATTCTACATTTATAAATTTTAACTGAACATATAAAACATAATATCCACAGTATGAGGTGACCTGGTATATTCTCAGTTCTCATAATAGCTGTCATTGTAACCTGTACAAATGAAATTGCATTACTTTCTTCATTGCCAGCATGTATGATCAAACAGAGAGCCTATTCTTTGTTCAGTGTTGCATCAACACCAGTCAATGAAGTGGTATCAACAGAGGCAACAGCTTTTAAATTTTATGTCATTGGCTGGCAATCAGTGATGCTGATTTTCAGCACTAGAGGCAAAATGAGGGACTGTTTTGTTGGAGAGAATGAAATGTTTTTCCCATATGAGATGCTATTGGGAATCTTCAATGATTGGTATGGTTGCAAAGCAATCTGACGTTGAAATTATGCTTCAAAACTCATGACTGCTTTTTCAATGGACTGTGAGATTATAGGGGAGGCCTACAGTTGAACTCTACTGATTAATGAGCATTCCAGAGGGTTAATGTGTGCATTGAGGGCTGGGAGGAAATAAAGACAGTGATAATATACTGTGAATCTCTGTCGTCCTTTGCTTCTGGATTATGTTTCTAGTAATTTCACTTTCAACTGACTTTTTTGCTATGATAATATAAACTTTGTAAAAAATTGTTATGCTTTCTTGTTGCAAAGTTGTTATTATCCATACTAACCCAACACAAATATGTAGTTTACTATACCATTGTTACAGTGTTATTGATTGTGATGACTTAGCCCATGCAAATAAAAGCGACATTATTAATTGTATGAAATTTCTGTGACACATTGGTGAAGTGATGGTTCTATTTGATAGAATACCGTATTCCTCCGAAAATAGGCCCCCCTTTTTGGCCGAAATCTTCGTGGAAAAAGTCTGGTGGGGGGCTGTATTTGAGCTCAAGGTACCTAATGTCCGTTGTAAAATTCCATTCCCCGAGTTTGAAGGCCAATATCTTAAAAATTGGTAGTTCAATTTTAAAATCAAGTATATCGAACTAAAGCTAGTTTATTTATGTGTTTATTAATGTCAAAAATTTTTTTTGAAGTTGGTTATATTAATTAACTTTTCGACCAAGACAGATAAAAACGCCGGATTTTTTTCAAGTTCCGGGAAGCAAGTTCAAATTTGATGCCCACTCGAAGATAAACAAGAAAAGCTACTTCTTTTTTCTTCGCATAATGTATGGAACATATGTTTATCTATGTTGAACAAAGTTTAACATAGATTACTCTGTTAACAATAACGTTACAACAAATTTAAAAAACATGCGCTATCTCAGCTTCCGGAAGTCGGAAATACAGTTCGTTTTGATGGTATTCTTCGTGTTTGAAAACTAAGTACATGTAAAAAGACTTAGCAAATTGGGAGAATTAGATATGCTTTCAACGTTTATATATTTATTTTGGAAACGAAGCTCCACACGACAGGATTTTCAGCCAGGAGAGATAAGCTGCTTGAGGTTGCCAAGTTATAAGCATCCATAGGTACCGCGTGCACCAAACACCACACGAGAAAATTTCTCTAGTATGCACAGGAAAAACATCCTTGCCTATGCTAGAATAAAAGTTTATAAGTTGCAGTATTCACCAAAATAAAATCAGTGTTAATAGAGATAGCTTTTGTCCCTACATTTCTCGGCTTCTCGACGAAAGAAACAAATTGCATTTTAAATTATCCTCAACTCCGCCTCCAAAAACTTTGCTTAGCACATGGAGGCATAGTGATGGTATGCTTCCAAAGATACCATCATTTCTTAAACTGACACTGACTTGCATTCTTAAAGACGATACTTTTTTCGCTACTTTCGTGTCCTCATGACTCATTCACAATGATAGCAGCAGAAGATTCCATGCGTGCCCTACCTTTCTTTTCCAGGCATGCTCTGCAGTTGAGTGTCCTTTTATAGAAAAAAATTAATATGTAATGATATCAAATAACCAAAGAATTCTGTTGAGATTTCATAAGTGGATTCATATTAATGACTTGAGAGCATAATAAAGGTCCAAACGGTGATTTTCGGAATGGAAAGCGTTCAGGACGGAAAATAACGCAGTCTGACAAATTCATCAATAAAAAATATTGATGAACGTAATAGTATGAAATTTGATATAACTATTAACAAAGCCCTTGGCTACAATATGTGAAAAGGAAAGTTTGATATCTCGATCTGTGTTGTTCTTACGATACCCCAATTCAATGGATACATCTGGTACCCAAAAAAATTCGCTAAAAATCCATTCTTAAACAAGTAGTTCAGTAAAAAATTTGTAAAATTATTTAAATATCATCGGTAAACGTATAAATAAACAAGCTTAAATTTGATGTATTTTATTTAAAATCGCATTAGCCATCTTGGAGATATCGGTCGTCAAACTCGCGGGTGACGGAAATTTTGCAACGGATGGTAGGCATCCTAATAAGGGCGTTACAGATGATGTAGGTATCGCATAAAATTTATAAGTTTTACTATTCCATTTTTTATTTCCTATTTAGGATTATTAATTACATCATTAATTGCCATATTCCTAGTCACAGCTTTTCTATAATAAATTTTTGGTCAAATATTTTTCCTTAGAAATCGAAAACTTTAATCCACAGAAGTCTATACAAAATTCATATATCTGCTCGCATTCATCCGCGAATGAAAATTCATCGTTCAAACATTATTAACTTGCATTAATGGATATCGGAAATAACCCATTTAAATATAATAACTTGATTCTCCAAATCGATGATTGAAACAATGGAAATTTTTATTACTCAAGGTGCTCAAGTTGTTAACCTGTGAAAATTATGTGCAAGTCCTGCTTTGCATTTCGAAAACATTTTTCCGAAACTGAACTTAAAAAATTGGTGGGGGGACGAGTTTCGGAGGAATACGGTATTAAATGGAAACCTTTTACATATTTTTTTTATATGGAGAAACTGCCATTGCCATTGAAGAGGGGACTCTTGCGTGTTCAATTTGTCTTTCTGTTTTCTCTCAGTCGTGCAGGGGAGGTCCCAAGATCTCACGTGGGCAATAAATACTAAATGCACAACAGTCATTACATTTTCCCATTGTGATCGAGATGTATAAATGTATTGAGTGATTGGCAGAGTGTTGTCTCTTGAAGAGTTGGTATGATAGATATAACATCCACATTGATGATGGATCAGTATTATCAGAGAGGTGTGTTGATGGATCTCGAAAATGTTTACTACCTGTGCCAGTTGAAATATGTACTCCAAGTAAATTCTCTTTTCTTTAACCTAGTGGATTGCCTCGAAAACAGTGCTGTTGTCACAGCCTCTTCCTAAGTGAACAAGAGATTACTGATGTCCAGTATCTCTTGTATTGCCATTGTTTGATTGCCACAATATTTTCACCCTCTTTTATCTTCCCCATATTTAACCAATCAATCAAGCCATCATTGCAGGAATGATCAGGAACCACCTATTTTGCCTTTTCAGAGCACTAGCGAGTGAAGATGGAAACTAATGAACTTTTGGAAAGAAATTATATTATTGGGTGCAGTTCAAGGTGTATCAGAGTCCTGTTCCTCAATGAAACTTTTAAGTCCACAAGAGAAATATCTGTTAGGCATTGCAGGAGATTTATTAGATTTTAAAGGGAGCATAAGTTAACAAGATTTAATAACTCTTGAGTAAAGTGAAGGTGTGAAAAGTAACTCACTGTATCTCCTCTTTGGTGCAGAGAGCACAACCCTTCCCTCCACAAGTAAATAGTCTCTTCTTTGTGCTCACCTCTCCATCACCTCTGCCAGCACCAAAACTATTGGGAGGTTGATGGGTGCATCACCCCCTGATTTGGTGTACACAAAACATAAATAATACACTCTGATGCAAAGTTATGCAGTCCACTCAATGCAAATAATGCAATGAAAAGATAACAGACTGCCTCTGGCCACTACAACCTCAATTTGAAATAACACAGTGGAGCCTGAGTTTCTAGTACATACTTATATTTGGTAAACTCCTTGTGGGCATTGAATGAACAGTCAACAGCCCAGATAACGCATGGCTAATTGGGAGATTACTTTTTTAACGTGCTATGAACTCTGATTCATCTAATTTTTATTGAAGTTACTTCAATTGTGATTTCCAAATGATTGCTATTTTGATTGCACAAAATAGTATTGATGATTAAGTTTGCCACTTCATTTTTTTCTCTTGCATAGTGTTGATAGGAGGACTTGAAATATTTCTGTATCCTGCGTGTATTTTGTCAGAAATATTTGGTGGATTGTAATTCAGTCTTCTATCCAAGACTCCTGGGGTTATGTAATTTTATCTGTTATTAAGAGTCAATGACTGTGATAGTATAATTTAGCACGGTGGTTCCTTCAAGAGGGTTCCTCAAAAATGAAATACAATGTTAGCCATCAGGTCACAAAAAAATGAGTCATGATTCCTCACCGGAAGTATATATGATATGAAATGATATAAATGCAGTAGCCTATTATCTTTACACCTTTAAAACACTCCTGTGAGAGATATGAAAGGTGCCTTTCAAGGCTGAAGTATGTTTTTATGAATGAATTTTTTGATGATTTTGTATGTTAACTGTGGAGAACTTTATTGACTTACCAAGATTAGGATATAATAATAATACTCTAATAACATTAGTAAAGGAAGCTGTAGTAATAGTTTGTTTTATATTCACTGTAACCTAATTGTATTATGTGGATATCTAAGAAATGGTTAATAGCAGTTTACTTCAGTCGATGAAATTATGTTAATAAATTTGGAGAATCTTTGTTCATTGATCAACAGTTATTTGAGTGGACCTTTAAATTTGATTTATTCAAACAAAATCGTGTGGAGCTAATAATTACAGAATGTGATGGCTCCTGAATGTTGCTGTAGAGCACCATAACCTGAGGACAATTATATATGTGTTGATCATGATTATTGCTAGGCCTTTCAGGGTGCCATTTAAACTAATGACCTAAGTGAAAAGACTCCTGCCATGAGAATTTATCCCTAAAATATAGGATTTATTTTAAAATTAACTCTGGGCATTTCATGCCCAGTCCAATTTTTGATGCTTGTGCAGTAAGTATTTTTAACATACCATTAGCACCCTTCATTTTCATCAAGTGTTTTTCCCTCTTTTGTGTATTTTGAAGTAATTTTGTTCTAACTATGAAGTTTTAAAATATGAATGATTACATTTTTCAAAATTACTTATGGAATACTGTTAATATTGTCTTCATTCAAAATCTGATTTTGTGCAAGTGATTATGATGCTCATTAACTTCATTCTGTTATCGAAAAGATGTGGTCATAAATATCCCATTCATTTGAATAGATATTTGCACCTTATCAAGCATGGAGTTTGGCTTTAATAGTTTCATCATCATAATAAATAGGGTTGAACAGCTTCATTAGAGCATATTGAGCTATAAATGTGGCTCCGCACTCTTGTTTGGTTTTTACCAAATTTTATTCTTGATCTGAATTCAAAGTGAATTTCACTGGGATAGAAGTGTTCTTGTCATTAGTTTTGTATGTGTTACTCAGTGTCAAAGTCTATTTATAAGTGGTCATATGTTCTCTGATCTTCTCTACTGATCACATTGGTGAATGCTTAATTTTCCCCCAGCCTGCTCCGGGCCCATATGACCACTCTGTGGACGAGAGGGAGCACACAGTCGAACAGTGGAAGGAGCTTATTTATCAGGAAGTGATGGAGTATGAGGTGACTCACAACACCCTCGGCCCACCCGTGTCCGGGCAGCAGGGGCAGGGGGGGCAGCAGCAGGTGACCCCAACAAGTGGGACTCCAGGTCCAGGGGGGGCTCCCACCAACGAAGGCATGGAAGGTGTGGCGACAGTGGAGCATAGGAGCGGAGGTCCCCCAAGGCGGTAGAAGTGGCCCCGCCCCTTCCCACGGGATGGGGGCGGGCGGCGCGGATGGAGAGCTCTCTCCAGGCCGTTCCAGACCCAGCAGGGCCCGCAGCCCACCCGGCCGGCCCGCCTCTTCCCTAGTCACCGATCGGAATGGCCGGGCGGGATTCATGGTACTTCTTGTGGATTCTTGTGTGTCATTTGGTCGCTAAATTTTTAGTGGTTTTATTTTTGTTATGCTGGCACCATTTCATCACATGGTGAATGGAGTTGTTGTGATTTATAATGAGAGAACTTAAATGATGCTGAGACCATTTAAAGGAATCTTTTTTCACATGCAGACTTTTGTGGTGATACTTGAGCCGTGGCTCATTCTACTTTCCACTGTGAATCTCTTTTGATGTACTGGTTGCAACAATTCATTTCTGTGAATAGGAAGAACCTGTCATTTCCTTGAATTGTTTTTAAACGGAGATTGTTGCAGAGAAATTGGGCTCTATCCATCACGGAAGTTGTTTTCATCTTGCATTTTTAGAACTGAATTATTTTGTGCTTGCACTGTTTTTGTTGTATTGAAAAAATATCCAGAAATTGTTACTAAAATTCCTATGTTTGAATTTTTGTTAGGTTTTATTTCACATGCATGTTTTATCTGTGATCTAACAAAGGATTACCAAGGTGGCTTTCTTTGGTTGTCAAAGGGTGTTGGTTGGGTTGGGTTGTAGTCATCCATCCCTCATGGAAGTGGTGGGAGGGCAATTGCACCGCCTTGAGACACTCATGGCATATGGTGGCATATTATATGAAAAAATATTTCATGAGCATTAAAATGAATGTAGCACTTTGCTGCAACATAGAGTACATAAAAGAGGAAAGTATCATGCACTTGCTGATATCTTGTAAATATAGTAATTTTCTGTCCTTTTTGTGAATAAGTATATAAACATACATATATCCCTGTGTAACCAAAAAGTGCTGTAGAAATGAGTCTTGTGACAATTTAAATATGGAGAGGAGTGAGTGAAACGTATTTTGCTTGGAAAACATTAACTAGTAAAAAATTAAGGTTATGGTGTTTCATCATAACGGTTTTGTTTATCAGGAAAGGCCATTTGACCAAAGCAAAAAAGGAATTTTAAGCTCAGAACTCATGGGTGCAATAAATAGGGAAACGAGGTGCTGGAATGTGTTTCTTTATGACCATAACATTTATTTTTTCTGAGTATTGAAAATGATAATTCCCTTTTTTACTTCAGAAAATGCTTTTATTTTCAAAAGAAAGTAGTAATAGTTACGAATGATCACGAGCATACTCTTTCACTACCATATGTACATTAAAATGGACCCATCATATGATTCATTGTTTCTGCTGTGCATTCTTTTGCACTTCTGTATGAAATTGACACCAGAATGGAAGAGAAAGATAACATTCAGATTGAAATTACATTTTTTATCATATTGTGAATTCTTTATTCGTAGCTAGGTTTCTAGAGCAAACAGATACTTTTTAGACTTTTGATGTAAATAAGGCAATAAGACATACTTGTTTTGAGAAAAGCTGGCTATTTAGCTGAACCAATCATGTACAAACCTTAAAAAAATTGCAGTGATTATTGAATATATTTGAAAATTGGTCACTTCTTGTCCATCCTACTGACTTATCCATAACTGTCACCATATCTTTCATTGTAGAGAAAAATTCTTGAATAAGTTTTAAGACTGATGGGAAACTACATAAATTGGGCCATCTATTGATAAATAAAACCTAAAAACCTTTAAAACCATGTCTGTCATGCAGAAGCATGTTCTCCCAATGAGCAATTCCTGTCTAAGTATATAGTCGTAGGGGTTGTTGGAATATTTTCTTCATTTTCTCCAATTGTTAATACTCAAGAACAGTATGAGTTTCTAATTCCAGCTGTTTTGTTTTCTTTTTGAATTCCACATACAATGCCTGTTTGAATGTGGAATGTTAATATATGTATGAATGCAATTGTGCAAAATGAGAGTGTTTGTCATTCTGTGATTTCATGTATGCCTGTCTGTTGAAATGGTTTACGTGAAATGTGTGAGCATGGTTAACAGAGAGCAATTTTGTCCAAGGCATTATTTATTATCCTGCATTTACATATTGGAGAATGGTGCATTGTATAATGATGCTTATGAAGACTGTATATTATTTTTAAATCATGAAAACCCATGTTATGCTCTAGCCTGTCAGTGGAAAAGACCAATGCAGGTCAGTGCAGTCAGTGTCTCTCTTGCCCAGTCAGTATTTGTTACCTTCTCTAAATAAAAGCTCAAGAGTGATGTGACAGTCTAGGAAAATACTTTGTTTTGTCTGGATGAAGTTTTTAGTTGTTTTATGCTAAATTTTTGTCCTTTAGAAATATTTATGAAAACAGTGTAAATTGGCTGTGAACAAAGCCTTATTAATTTTTTCTTATTTGAATTTTTATTAAATTTTGTCATCACTTTCAAGTTACACTTTCCAGGTCATTAAAATGATGGAAATCACCATTTCCAATATCTTTTGAAGAAATACTGTATTCCTAGGTTCTTTCATTTTCATTACAGCTTTTCATTGCAGAAAGTGCAGTGTATTTTGTCTTCCAATGGAGGATATTTTGGCCATGAACTCACTGGACAGTGCTTTGAAACTGGAATACGTAACAATAATCTGAAATTATCTTGAAGTGAGTCATGAACATTCAAGTCTTTACCTTGATAAGTACAAGTAATATTTTTCAAGCTGTTGTTGATAAAGGTTTTATCAAGCTAGCCAACTCCATATGCTTTCAGAGATTGTTTTGGCAAGCAGTTTGGATAAAGACACCAATAGATTGAATCTAATACGCTTTCTCATATCGATGATTGAATGTCTGCTAGTGAGACTATTTAATGTTCAATCATAGGTTCCCATGAACTCCCATTTTCCTTCTTGGCTCCAGTATATCTGAAGACATGCATTAGTGTGCCTTTTTTTAAAAAAAAAGAACAATTAATTTGCAATGCCAGTGGTTCATCATCTCAGATACTCCAGAAATGGCACCATGTATATGAGTTAGAAAAAGTTGAAGAACATTGTGAGCGGATGCAATCCATGAACTCAAGACACACTGCATAAGGTCGGGAATTAATGTCTGTGGTACTCTGTGGGTATACCATTTCTACACTACTGGTTATCTAATGCTTAGTCAAAGTATAATTCTCTGTCCTTGAATACCATGTGTACTGTGCGTTAATTCAAACTAGTTATGCCCAATCTCATAGCACATCCTTTTACACTTCATTTTATCCAACAACCCTGGAATTTATTTGTGTTAAATATTGAAAAAGAAGCTCTGGAGAATTTGAGCTGATGTCATTGACCAGCTGATTTGTTTGTTACGCAAGGTCCAAGGATTTACCATGGTTGTTGGTATTGTGTCCGTGCAGTGTAAAGTGTATTATTTTGGTAATTACCATTATTATAACATCCTGGTGTATTATAGTTTTAAATTGATTTGTTCATGGCTCATAGTGAGTCGTAATAAATTGTTAACTTAACTACAAACTATTTACTAAGTTTTTCCCAGGGATTTTATATACTCTAGTGGCGAACAATTGTCTTATTCCATCCAATCGGTAAATTTGCTTAGCCAAATCAACGTTAACATTAAAATCTCATAAAAAACTGTACTGGAATTGTTTGATTCAGGGTATTTGGACTTCAGAAAAAGTGCCTGAGTATGGTAAGGCTAAAATTAGTATGTTATCTATCCTTGGCTTTATGCCTTAGAGATACTTTTAATGTTTCTATGAAACCCTGATTAAGTCATATTTCAGCCACCATGATTTTGGCTTTACAGCCCAAATGCAGGGTATACATTTGTCTCTGGCTTAATTAAAAAATGGATTGCACTTGAACTTTAAGACTTTTTCTTGCTATGCTAGTTAGACCCTGATTGTTTTTCAGTGTATTGCCTACACATCACTCACATATACTCTTTGATTGAAATTCACGCCTAAGGAATGTGTAGATATCACCTAAAAGTCTAAGGATCCTGATTGCGTATAGGAGATGCTAATATTTGCATAGTAAGTTAGAGTCAGTGTAGTGTTGAAAACTTCTATACAGCCATTTGGAAGCCATATGAAGTTTAATGCATATAGTTTTAATGAATTTTCATCAGGAAGGGAATTCATGAAATTTTCATGTACAGTGTTCATTGAAATGTCATTTAATGTGCATTGAAGTACTAGCATTGCATATCTCAGGAATACTCTGATTTGTGGAGACTGATGTTTGGAATTGATTAGTATTATTGTAGCTCTTAATTTTATGAAATGGACGGAACAAAAGATTTACATTGGAGACTTGCAGACATTATTCAAATACTTCATGAATCTAGTTTTTTAAATTGGAGATCACCTCTCATGGGGATAAGTGGAATTCCTATAATTCAACAATTCCAGGCATTTAAGCCTTGTATGTTATAGTAAAAATTCATTCCAAAAATGTATAGGGCCTTCAGGAAAGTGAAAGGAATTCCATTTTATTCAGTCATGTCAATCTTCCCATGGCCTGCATGAGGTATAAATTACCAAGGCAAGTGTAGTAATTTGCCTCAGCCAAATTACTTCTCAGATTAGCTGATGTTTTAACCATGTGTTACACATTTTTGCTGGTTAATTATTATGGAAGTTGGTAATTTGGTCAGGTTATATTTTTTGGAGACACCAAGGAAAAGTGATCATTGACGACTTTAAGATAGAATATGTATAAACTAATTCCTATAATTTAGCCTGTAATTGTTTATTAAGTTGAAGTCTCTTCCTAATGGTGGAACCACTAAATAGAAATGTACAACTATTTTATGAGGTGTATTTGAAAAATGGCATCCTCTGTTCAACTCAATGATCATTATACTGAGTATAGTAAGAAAGGAAATTTATATAAATGACTTAGATACATAATGAGAGAATCTACTTTTGGACATGCTATATATCAATGAATTAACAATTCCAGTGTAGGCGTAAATGAGTTCAAGAACATTATATGCATGTGTCATGCAAAAAAACTGGTCACATATCCTGAGATTGGGTTGACCCACTATCTAACCAATTTTTCTTTCTTCTAACATGTTCACATCAACATATTTGGCTATTTGACATCCTTCATGGCAATATATGTTTGCATTTCTTCCTTGTCTACTTTTACCTTGACAATTTTTTACGCCAGTTCATGGTACCCGAAGATACATTAATTAAGGCATCTGTGTGCTATTTTCATTTGATTTATTTTTCTTCCTACCCCTTTTATCACCTCTTTGTTCCTTGCTCAAGTCTTTAATTTACATTTTTTTCTTATAAATCTAATGATACATTTTTATTCTTTCATTTTTGCTGCTGCATTTGTCTGTGGTTCACTCTCAAATAGAAGATTGCTTGAATTTCATCTTCTAATAAAGTGCATCTTTATTCTCAGGCCTGAATTTCAAGCTCTTAGCTTTTTTTCGTATGGTAAATTGTCTTTTTATGGTGGGATATTTTACCTTTTATTTTCATCTTGCTTCTTCTATCATTATTTATTCTCCTTCCCAAATAACAAATTTCCAGTTCTTTGAGATTTTTTCTCTTATTTCAATGTATCTATTTACCTTTACTTTTTATAAGATATAGATAATCTTTGTTGTTTTTTGAGATTGTAAGATGATAAATTGTTATCATCTTCATTAAATTAATCATTCTTCATTCTGTCTCAGACATTAATTGCTTACCATGAGCTAAATGGATTATTTTAATATCTTTTTGACTACACCCCTCAAAATCCATCTGTTTGACTGCTTTAATGGCTTTCATCTAGGGAAGGGGGGGATTGCAAATCCTTTGCTTAACGGTGCTTTATTACTTGTCTGATTTCAATCATTTTTATTATTACTTTCTCTCTATCCTCTCATGCATTGAATATTGTTCAGTTCCTTTAAATGTTATTCCCTTTAAGTAGCATAGGGATCAAATGGCTTATCTTTACTCCAGCTTTTCAAAAATCAAAACTGGTCATCATCCAAAGCTGTCTTTCCTTCCTTTCTTCTATGGTGGGTCTGGTCAGATTCTGTTCTTCAAAGTATGTTTCATCAAGCTTGTGAGCCTTAAAATTTCACATTGATCTGCCCTTTCATTTTTTGTAATCGAAACAATTTTGGTCAGGATGTCCACCAGTATTTTCACCAGTTGATTATAAATCGCAGATAATTTTTAAAGTTTTGATAGCAGATCTCCAGCATTTTTAATGAGTTAGCAGAAACTACATTTCTACCATGAAACATATTAACAACCCCTCCTCTGATTTGTTGAATTTAATCTTTGCAACAGCATATTCTTCATTATCCTTCATATCAATTTTTTTCAATATCATAATTCTTGCTGATTCATTTCATCCTGAGACTACTTTGATTGTATAAATGCCTCAATCAACTTATATCTTGATCTATTCTTCACCTTGAATATGTTTAAAGTTACTCGTTATTGTGGTACATTGTCTTTCAGGTATTACATCTTAAGTAGCAATACATTTTGTACTGTGTTCTTTGTGTTTTTCTCTTCTGTGGACAGATTTCACAATCCCTGTCACTAATTTGTTATGCACTTCTTTCCCTATATTGTTATCAACATTTTCTAGCTTTATTTGCTGTGCTTCTTAATCCTTAATTCCTGTCCTTCTGTAGGACTCATGTCCTTTTTCAATCCTATTGTTATTGTCCTTTTCTCTTTAATATGTTTAACGACTTCCTCTATGATCTAGGTCTTCCTCTTCTACAACATTTCTCATACAAGCAGATTGTTCTGCAACTTCCATCCGCTCTTGATTTTTCTCTTTCTCCTCTCCTGTGTTCTTGTTTTTATACTCTACAACATTTTATACCAATGCCCTTTTGAAGGCCAGTCTTGTTTTTCCTCAGCCGTTTTTTTATTTTTCATGCACCTATGTACTTGCTTCTATTTCTTGAATTTCCTGTTTCCAGTGCATATTTTCCATTAGCTGTCACTACCATGTTGTTATCACTGTTGTTATAACTCCTTGGTAACTTTTCCAGTCTTTGACTTGGTTGCTAAGCCTCTTCTTCCTTGTAATATGGCCTACCTATTTCAAATTTGTTTTTTTCGCATGCCATCCATCCATATCCATAGTTCCCTGCCTATCTTAAATGGTTTAGGTTAATAAATTATGCTTTTGTCTTCACTAATTTATGTTGTGTGTGCGACTTCCAATATGGAACTCTTTCTCCTCTCTCATTCCATTTTTCCAATAATTTTCCTTTTTTGAGCATCATAAATTGCATTACAATCTAGAGTTATTCAATACTCTTTTTCTCTCATTTTTTACAATTCCTATGATGATATCTGAAGCAACACAATAGTACATGTGTACTTTGATATTACTTACACCTTGACTTTCCATTTCTGAAGGTCACTTTGCATGAACTAGTAATTTTTACTGCATGAACCAGCCCCAAATCATGGTAATTGTATAGATGAATGTGGGGAAACAGAACTTAAGCTATTTTCTGTGCAATCATTCATACATTTAGAAAGTTATCCTTGCCATGCACTACAGCATGCCTGTTGATTAGTGGCCTTTTTAGCATGGGTTGCCATCTAACATGTATTCTGGCTCTCTTCCTGATAGTTATTCCTAACTTTACCTTCAATGATCCTTCGTACATCATTCAGTTGTACTGTACTCTATCCTTTAAATGGGGCATTAAACTGTGGACTACGTGGAACCTTATGTAAAGAGTAGCCTAATGCTGATTCTAGGTTTCACTCCACTCTTCCTTCATTCCTTGAAAAATTCTGTTGATCATCAAAAAATCTGCAACCTCCATAATCCTGTTTTTGACTTCTCAATATCTCATTTGGCCATCCCTTTTCACTTGAATCACAATATGGAAGTTTGTTCTCCACATTTCCCTTTAGAGGTTTTCACTGCAAGTTTTTAGTGGGATTACATTCCCTGTTCAAATGTTTTCTCCTTATGTCCTGTCATACTTGACTGATGTAACCTTTGGGATACTTTACTTGAAAGGGTTCCACAGCTTTTTAAAATAAAATTTTAAGTAGGAAAAAAGTGTCAATTAGTTGCAACTCCTGGGGATGATAATGTGGTGGAGATATGGAATAATAATAGTTTTCTCCTGGTTTCCACATTGCTGTTCTCCATTTTTTGAAGTACCTTATCACTACAGTGGTGGTGAAATAGTGTCATTCTAGAGATCATCATGGTCTCCACCATTGCATGAAGAAGATCTGCTCCCTTCTAAGGGAAATTGCATTTTTTTCTTTGGGCTTTAAATCTCCGAGTAATGACATTTTCATGGTGTGTTTTGTATTGTTTGATTTCTCTGTCATACCAATTTCACTTCTTGAGTGCCACTGCTTATTACCCACAGCCATTTTATTCAACTAATAAAGTAGTTTATTTTGCATCTGATCTCTTTATCTAGAGGTTAACCCGACATCTTCAGGAAATTGGGCATAGTAGATGCAAGCTCAACTCCACAGCCTTGTCTTCAACATACATACACGCATAAGGTGTTCAAGAAGTGTTGGGAAATATTCCAAGAGATGGCAGGAATGGGTATTTTAATCATTTTTCCTTGGGGTATGTTGTCTAAACAGTTTCCATTACAAAGTTCTGGTAATGCTGGAGCACATATACCAGTAGCAATATAATCCTTAGTTTTATCCTCTTAGATCCATCAAAAAGTGATCACCATATTTAATGGCACATAAGATGCACTCCTATTTCTGCAGGGCAAGTTTCCGAGGCCACATTCATATATAAGACCCGGGAGGAGATTTTTGAACTATAATTTTGGAAAATAAATGTACGTAATAAATGCCGTCAAATATGATGGTTCTTTTTGTCTGCATCAGGGAACAATGTATCTTAACAAAAGCATAACTTTTTCTTGTCAATATTTGTAGCTGTCAAGATTAGTCTAAAATTCATCATTTTTCTTGCTGCTAATGTATTCCTGTCATGGTTATTCAAAAAACGCTGAGTGGAAAACTCTTCTTGGGTTAAATTTGCAGTCACTTAAACTTATTTTACAATAAAATGAGGGCTGCCCTTTTCACAATGGTAGCTGTGCTGGAAAATCCAGTTGAAGTTATTTCAGAGCTTTTTTATATTGTCTCTCCATTACTATTCATTAAGAGCTTTCATTATTATTTTGTGTGCATGAATTTCACTATTTCTTAGATTTGGTGGTAACATTTTTCCAAGTATTTCTAAATGCACAGTTGAATTATGGGAGTTTCAACATAGCTTTTGAGGTGGAAAAGTATCTAAAAAATCCTACAATCCTGGTTTATTTCCCTCGATGTCTGTATCCTAGCTTTGCAGAGATTTTTCAGTGACATTTCATAGTTGAGTGCTCTGTGTCAATTGATGCCGGATATCTCTCCATCATCCCTCCATTCCCAATAAATCCTACCTGTGCTCTTATTCCCTTTTACTAATGTTGCAAATGACATTGGTTCTATTTTACCTCCGCTATTAGCTTGCAATAGAAGATAGTTGTGGAGTTTATTATCTTCACATCAATGAATTTCCTTTGACAAAATGAAGACACTACTCAGTACATGTCTTTTTTTCTGTAAACTTAGACCAAAGTCAGTTCTTGAGATATTAATTTAGATGTATTTTTGTTGCAAAATCACTGTTTTATATACTAGTGGTTCAGGTAATTTTCAGTGATCATGTCCTTAATAAAAGGTTTAAAATTTTAAGGATCACTCAATGGGGTAATTTTCCCCATCCCGATAGAAATTTTTCTGTGCAATACTAAAAATGAAGTAGTTCTGAAAATGTGAGAGGTCATTGTCTGCATCCAAATATCATGTTTTTTTTAGAAATGAAAGATTCACCGAGGACGATTGAACAATGGTCTAGTAGATTTCAGTATTCTACTACAAGCTAATCCTCCTCTTCCTTGAGGAATATGCTCCATGCCTCCACATCATCTCCAAAAAAACAAAATGTTACCTCATGAAAGGTAATAGTATTTGCTCACCTAAAGTTCTTCTTGTAAATACTACTCTCCCTATTTAATTATGATTGTAATGGATTGAATTAAGAATTGCTGAAGGTTGGTGTCCATATTCATTCAGTGATATTTTTGAAAGTTGCATAAGGATTATTACCCTGAAATCTGGTAAAATAGTTTCTGTTTTTTACATATGTTACCTGGAAATTTACTTGGAATGCATTTTTTACAAAACTATGCCCAATCATTATATCTAATTAACGTTTGCATGGGCTACAATCGTAAACGCAATGCTCACTGATAGTAGTTTCTCACCTGGTGTATATTAAGACATTACAATATTAAACATTTTATCGTCAATGACTAATGTTTTCAAGAAAATAAATTGGAATCGTTATTGGTAAGTGGTGGAAAAGTAACAATGGGATGCAAGTTTATTTTAATCGTGAACATTAATTAAGATTAACTTAAACAGTTGATAATTTTTAAGGGACATAGAATAATAATTTGCCCAGAAATTTGTTTTCATCACAAAGATAGTATGTATAATTTGGCTACAAGGTTCAACCTTGATAGATTATGCATAAATGGTTTTCAGGAGAGCTGCATGAAATTATTTAATCCTAAAGAAGTCATGACTGCTTAAAATATGCCAACAGCAGTATTTAAATCAAAAGGGTTGCTATTTAAATCCTCCCACTGAATTAAAATCATGATAATTTTTTTACGAGTACTGCTCCAAGAATCTCCCATTCTTAGCAATAAGCTATGAAACTAACTCTTATCCTTGCGTTCAAATGAATTTTTGTTATTTTTTGCTTATTTCAGGCTAATGTGGCCCTTTCCTAAATCCACACCAAGCTATTTTTGATCCTGGGCATTAATGTTTGTTTGTTAAACTTTTGAGGAGCTTCTGATGAAGGAGTTAAAAATAAAAATCAATAAATTAAATTAATTATAATTTTCTATCTAGTAATATTGAGCCAAATGTTACCATGCTGAAAATGTTGGTTATTTTATGTTTGGTAAACATTATTCTGGAATAATTCCAAATTAGGCAAACATTTTGGTAGCATTTTCATGGGTTAGACTGAAAGATCTGAAGTATAAGACTATTTCATAACAATTCAAGCAGCAGAAGAACTTTTAATTTTGAGCATTTCCCCCTCTTTAAAAGTTGATTGATAATGACAAACATTTTGCAAACCTATGAAATTTCCATTGCCAATTTAAAATGCTTTGATGCATGATTGTTAACCCAAGGAAATAAAAGAATCCAATGTTGTAGTGATGAAATCTGAGACTACTATATCCATACCTATTTAATTGCAAGCAACATTACTTAATCTCTCTTTCCTTGGCTTTAACCACTCTACTCCATGGCTGCTTGGTAATTAATTCAAGGTTCTGGTTTTCATAAACTTTACCTTTTAAGTCCATGGTCTTAACAATGCTGTCGAAGTAAGATTGGTTTTCTAACTACTCAGAGGAGAATGGAATAACATTGATTTAGTACTAGGAAGGAGCAGAAATGAAAACTACTCTGAGAAGAGGAAACACAGGTTGGTGTGAACAGATTGGCGAAGAGGACAAATGCATCCACCTGCTAAACTTGTTCAAAGGTAAATATAGGAATTATATGATGGACCGTACAGTAGTGAAATATTTTTTGCTTAAAGCCACAAAAGAAAAACCTTTCATGATAGTAAATCATTTGAATATATCCCACCAAATATGACTCACTAAAATTCAGGACCTGCTGAATGTGGTGCACCATACACTCTTGTGTCTACATTACATGTAGACGCAAGAGTGTATGGTGGATTGGGTTGGAGTACTGGCCTCACATCCTGAGGACCTAGGTTCAAATCCCAGTACTTGTGGAATTTTCATCGGTATACCAGTACATTGTGTGCCTTCTGGTCCAGTATCTGCTCCATCTGTTGGATGGGACATTAAGCTGTGGTCCCGTTGGCACCTTTCATAAGAGCAGTCTTATGCCAATGTCAGGTTTCTCTCCACCCATCCTCTGTTCCCTCATAACTCCTGCCTTTACCCAGTCATCCACCGATCCTTCCTGGTGCAAATGGCCTCAGTGGTCAGTCAAATTCCCCAAATTACAATAATAAACAATAGGGTATGCCAAAAAATATAAGTGGAAGGATAAGTATGGAATATATTGATCAATGAAGAGAAATTGAAACGGAGTTTATTTACTCATTAACATGAGTCAGTAATACTAAATTTGCATAAGGGTGCCAACAATATTTTACTCTTCTCTCTGGATCTGCCAATTCCTCCATGTTTTGATAAACTCTAGATTTTGCTGACTAGTAGTTTTTTCTTATTATCTCCTTAATTTGGGCATTTGTGTAGAAATAAATACATCGTTGAGTTCATTAAATCTCATGTTTTTTGTACAAGGCTTCACTGTATTTCAAGAAATAAATCAAACTTGCCAATCTATGTGATCCTATTTAACCATGCAACCTAAAAGCAAGGATATCTGAAAATTTGGTAGAGCATGGTAATAAAGTTTTTTGTGAACCAAATTTGATTTTAAACCTATTTTCATGCTGACTACTAGTTTTCGCAAATTGAAATTACTACAATTTACACACCAAATGAGAAATTGTAGGTGTCATCTCTAGCCAATGGTCTGCCTCCAAGCTGGAAAGACCAAGGAGCTTTGAATCTCCTCATTGAAATCGTCTGCTCCAGCTAATTGCCCATATCCTCAGTTAGTAAGCCTCAAAAGATCTTATATGATAGGCCATACTGCAATGAAAAATATGTTCTTGGAACCATCTAAGAACCCTTCTAAGAGAGAAGCCTCTAAAGCACTCACATGCTTAATTTAATGTAAAGGGGATATGCCCCTGCATCTTTGTCATTGCAATTGTTAGATGGACACAGTGACAAATTTTCCACATTACTTGTATTGAATAAGCCTCTTGATTTTTAAAAATATGTATTAAAATAAATGAATATTTTGCAAGATTTCCATTGTAATATTTTGTCATCAAATGATTTTAACTTATTAATATGGACCATAATTTCCTCTTTATTGTTTCACATTGCCAATATTTACTTCCACTTATCACCTCCCCCTTATCTATAGGTTCTCTATTAATCTTCTTATAGAGGATTAATCTTTCTGCTATATTTTTTCCATTATTGATGAAAGAAAATTTGAGCAATTTCCCTCTGTGGTGTTTTACATATAAATCAATCAATTAAATCATTATTTTCATGGAATCAAGAGCCTTTAATGTTATCTCCCTGTAGTGAGATACTTGTGCATTTTCCACACTGAGGAATGGGTAATGGACACTTTCGGCCTCTTTATACCTTATGCCATTTAATATAATCCAGTAACTATCAGGCATACGAAGGACTTCTCCAGGAAAAACCATCATTACGGTTCATTCTATAAATCATTTTAAATCAGCATCCATTCCTCTACTTTCTACCTTAAATCCTGAGAAAATTAAGTTGGCATAGATACTGAATATAAATACAAATGTAAAAATGTTCAATGAAAAAAAATCGTTTATGATTGGTGTATGATTTACTTGGAATGATAGAAACTATTCTAGCATTCAAGAACACTTTACCTTATGAATGAAGTTTGAATTATTGTATTTATAACTTCAAACACCAGCATGTATCATATATTCCCATATCTAGATTAAAAGAAATATTTACTATATGTTTTTGAAAATCTGCAACGTTCCAAGCCGTTGAAGTTTTTATTTGCTAGTAATAAATATACATTGTCTTGAACTTGATGATCAAACTCAAATGCTTATGTTATTCATCAGTTTTGATATACAATGTAAGAACTGCATCACATCTCTTAATATTTACCATTTAAGTCATTTAAAATCAATTGCTTGTCCACATCTCTGTCTAATTGATTTACATACATCTAAAAATATGTTTGGTAGATCTATTCGAAATGACTGATGCATTTCAGTAACTCGTAGCTCTAATGATGGCCCATTTGCAGCATTGAGGAATGAGTTATTAAAAAGTTTTGGCGTTGTCATCTGCAACATGTATTTTATGCTCATGACAATACCATAAACCAAGATCTTGATTGTGTTTCTCCAGCTACCAGTTCATTCTCCAGTCATCATCTCCATGAATTCTGTCAAGGAAGAACAGAAATTGAAGTGAAATTTTATGCCATAGGGTCCTCTTCACACTTGTGTTGAAATTAACAGCAATATTTTTTGTGGTTGGGACTATAGGGTAGAATTCCTAACTTACCATCAAAATCTACTGTACCAGATCCATCTGTGTCTATTTCTGCAATTATTCCATCCAAATCTTCAGGACCTAGTTTGTCATCCAATGCGGCTAGAATTTCTCTCAAAGTAGCTGTGGTGATATATCCATTCCCTAAACAAATAGAATAACAGAACTTTTAAAAATATCATCTCTTTATCTATTCTCAGCGATTTTATCACTGACTATATTTAAAATATAATTTAAAAAATTTAAATGCTCACTTAATATTTTAATAGCATTCAGCTCTTATGCTGTTTAGATGCACCTGCTTTCAAACTGTATAACCTTACCTACCTGATATGATGATGCCATACATGATAAAGTGACATGAAAAAACAATGAGCTTAAGGCAAGTTCAAAATGCTCAAAAGTGAATGTACTAGTTTTTTTGCATGTGAGATGCATTGATATAAGAAGCACCTTAGTTTTGAGATAACCATACTTTGAAAAAGCCAGTAACCCATTCCATTACTGCCTCTCATTTTTGATGACTGATGGAATAAATAATGTTTTATTGACTTACCAACTAAATAAAGTGAACAGGGCTGGCAAACAGTGTAAAACTTATGTGAATTATAATGGAAGTTGTTGTTATTTGGGGGAGGCGACTGACAACTGAAGCATTTCGCACCAGAGAAGATAGGTGGGTAACTAGGCAAACATGGGAGTTTTCAGGGAACATTAGAATGGTGGAGAAATTCCAGTATTAGCGTTAACTTGCTCTTAACAAAAGGCACCAAGGGGACCATGGCTTTAAGTCCCATTAGATAGACAGAATACTGGACTCAAAGTGCTCTTCACAAAGCACTCACGTTGGGACCAGTGTACCAATGAAAAATCCACCAATGCTGGGATTTAAATCTGGATCCTCGGAATGGGAAGCCAATACACTGGCTACCACATCACCTGATCCCCATTTTCAATGGGAAGTTATTCTGAAACATGTATATTGGCACCAAGTCTTCAAAAACTAATTTTTAATAGATTCTACCCAAGTCTAATGACGGCCATATCAGACAGACTTCTGTTAGTTTCTCTGAGTGAAAAATCCTACCTTATATGCTGGAAAATATGGTAATATCTCAACATAGGGGCCAATAAAATTTCTGCTGCAGGTATTGCTTCAGGGATATGAGACTTTCATATTATTGTTTCCACAATATTGTTGACTTTAGTATTAGCTGCACAAAGAATGAAATGGTATATATTTATATAATTAAGGGTTTATGTCAGGATTATTTTGTCAAGGAATTACAAAAATTTTCTCTATAA
This sequence comes from Platycnemis pennipes, assembly GCA_933228895.1. NCBI lineage: Eukaryota > Metazoa > Arthropoda > Insecta > Odonata > Platycnemididae > Platycnemis > Platycnemis pennipes. Next base: position 136,351,015 of record OW121846.1, read on the forward strand.
CTTGAGATTGATAAATAATATTGCTGTGAGGGGTTAGAGAGTGGATCTATTGAGGTCTCTTGAGGGTGGAATTTGCACGTTATGATTGCATATTGAGTTTAGTTATTGGATAATTTGAAAATGCACCTTCAATTGCATTTCCAATATATTTTGTTCCATTGCATCAATAGAATTTTCCTTCACTCTGAGAATACCCATAGCATATTTCAGGAAACTCTGTAAAATTCTGCATTGCAAGTTTCCAAGGGCTAAAATTTTTATATTTTCTCTACTTCATAGGAAATAGATGTCACCATGCTACCTTAAAATAAACTAGCCTCTACCTCATGCCTGAAAAAATGCAAGTTGCTATAGTTCATCACCATTTGTAAGTGATATTACCACACTGTTTTTACATGCTTTTCATTCGTTTGCTTTTCCATGGTTCCATCCACGGGTCCGAATCACCCAGACAGCAATTTTTTTCCACTTGAAATTCTTAAGATTTCAATGTGACTTTCATAATTATAAATGAATCATTACTCATAGTTAATGACGTCTTTTGATGTGATTTTATCCCAATGTATAGGAAACACATTCAAGAAAACCTGTTCAAAACGAAGATTTTTATGTGCCTTTTGTCTGGTCATATTTCTCTGAAATACAAAGCACCTCATGTATAATTACTTTTTTGTCCTAGCAAATCAGATGTTTATTTGTCATCAGGTTATCTTAGACATATTTAAATATAACATATTGATGACATATAATATAAAGTGCAAAAATTTACTTAGATAATAAAATAGTGTAGTTTTATAAACATCTAATTTGTAAGGACTAAGAAGTAAAAAATAAAAAAAATTTAAAAAAATATTTTTAAGCATTCTTTTTAACAAAATCTAAATCTAAAAAAAAAGAAATATCTTCACACCTTACTAAAAAAGAAAAAAATAATATTTTCTCAAGTGAATTGTAATTTAGCCTAGTACTGGAAATAATTAAATGCAATTCAAGGAAATTATCCACTCAATGAATTATTTATGAACATTGATAGGAAGTAATTTTGGTTTCAACAATATAACATATTTAAAGTTGTCTATTTATGCAAGGCCACAACGAAAAGCATGGGGCGGTCTCATTTATATTTCGCTCCTTAACTTTAATTAATAAAATCTTTACTAATTTAATTTAATTAATAAAGATTTTCTAGAAATTATATATTGAAGCGCTCTATTCAACTGAATATGAATATCTTTATATTGATATCAGATATGAAAGAGCAACTTATGCTTTTCATTGTGGCCTTGCATAAATAGACAACTTTAAATATGCTATATTGTTGAAACCAAAATTACTTTCTATTAATGTTAATAAATAATTCATGGTGTGGATAATTCCCTTGAATTGCATTTAATTATTTCCAGTGCTAGGCTAAATTTTAATTAACTTGAGAAAATATTATTTTCTACTTTTTAGTATGATGTGAAGATATTTCTTTTTCTTAGATTTATATTTTGTTAGAAAAGGATGCTTAAAAATTTTTGTTTCATTTTTTATTACCTGTATATTTCCTGCAATGCCCATGACAGCAACATAACATGGTTATATTCTAAGAAAATAAACTCAAAGGGAAAATTCTGAGATATATCCTTAATTATTGATTATGAGTATTTCATTCGTTAATAAGTTTTCCACAATAACTCTACATGAAAGAAATACCTAATGTTATTTGTGGTATGCAGCAGTGTTAAAATTTTTCAATTAAATTTTTCCCGGAAAAATTTTTAGCAGACCCCATTCTTTTATCTTACTGAGGGAAATAGTTAAATAGTCCATATGGACATTCTTCGTGGGTTTTCCACCGGGTCAGGTATTCTGCTGCCGACGTTTCAATGGCTAACTCCACCATCGTCCTCAGGGTGTTGATGCTGGGTTAAGATTTGTCGCCCTTATATATGCTCCCGATCGGGTCAGGTGGCTCCTGATTGGCTGTTGTCTCCCTTCCTCCTTGCTTCTTTGATTTTGCGGATGATGGGTCTCTACGATAGGCTGAGAGTACACCCTGCATCTCTATTGAGATTTCTCTCCTCCAAGCTCATGTCAATGGCCTCTTTGGTCAAACGGTCCCAGTATCCGTTTGCCCTACTTATCAGTTTGGTGACGTGATGCGGCGGTCTTGCGGTAGGCTGTGCTCCGTGATGGCTGATTTCTCGGGATAGCCCAGTCTAATACATCGTCTGTGTTCTTTCACTCACGTGTTGTTTTTATTGTCCGGCCAGTCCCTCCAATGTATGCTTCCCCGCATTCACAGGGAAAGTGATACACTCTGGGAGTTTTAAGTCCAAGTTTGTTCTTCACTTGAACGAGATGATGCCTCAGCTTCTCTGGTGGATTATGAATGGGTATCTTTTATTTTTTGAGTATTCTGGAAAGTTTTCCCGAGATGGTGAAATGTATGGGAGGAAGGCTCTGGCAACTGTATCCTCTTTCTCTTGGTTTGAACTTCCCGGGATCAGAAATGCATGCCTTGGGTGTTTTAATTCCATAAGCAGGCTTTCTTTATCAATCGGGCACGGTGAACCAGGACTGCTCTCCGTTGGGCGGGGTGGTGATGGCTGCATCCATTTAGGTAGAAGTCCGTGTGTGTGGGTTTCCGGTACACTCCCGTCCCAAGGGTTCCGTCTTCCAAGCGTTGCACCAGGATATCAAGGAATGGTAGCCTCTCCAAGGTAGCCAAGGTCTCCATTTCCATAGTGAATTTGAAATTGGGGTGTTGCTCGTCCATGTTGTCTAGGAACTCTGGTAGCGTCTCGGGTCCGTGGGACCAAGCGATGAAAGTGCCGTCAACGTATCTATAGAAGTATTTCGGCTTAAGTTTCGCTAAGGATAGGGCCCTCTCCTCGAAATCCTCCATGAAAAAATTTGCTATCACCGGCGAGAGAGGGGAACCCATGGCAACGCGTATCGGTTTGTTCGTAATATTTTCCTACGTACATGAAGTATGTCGTCGTCAGCACGTGGCGGAATAGATTGACAGTTTTTTGGTCGAATCTACCCTCCAGCAGTTGGATCGTCTCTTTCAGTGGGACACGAGTAAACGTGTAAACAGGGAGACGACATCAAGGCTGACTAGGACGTCGTGTTTGTCGAAGCGGATATCCCTCAGGGTACTGACGAACTCGGCGGAGTTTTTGATGTGGTGTTCGCATGTCCCCACAAATGGCGCGAGAACTCCGGTGAGATACTTCGCCAAGTTGTAAGCGGGAGAGTTGATGGCACAAACTATCGGCCGCAGGGGGATCCCTTCCTTATGTACTTTTGGTAGTCCATATAGCATGGGAGGTATAGGGGCCTGCGGTGTGAGACCCCTCATTTCTTCGTCCGGAATTCCCGCCTTCTTGATTTGGTCAATTGTCTTCCTCACTCTCTTTCGTTGGGGTCACGAGGCAGCGGTTGTCTGTATGCTGCGTCTCGCAGTATGTCCAGGATTTTTTGGTGGTATTCTTCCTTCTTTTGGACCACCATTGCCTTTGTCCGCCGGCAAGGTAACCGCAGTGGTGTTCTTCTGCAGGCGGCGAAGGGCGTTCCGTTCCTCCACGGAAATGTTGGATTTTGGGATGGCGGCCCTTTAAAGACCATATCTCCTCCCCCATGACTCCCAGGAGCTTTCTGATTGCTTGCTCTATTCCTCCTATGATGTCGCCGTAAGGAATTGACCTCGGTGCAGGAGCGAAGTTGAGGCCCTTGGAGAGAACAGATACAGATGATTCGTCCGAATGTTCGTCGGTCAGATTGATGACAATCCGACTTTTATCCCGTTCTTCAGTCGTTTCCTTGAGTTTAGAGAGTCGACCATACTTCTTTTTCTGCCGCCTCTTAGTGTCGTTGCGAAGTAAAAGGTCATCTTGGACAGCCGTAAGAATGTCTGTCAATGTAGTCCCAATCAAACGGAGAGAGAGACGCAGCAAAGCGGAGGTGGATGGATTTAAAGTTCCTCACGTTTTTGTCTAGAGATCCTGTTTTATCATGAATCCTCTCCCGTACCAGGGCATACTGGCCCTCTTCATGATGCGCCTCGCTGCACGTGAGTCCACCCCAGTACGGATTATGGCGAATTTGGGTCTAATATCTACGGCATCAAGGCCCTGAGGACGATGGCGGAATTAGCCATTGAAACTTCGGCAGCAGAATACCTGACCCGGTGGAAAACCCGTGAAGAATTTACAGCATTAGTTCGCCGGAAAAGAACCAAATCCTATAAAGTCCATATGGAATTTTGGCATAGAGGTGAAAATATGTAGGCATTGAATTAGGGAGTGTGGCTTGCTTCTGAAACTTAGTAATATGGGATCAATTTTTGCAAGAAATGATAGAGTAGAGCATGGTGAGAGATTTTGTGGTGTATGCTTCAATCGCAATTTTTAATGATTGTCGTTTTTTATCATTTTTATTGATTTTTATTTATTTATTTGTATTTATTACTATTTATATTGTACATTACCTTATTGAGACACTGCCTGATTATTTAAAGTTATAAAATAAATCATTATGCATTTCACAATGGTAAAAGACTAAATAGCTATCCATAACCATTTAGTAGGTGAAAGCAGTTAAAACTCAGGTTGGATATTTTTTTTTATTCTCAGCAACAGCAAATTACTTGGCAGCTCGTTTGGCAGAACTCTTGGCAACTCACCTTCTCTGTCATAAAGACGGAAAGCTTCTTTCAGCTCCTCTTGCATGGCTTCAGCATCCTCTTCCTCCAAGAAATGTGAGGCAATGTTGCAGAAACAGTCAAAGTTGACTTTTCCAGTACCTAAAAACAATGACATTGATATCATTTTTAACAATTAACACCACTGTGCTCTGTGTGAGATGGTACAAGGATACAAGGTGGTCTATTAACTCGAGGATAAAATCACTTATCTAATTGAACGTGTATTGAATTGTCTTGCTTCTATAAATCATCACGTAATAAATTCAATTTTTTACCACCAGTTTTCAGTACCCTCTATGCAACGAAATTATATGTTCTGAACGCCTAATTTCCGTATTATTACATTAATATCAAATGCCATTTCTTAAGTTTCATTGATATTTACGTAATTCACTCCTTTACAATTGTGCCACCCAAATACACGCTTAACCAGTCTATTATTTAAGGTTGTCTGTGATAATAAGTTGCTGTTTCGGGGCCACAAGAATGCAAAAGCCGAGGACGTAAATGCGCGTAAGCCTTCAGTTGAGCTGACATTTTCGTTTGGAACGTGCAGAGCGATTAAATTTCACCGTCGATACGCGATGTTCGCTTTTCCATGAAGTTTTTCTGTATCATTAATCTTCCCGAAGTTTTTGCTGCAATTTGAGAAGTCGTTCTGCGTGTATATCGCCTAAAGTACGAACTGTCTGCAACTGCTCCGACAGTGTGTAGTTTCTAATACGCGAGTTTTTCAAAGTGATGTATCCTGGTATGTTAGATACCCTGTAAACCACGAAGGTCAAGCGTTGCTTCCTCTTCACAAAATGCAGGCGCAAACCCTGTCGCTTTTGCAATACATATTTCAATTATGATTCGAGGTTGTATTTATTGAACGAGAATATTCATTTCTCCGGCGAGATGAGTGATTAAATTCCCATAACATCGTGAATGATGGCTCTCAGAGATATGAGAAGGAACAGATCTTTAAATAACTGAATTATTCGCGAAGATACTATTTTTTTTGTTGAGAAACTGGCACAATAGTTAAAGCAATAATTGATGCTCCTATCTGAAGTAGGCCTTAAAGTATTTGTTGCGAAAATTCTCTCGAACGAAGAAAGTAAAAAAATCCTTGATTCCTGTAGCGTGCTTCAAATATGACGGTGGGTTAAGTGTCAGTCTGATATCTGAAGGTCAAGGGTTCAACTCCGAGAGAGACCCCTTTGGCCACATCCATCTAAATCTAAGCTGTCTGATTTCATGGGTAATCAGAGATGGCACCGGGGATTGCCTGTCCTGAAGTGTGAATTTGACGCTCCGTTGGGAACAGAAATTGCTCTCCCCTCACCAACCAGAGCGACTTTCGGGTTGAGCATCGTTGTTTTACGTCAAATGCGTTATGGAATAAAATCAAAGTTCGAAGCATTCACATGGTGGAAGGTTGTCGTGATGTCTATTATATGAGTACTCTTAGTCACTTCCACAGAATTTTATTTCACAATCGACCGGTTCTGCAGACCTGAAGATGGCGTAACTGCCGAAACAGGTCGATTGTGAAATAAAATTCTGAGGAATTGACTAAGAGTACTCATATAATAAATATGCGTTATGGAAAGTCTATTTCAAGACTTGGAATAATTGTTCTGCTGATATTTTTTCCGACAGTTATAGGAGATGGGGGAGAGATTGGGTTTTAGGCGCCAAATATCAGCCTGTACCACGAGAAGAGGGCGATGCTGTCTAAAATACAATGTGGTGCATATGTGATATATTTTCTTTCGGAAAAATAACTATGGATAAATTGGCGTGTGGTTTCCCCACTTAGAGATGGTTTAATATAATTTTTATATGTAACTCTGAGTTGATGTATAAATGGCTTATTAGGGAATCCACTGTTTCGGTTAGGCATATTGCCATAATTATATCTATAGTATCATATATATGAATCTATAGCATCAGAATAAGGAAAAAGTTCATAAAATTAAACTTGTGGCCATCATTTGAGGAATCTTGTTATCTCTTTTTTCCGAGCTGTGTTTGGGCGCAAGAGAAACTCTACCGAAACGAGAAACCAAAATATCAGTTTTATTGTATCCACAATATCCTCAATAAGACTGCCAAAAAGTTGACAGATAATCTGATTTCTCACTCTCAACAGTCCTACAAAGTGCAATTTCATGAGTTTAATATGTTATTATAAAACTCAAGCAATCGTCATAACTTATTCTAACAATTTCGGGGCTTTGAATAATTGAATTAATTCCCTTGCATTGATTCGATTACGGACGCATCAACTAAGAAAATACATAACTTTAGTTGTACAGTCAACGCGAGTTTTTGAACCACATATGAGCTAAAAATTCATCTGCCCTTGATTTCCTTTTGCTCCTGAAAAGGAAAAATTCGAGTCACACTTGAACTATCGACTGCCTTTGCTTTTCATGAGAAAGGTCCGCCGTAAAGATCAAGGGTCTTGCCAAAAAATGAGTTTTTTTCTGGGCAGAATACGCGGAGCAGAGTGGATGCCGCCCTGTATCAACGTCTCAAGGTGAAATTCTATCACGCGTTTCCTCACCTCTCATTTTAGAAGCATTACTAAAAATGTTTGGTTGAGATAAGGATCCGTAGTTCCTAATCCAGACGGGCAAATTGAATTGGAGCCAAAATGCTGTCATATTTCTTCCCGTGGAACCGATCACTATTTTAACCACACTTTTGGAATTCGGAGACGAAGGCGATATTCGCTCTCCGTTGCGCAATGCAGCAGATGGTGCAATGCGCATGCCAGAGAGAGAGGGAGAGTGATCCCACTCCTAACCATTGGTTCACACGGAGCACTTAATTTATTGCTGGAAAATCAATGATGCGGGAACAAGAAAATAATTTATGTATCTAGAGCCGTAATCAGAATAATCTCTAAGTGTAAATATACAATACACATCCCTCGCTATGCAAGCCGCTGCTTTGATACTTCTTGCTATTCAGTCGTTTGAGCGATTTTTCCTCCACTAAGGATGCATTCCTTAATTCTTTTTCACAGTAGATACATTTTGCAATCGATTTCGTCTCCTACTGCCAACGTTTTTATCTAGCTGCAGCTTAAAAGTTTCCAATTGGCCGTGTTACTAACTATTCTTGCGTAAAGTGTGCGTTCAAAGTGCCGGAAAGAAAAGTAGCGGGTATACATGTGTCTGAAGTGCGCTGCAAATTTGTGGATGCCAAGTCACTGTCTTCGATCCCCAAGGTAGGCTTGATTGGTGGGGGTAGAGCTCGCCAAGTAACAAGCTCTGCATCTGCTGAAAACACATCTGGGTGGTAAGGTGCAGTTCCACTCATGCATTCATTAGTCGCGGAATTCGGCTGTTAGGAACATCAACTGCTCAGGTTTTACCGCACCGTCTAACTTAAACGTGATCCTTAGGCAAACACAACGCCCATTGCGTGGGGGATTTGATTCAGCGACCTTTCCAGGTGCCATTCCGTTACCGATCTGGCTACCGCGATCGGCTCATATCCATTCATTTCACTGGCTGTGGTTTCTAATAAAATCGGGAGGAGTTAGAAACCTTCAACTTTGGTTCAGCTGAACAAGCCAAAGAGGCCTCTCCGCTTTCGGTACTGATTCAATGTGAAGTGGATACTGAGCAGCTTATTAGTGATAGGAAACGGTGTTTTTTTCATGTTGACGACGCAGAGAGTGATTTTATCCAATAAATAAAAATTAATTTTGGAATCGCTCCGTATTTGGTTACTCTCTGTGCCTTCAACCTAACAGTTAATAAAGTTAACAAAGGAATTAAATATGAAAAACAAGGAGCGTTGCGATCGGAAGGAAGAGGAAGTAGCGGTCACGGACGAGTCCCTGCGTAACCGCTGGCCTTCGAATACGCGTGGATTGGAGAACAGCTTTCATCCCGAAAGATTATATTCCTCCATGAGACTTAGGTAAGAATGTGAGGCGGTGAGCGGCCGGGTGCGGGGGTTCTGCTGATAACTGAGCCAACGAGCGGCAAGTGGAAGTTGATTACATTCAGGAGGATGCAGATGAAGTTCGTCGATGTTGGTTGCCAAGGAAAGATGATGGGATGGCTTGTCGGTCGCGTCGCTGATACTGGAGTCGGCGTTCAATTCAAGAGAGATCACGATGCTTTGAGTTGCGTACCACATCAAGTGCTTGAATGGAAAACAGCTAGCAGGACTTCCATGTTCAAAACAAATTCCACGAGAAAATGAACCCTTTTCCCTCCGCGTGTATATAAATTCATACCACTCAACTTATAGCCTCCTATTTACATCTTTGCCCCATTTCCGAAAATTTTGTTTAATCGTAATAAATGCTATACATTAGTCGCGGTTTGTGGGTTATTCTGAGATAAAAATCGTACAACCTATTGCATTAATGCACAATATATTTTCCTCGCTTAGCCATTTTGGTGCTGCAGTTCTACTTGTATAACAAATTTTTTACCAGCTTTTTATAATTTTATTGCAGTGTTGGGACATTATGAGTGGATTATATTAACTTCAGGTATTTCTATTCTGTTGGTAAAGCAATTTGCTAAACAAAGATCACATCTCTGAAAATATTTTTTACAAGAAAAGGATAGCTGAAGTAAAGGCATTATTTGAGTGCAAGATTTACGTACCATCTGGATCTTGTTCTTCTATGAGGGCATTCAATTCTCCATCGTCATATGCTTGCCCGATGGTGTTCAAAATAGTGCTTATTTTAAGGGTCTCGATGAAACCAGATTTTGAGGTGTCGAACATCTGGAATGCTTTTCGCATTACTGAAAGCAAAAATTGGCCAATTTCAGAGGACTATTTTTTACTAAATTTGCCGTAGTCTAGGTTAAAAATTAATATGTACTACAATTAATGGATTCCATGATAGTATAATACAATTGGATATTAATGGTATGATTTAAGATTGACTCATAAAAAATAAATCGTCGGATTTCTTACTTATCATTTTCTGGTCGTCGTCCTCCTGAAAAAGAAAAAATACCAACTTTATTTCTTGGATAGTTTTACTATCGTCACTAAAATTATCTTTGGGAAATGTAGGTTTCGAATTTCAAAGTGGAATAAAAAATTGTCTAGCAGGACAGGTATTGGACCGGAGACAAAGGTCGGGAGGATATTTATGAATTTGAGTGGGTTGTGCTGAATTTCTCAAGAATGGGACACAGCAGTGATCGAGGAGTTGGGTAATTCGTTATACCACCGTCCTCGACCTAATTTTACTCGTCGTGTTTTCAAGGAATATCACATGAGACTGGATGTGAACACACTGAGATGAGATTACTAGGAAGGAAACGGTAGGTCCTATAAATTTACTTCCACTTCATTCCATTATTCGATTAGCGGAAATAATAACCGTGACTTGCAAGGTGCGCTTGAGTACTGTTGGATAAAACAGTTGATCATATTATTACTATGGATTTCCATAAAAGGCATTTCAGTAAAAAATGAAGAAGAAAAGAAAGAAGAACTCTTTTTTAAGAAAAGGAGCGTATAGAATGGTGGATTGTTTTCTCACCAAGGATAGGAAAGGGTGGACCGTAGTGAAGTTCAGTGAAGTTGCAGTGAACCTCAACCGGGTGGTTGAGGTTCACTGCAAAATAAGAAAAGCAGGAAGCTCAATCCTCAAGGTCAATGGACCATCATGCATGAGATGCGTCGATGTTTTTTCTTAACTTCCTACGTCAAAGAAGTGATTTTTTTACACTTAATGGCACATACTGATCTTACTAAAGACATGTAACACCACCTTCTTTAGATAGGGTTAAGATTTTGAAGGCATTACCGTCTGGCTGCTCGAGTACGATCACACTCCACATACATCTGCCTGGTGTGACGGAAATACATTCTGACGTTAGGCCCTTGATTTTTCTGAGCGAAATGGGCAGCTCACATAAAGCGATAGCGGAATGATTTGCCTCTGGAATGATTATGCGGGAAATTGGGATTATTTACAGCACTGTTACAAAAAAGAAACGGTAGAGGAAAAAAGTTTGCCTAGTTATACGATTTGGAAAAAATCGTGGCTTCGATGCACTAGCAGAAGTTTTTTATTGCCGTATTTGAGACATAGGATGCTAACTTTGACCGATCGAGGAGAAAGATAAATGTGTTACCGAACCATTACAAAAGAATTGCTCCGTGGAACTGTGCTGGATCGTTATCATCCCAATGCTTCAATTCGTTATATTAATATAATATTTTTACTTTGTCTAATCACCCTCATTCATTATTAAAGGTGGCGATCGACAGCAGAGGACATTTGCGTCATTTAGTATTAGTAGGTAACTAGGTAGATATTGGAGTTTTTCAGGATACGGAGGAAGGGAGAAGAGAGAGAATCAGTGCTTGAATTATCTTAATATTGTCTATAACCATCAAGGGATTCACTGCTAACCATCCCTTCCGACGAACGGAATATCTACTGCACTCGAAGTGCTGTCCACACAGCACTTAATTAGAGACTCAAGTAGGTACCGATATATCAGTCTCTTTCACTGTCAGGATTTGAACCCAGGCCCTTGTCTACCATGGAAAGCGAGTACTCTAGCAAACTGACTACTTCGTCTGCCCTAAATCATGTGCATCGTTATATTAAGGGGATTATCTCTTGATATTGTCATTCACGCCTTTTGGAAATTGAATGTAGCTAACTTTTCTCATTAATCGCGTTCATGCTCGACGTTCCTAATCCCCGTGAGATGTAATTGACTCTATCGTGATAGTCACTCGTTGTTTGAGCATCAGTGGCAATCTGGATGGGGTGTTAGCCCAGTTTCTGTGGAGCCTGCGTTCTCCTCCACTCATTGTTCATTCTTGCACTCATCCTTTCACGCCTTCCTTCCCACCGCTCCCCTGAGCTCTTCCATCCGCCTTCCCTTTGATTACGACACCCCTGATTTCAGAGGCGTCTTACGTTGCAGACTAGATTGAACTATCTGTACGCTCATTCTGCCAGCGCTAATAACGCTCGAAAACTCTATCCCGTGGTTATTTCCGTATCCCCCAATTCTAACGGAATTCATTCATGGTATTCCTGCTTAGACAACCGATCTGTAACTCCGGCCGTGAATTTCTTATCCGTATTTTGAAAATCGCTCAAGTGATATAGCACATGCAAATAACCTACTATAGATCATATCAAGTTGAGTGTATGATTGTAATCATATCATAAATTCACGTTTTTTCAGTTCAAATTTACTCTGCAATCCCAACTGCTTCTGCGCTTCCACGCAGGCGATGACAGTTGTATCATGCTCAATATAACCTGTGGTTTCCGTAAACCCCTCCTGATGATTGCCAGGCAAAATGATAGCGACACCGCTGGAGTTCAAAATGAGGAGCGCTTTAGAAGAAGGCGTCAGACTACAAAGGAATGAAGTTATCTTCTCAAAATAATGTGAGGCTTTATTAAGATTTTTTGGTTAAGCGGTTCTCTCTGAGAGATTTGGGTGCCAAAATGATGACGCCAAGCGCTATTTTTTCACCTTCCTCATTTTATTGGCGCTTATAACTCTCGTGAATGAAATCGTGGCTATCACGACTTTGGGTCCGGTCAAGGTCACACGTGCTCATCTTCTGATTTTCGGCTTTAATAATCAGCAATAGTCATCCATTCAGAAGAATTCGGGAATTGATTTCAATATCTCGTCACTGATGTTGCAAAATTTTGTCAGACATAAAAAAGAAAATTTATCGTTGACCTTTGCTTACAAATGAACGACAATTGAAAGGAAAAGTTTGATGAATATAATTATTTATCCCTTTCACTTTTAATTAATTCTCCGTGAATAATTAGAGCTTTGACTTAGAAATTTTAGAAGACAGAATAGAGCCGGGGAGAGCACTGGTCTTCAGGTTATATAGATCCAGAGTTCTTTCTCCGGTGGAGGTTTGTCTTTATCTAGCACTTGTAATGAGTACGGAGGAAAAATCTGAAGGTTGGATTTTGGTAGTAACATTGAAGAATTGTACCGAGGCATTAGTGGAAAAAGAGCGTTGCACTTGAGAGTAAATTCTTCATCCCTCAAGAGGCAATCAGCTATTGGTTATATGAACCATTATAGTGGACACTTATCGAGTATGTGGGAATAGTTGTATGGCTTAAAGGCAAATACAATCTCCTGGGGAATTATGAGGCATCTTTTGATTCGCTGCACTTGGGGTTGAACACTAATAATGTACATGTTACACAGTAGAATTCGAGTATTGTATTCTTGAAATTCAACAAATGACGCCACTTAGATGCTTGGTGAGTAAACGTGAGCTCCTCTAAGAAATGAGTTTCAACTTTAAACTCTGGTAAGGATGCTCCACTTTCCGCGAACAGGGGTATCGGGTTACTTGGAAAATTTTGTTTCAAGGAGCCGAATGAAGTTGCCCTAATAATTCCATTGAATTCCAATCAGCCTCAAAATAGATCAAGGATTCCCGAGACTTCCGACGGTGCTCCAGAAACATTTCAGGCTGTTCCCACATAACACATTTTTTTAGACGCCATTTGTACCCCCAAGTTATTGTGATCCTCGTATCCACTGAGATCCCAATTAGTCTCCGCTTCCACAGCGACATATCAGAAGCGGAGCCAAAAGAATTTCACGCGGGACTCATTATTCACGGGCACGAGGAGATTCGGTGGACTTGGGGCTAGCAAATAAACCCTGGCAGGTTAAACTATTGGTTTTCGTTGAATTGGAGATTGGGTTGAACGGCTTAACCCTAGCACTAACATTGCAGTTTAAATCGATTATCATGCTTATAAATACACTTGAATTATTTTTTGCATAAAATCTTTCATTAAAATTTACCAAGATATTAACGACATACACAGTACATTGCGATTTGTCACTTCCATTATCTTCACCTGCGTTAAATGATAAATTGTGTTATGACATCGAAATAATTCAGCAAGTATGGTTTTGTTGTTGAGATGACAATAAGAAAAAGTGATTAAATATAATGAAACTCACTATCCGTTCAGTTTTTAAAAAATCATGATTTTAGGCCATAAATCCGAATAAGCTCAAACGAAAGCTCTTCAAGAAATAAACTGCAACACTTGAATATTTAATATATTTATCTGCTCGAGATCCTTGGAAAATGGTTTTCCATTGGGTGCTGTAGATTGACCCCATACACATAGTTAACGCACTTTCTTAATTATATTCTATCAGCTTTCATTTTAGGTTTTAAACTTCAAAGAAGCAACCAATTCAACCAGATAAGAAATGCTCGATCAGTGAACTGAACTTGACGTTAAAAAAATATTCACATATATTCGGGAAACTCCTAAAAAATATATTTGAATGCTTTACAGACGCTAAATCCATCTGTTGCCGTGACGTTTTTTTGAATCAGTATGGACACTTTGTTGATTTCTTGTAGAAACATTATTCCCTTAAGCAATCGAAGGAGAAAAATGACTGAGCTCCACTAAAAGGTTGTCAAATTAAGCCCCTCATAACATATTAATGTCCAACTCACACTTCCCGCCAAGACAAGTCGCCCGGTAAGAAGTGATGTAAACAGGAATATACATTTTAACCCTATTTATGTTATGGTAAATTTAAAACCACAATGTTCTTCCTTCAAATTCGGGCATGAGTCTACCCCAGCTTCCTTCTTGTAAGAGAAGGCTGAGTGGGAAACCATTTCTACTCATCGTTGATAACTTTTCGATAAACCGCCGTAAATTCTGAAGCGTCACGGCGACGGAGAAGACCGATTCAGCCGATTTTTTAGCGGACGCCCTAGACCTTTTTTGGTCACTTTATCCAACCCACGGATTTACGGTGGTAGATTAGTGCAAATAGCACGCCGGTGAACATGCGGGCAGTACAATCCGCCCTTGACCCAACTAGATCCTGACCGGGGTTCGAATCCTGACGGAGGGATCGGAAGGAGGAGAAGAACTCACCATAGTGATGAGTCGTCAGGTGCGGCCACTGGATGCAGATCCTCCGATTGCCTCCGACGGGTGGTGAGACACGACCCACCTCCTCGCACCGTCAACTCCTCTTATAGGTGTGGTTCCTCAATCGACTATACGGCGCTCCAGCACGCTCGCCGACCTCCAGCTTCTAGCCGCTGCTTCCGTGCAAGCTACTCCTCCGTGGTACCAGAAGGGCCGGGAAGGGCTTCGGGCACGGGACGGGGGGGTTGGGGTGGGGGGGGCGGCCCGGAGCGGGACGGCCCCCAATGGGGGAGGGGCGCAGAGGGAAGAGGGTGGCCGGGGGAGTTCCCGGAGCGGAGGGAGAGTGCGGCCGAGCGTGGGATAGGGCGCGTCGGAGGCTGGAGGGGTGCCGCCGGCCGGCCCTTTCTGGAAAGGACGCTCCCCTTTTAGACGGCGTCCACCCCACTCCCCCCCCCCTCCCCCCCCCCACCGCCCCCCACTCCGGCTCCGCCCCCCCCCCCCCCCCCCTTTACCCCCCACACCCAGCCACTCGCCGCTCTAGCTGTTTGCAGGTAATGACCTGGCTGGCCCGAATACCAAACTGCCTATAATATGTTACTCTTGCTCGCGGTGGACTTGCCAAAGTGTGGCACGGGAAGGAAAAAGATGATTTTCTTATTCGATGGCTGGCGTGAAGTTGGCTACACTGCAATGCCTACGGTGGTAGTTTGGTTATAAATTTTTTCCGAACCTCGCGAAGCTTGGCCAAAGCATAGGTAAAATTAACAGTGTGACTCAAATTCACTGCCAAATTCGGCGAATTATTCCACGGGGGAATTTAGACGATGAGAATATGCCGCGCTTCTAAATATTCCCCCGTCATTGTTGCGGGGAAAGATTTCTGGGTCAACTTTTCCGCGTGAAGAAATAATCAAGGTACTCGCGTCAAAGGGTTGAATTTTTTTCTAGCACAGTAGTTTTTCATTATATGAGTGTATGTATGTATGAATTCATGTGTTTACACACTTGAAATAATATATACGCGCGCGTACGCATACGTAGACCATCTAACACTCTCTGCCACCCATACGAGAGAATTCCCAACGTTGCTCATCAGCTGGAATTTAAAACTCGCGGATGAGAATAACTCTTCATCCTTGCTATCTCTTGTGCGACTGAAAATTCTGAATTAATTTCAAGACAGCTTACTCAAATTCACCTCTGCAAATGTTACATTTCATATTAATCTCATGGTGAGATTAAAAGTCGTTACACACTATGAAAATGCCATTAAGAGACATAGTTATTTTTCTAATATAGCGTTTTTGTCCTCGCCAATGGAAAACTATCATCTAATATGTGTCACATAGCAGTTGAAAGTGAGAATGAATATTATATCAAAATATGTTGCCACATAGTATGATATTAGTGCATAAATGAATCCTGAAGGGTCCATATTTAAATAAAAAAACGTGTACTTTCCCACGGAAATTTATATATGGTGCAACGTGTTCCACCGACTTGCGGCATCATCAGGTACAAAAAATATTCACAACACAATTTTGCACCTGATGATGCCGCAATTCGGTGAAACTCGTTGTACCATTTAGAAAGTTCTGTGGAAAAGTACAAGTTTTTTATTTTACTATGGATTTTAACCGCTTCCAAGAAGTGAAGCCTGATGTAGTTGAGTGCAATCCTGAAGTGACCCGTGAATAATTTTTCCTTTCGGATGAACCCGTATTCATCACGCTCACTTTTTGGTTGCATTGGAAACGGTGAATAATTAGTAGAAAGAGGTAAAACAAAATTCAGTTTATAGAGAATGGCATACAGGTTAATGTTGGCCACATATTTCTCTGCCGAAAGTGAAAGAGATATTGAGTGAGATTTAGATACATGGAGCAACACCATGATTCGCAATTATACGTGATGTGATAAAAAAATAGCGGGAATGCACATTTTTCTTAAAGAATATTTATTTATAATCGGCATCAATTTTATCCCCTTAAAAGTAATCCTCTTCAGCCTCGGGAATGGAAATAAGTCACAGGAGACCATGTCCGGCGAATACAGTGGCTGAAGCAAAAAAACCGTTTGTTTTTAACAAAAAATCTCGAAAAAATAGTGAGGTGTGAGCGGGAGCATTATCGTGGTGAAATTTGTACGAGTTGTTTTGCCACAATTCTTGGCATTTTCGTAGGATTGCTTCCCGTAAACGACGCATAACTTCCAGGTAGTATTCCCTATTGACCTTAGATCAAATGGTGGGAACTCACGATGCAATACGCCATTGAAATCGAAGAAAACAGTGAGAAGTTATTCGCGATATTTTTTTTAATACACTACTTATGTAACTTAATTTATGAATCTAAGTGGACTATTTGTAAAATGGAGCCTAATGTACCTCGCGAGTGAATTATTGTCCCTTTCACCATCGAAAGCAATTTTTTTCTGGTTTTTTAAAATTGAATTTTGTTTTAATAGTTTCATCAGGGTATGCCACCCTAATAAATCACTGTACACTACGGCCAGTCACAGTTCACGATCAGATCCTATTCTTTTACATTTCGTGACCCTTCGTTAAAACAATACTAACGTCCCTCTTCTTCCTCGAATGCCCGTAAACATCGAGATGTTCATACAGCAACAGCAAAATTACAATTACATTTGGGTGGAAAACGGAAAAAATCATAGGAAAAATTTTAGTTCACCGTAGTTTTGTTTACTAGTGAACTACTTCTATTAGGGTTCTCTCCATGTCGGAAATGATAATTCATCACATGCTCTGCCTCTGAGAATAGGTCGTACTCTATTAAACTAACACGAAATATTAAAACTGCTTTGACATTTCTGTAAAAGGTTCTTATTATGCAAGAGAAACTCATGAAACGCTGAGTTCAACGATGAATTGTTAGAATACAGAACAGGATAAAATACCAGTAAAAAGAAACAACGGGAATAAGGATACGAGTTTTTCATAATATTTACTGATTGAATGTATATGTATTGAATATATATGAATATATAACTAATTGAAAGTCACTAAGCCTACACAGTAGTGTCCAAAAATCCATCCCACTAATTTAGAATCTCCTTTACCAATAAAATCTCTGAGCAAATAATAACACTACACTATTAGGCGTTATTTTATAATGCAAAGAACGTAGGGATAGTTTGACACCCAGCGAGGCATTTTATTAATTATGAACTAGTATGTCATCATCTTTGTCGAGCATTCTTTTCTCTTGCCTTAATGTTCGGTAGTGGAAATTTCCTCTCGTGATAAATCCTTCGTGAGGATTCAATCCAAGGCCAAGTATCCAGCAAACAGGAAGTGACGTCGCAAGTGCTGCGTCGAGCGGTGAAGCCAAACACAGGCTCCTTGGCGATTCAAATCGTGTAGAGTTCGCGGTGAGAGGGAAGGCAGGAAAGCGATTCGAGATATCATTGATCATCCTCGTGTAAAGCTTTAGTATCATAAGAATTTTCATTTTCCAAGTTCTTTTAACCTGTCCCTGATCCTTTTATGCAGAATTATAAATCCAGAAGTCAAGCAATGATTCATCATTCACCATCTTAAGGATACGAGTTAGATATTGGGGTATAAAAATTGGTATCGTCTGCAAAGAACTAAGAATTTGTTGTCTTCAAAGCTCTGAACTACTTGAATTATCGTTGTCTTTTTTACTTTTGCGTGATTTCTCGGAAAGTACTAAACGGCGGATAGGAACGATCCTCTTCGGTAGGGCAGTAGTGTTGATATACGATAATGGAATGGATTACCTGTAGCATTCCTTTTTCTGGGTCAGGAAAGTAATATAAAAAAACTTTGATGAAGTGTATCTTTCCCCACAGCGTTTCAGAGCGAATGGCAGAGTCAATGGATTTTATTAGTGAATTGTTACATTTGATTATTAAATATAAGTACTAAATAGATAAGGATCACATTTCTGTTGCGGTTGCTAGTTCTTCCTTTTCTGGCACTCATGGTCTCGGTTTCAATACACGTTGAGCGAAATATTGTAGAAAAATGGCCACATAACGGAATCTTGTATACTATACTTATATTCTATTGTAATGCTGTAGGAAATGTGAATTGCAGAACGGTATCATCATCAAAATGTGTCAAGTTTCAATGCTGAAAAATTACTAATGAAAATGTATGTTCTTATGTGAGCTCTCGAAAATACATGCACTCAGCGTGTTCTAAAATTAAATGTATCAATTACGAGTCAGTGAGCAACTAACTTATTTAAATATAGGTATGTCGACTCGTACTGAGTCGAGTTTTGGCGTCTTTTCTTCTCTTGGCTCAAGGAAAGCTACGGCACGTGGGCCTAGGTCGTGAATGAAAGGAAGCAGGAAGATTATATGTCGCGGTCCGTGAGAAATAGACCGCGCAAAGAACGTTATTAAAATTCCTTTTCGCTCGGATTGAGTGCAGGTTATCAGAGCGGACGGCATGCACTAAATGGTAGCGGCATCGTTTTTGGCATCAAACGAGTTAAACATTCACATCCACCCAAGAAATAAGTCCCTCGAGAGTATTTGGCACTAAGGAGAGTTAAGAACATTTCCCCATTCTCTTCCGCGCTGGTGTTTTGCACAGACGTTTGCACCTCCTTGCCCCCCGTGTTACGCCGTGTGAGTGCTGTCAGAGTTGAGTGATCTCACTATTTTAACCCCGGAACACTATTTTATTCCCGGAATTTCACTATTTTAGTTTAGGATCATGGATTTATTTCCTTATTTTCTATTATGTGGAAAATCTTTTCAAAGAATCTGGACTATAAAAATTGAACTCCAAAATTAGCGCGCCTTAACATGTTCAGTGATCCTATTAGAAACGTTATCATTACTACATTTCTTTAATAACTTTGTTGGATAAATCGCAGTAAACGGGTGATGATAAAAACTTTCTCCTGGGCTACCTCTATTCCGATAGCCATGGAAAGGTGAGAGACTGGGAGTGGTAATATCAATGGCTGGTAATTGGTAAACAGTTTTATGGAATGAACTGGGGGAAGACTTTTTTAGTATGCATTTTTTTGGAAAAATTTTTCATCAGAAGTTAAATTATATACTGGGTTAAGGTATTCGTTGCTGTAAATTTATATCCACAGTCTATCTGCTTCACACTGCGTCTAAGTTTGAAGTTGAAATAATTGGTAGAAGCAAAGCATTACCCCACTAGTTCTGAATAAAAGGGAGATTGTGTTTGTGTGGTGGCTAGAGTATTAACATCCCTTCCCTATAGCCCAAGTTCGAATTCCAGCAATGGCCATTTTTTCAGTGGAATACCGGTCTTTATTCCCATACTGTGTGTTAAGCACTACCCTTCCAATAGTCGTTCTGTTGGGTAGGACACTAAACAACGGTGCCTTTCGCCTTTCGTTGAGAGTAGGCAAATGCCGCAGCTGGGTTTCTCTCCACCCCTCCTCCACTCAGAAAAATCCTTCATGTATCCAAATAACCTATTATCTATGGCGTATATTGCCTTAAATATTGGTCATCTTCCATAACAGCTACTCTAATGAAAATGTACGATTGACGTCGTGTACTTCGGGAAGACTAAACTCATTCAAATTTCCGTCGGGAACGCGTGCCGGGAACACCTCCGCAGGCCCTGCTCGCAAGCCTCAAGCCATCCGCTCAATAACTGCCCCCTCCGAGTAAAATTCTCCCTGGCCGTGCATCCCGACTTCGCCAAACCTTTACCTGCAAGGGAAGATGCTAAAGATTTGTTATTCTGGAGAGAGGAAGAGTGATTCACAACACTGCAATTCAAACTTAAGCTTTTTCAATACAGCCATGGTTTCGCCGCAACAAAATACCATCATCTTCATTTGTAGTTTTCAAGTCTGTTGAGCCCTTAAAACCGTCTCCGGCCGGATGGAGAGGTGCTAGGGGTGGGATTGGAAGTGAAGGGAGGAAGGGTGGAGAGAAAACCATCGTCTGCTCTTGCCTGCTGTTAACGAACGGCGCCAAAGGGACCACAATTTTACGTCCTATCTGATGGACGGAGCACTGAACTTGAAGTGCTATCTACACCGCTATTAAGTGGAGAGTAATAATTCTACAAAATAATTTGACACTGTCGGGACTCGAGCCTGAGCCCTCTAGATAGTAAGCCACCACACCAAACCGATCTCTACAGCATCATTAGTTGCCGTATTGCTTGATGATACTGTATTGCAATGAAACATAGTCGTAACTGAACTTGAAAAATGAGCAACTTCCACAGAGAAAAATGCTTATTGTGACCGGGTTTCCATTGTTACAGCATCTTCAGGATTGTTTCGCTTGTTACAGCATCTTCAGGCTTGTTTCGCTTGTTACAGCATCTTCAGGCCTGAAGATGCTGTAACAAGGGAAACCCGGTCGCAATAAGCATTTTTCTTTGTGGAAGTTGCTCATTTTTCAAGTTCAGTTATGTTCCGTTTCCACCTTATCGCGCCTGAGGCCTCAGAATTTGAAACATAGCCGTATTTATTAAATATAATTAGATTGGCAATGCTGTTAGTTACTCCTTTTTCTTCATAATGGAAGAGTTCCGCGTAATCAGGACTCAAAACATTTCTTATTAAGATTTTTTACTTAGCATTTTGAACTATAGCAAGTATTCCTCAGAAAGAAAAATCATTCGCCTTGACCGGGACTCGAACCCGGACCCCCTGATTTCAGGCCAGTTCTAGCCAGCTCTACCAGTTTAGCTACCAAGGCGTCCTATTTCTCTGTGGAAATTATAGGGCTCTAAACGAACAAGATGTTCACGGACTGCTAGACATATCAATGTCACCGAGCAGCCGAAGTCGTGCGCATGTTGCCACCGTCCACGAGGTTAAAGCCGACGTTGAAACACTAAGGTGCTTACTTATGACGAATTCAAAGATCACGTACTAGCCGTGACAACTTTAGCGGCGTTACCCGCTGAAATTGAACTATAGCAATTCAGTATTGCACTATAGGTCTGGGTTTAAAGTGTCAGAGATTTTTCTGGAGAGTCCCGGATCCTACTTGAATGCTATGCGAGACATGCCCAGTCACAGGGGCGTCGGAACTATTTTCGCAGGCAGGCATACCTTGAAAAGGGCCCGGCTCTTAAGAAAAGTGCCCGGCTCATAAGAAAAGGGCCCGGCTCATAAGAAAAGGGCCCGGCTCTTATGCAAAGGGCCCGCATTTTTTTGCGGATAGGAGGGGGTAAAGACTAGAATTCCGCTAAAAGTGCACATGAAGATTGTAGAATATGCGTCAGAAGGGAAAAGGCTAGCTGGAAACAAGTGAAATTTAATTTTTATTAATGAAGACTCATTTCTCAAGGGCCCGGGGCAAATTCTGGGGGGGGGGCCGAATGCTCCCCCTGCCCCCCACTTCCGACGCCGCTGCCCAGTCAGACTTCATCCGTCGTAAGGGACATTAAATTGTGGGCCCCTTGGCATTCTGATATGGAATATAATTGAATAGTAATGAGAATGTATCGGCCCTTCTCGTGGTGCTTTTGAAATCCATTATTTTGATAGATCTACGTCAATTTTCTCGTAAGAAGATAAAGCCATAAGCTGTCTTGCTAAAACACCATAGTGTAACTAATAACACACATTTTTTGTCATTATTTTGCAAAATAATGTTTATAATCATTCATTATAGATAGTGTCACATTTGGAGAAAATCATACTTTTAGAACTCTTAATTAGAACTCTTAATTTTAATATTAGTAGAGCGAAATTTCTCCTTAACTCTTTTCTTCTTTATCTAATCTTCCAGTTACTTTAGATATTGCTGCACAAAGGTAACAAATTAACATTTTAGCTGGAAGAATGGTAGTGTAATATGCGTTGGTGAGGATCCATTATATGACAGCAGCGAAAGATGTAAAACTATTAGTACGCGGGGCTAATTTAACGATAGGAAGTACATTTTGACCGATTAACATTTTTCTCCCGGTAAGGGTAGTGTTGATGGAGTGTCCCTATTCTTCTTTGCATTGCTTTTGCCTTACGACTCCTTCCTTGCGCCATCTCTGTTTTTAGATCAGCACATTCCCTACCTCTCTTGATACTATCCATGATACCTTTTCTTCTCCTCCCTCTTCCTCGCCTACCCTGAATTGTGCCTTCGATAACGGCCTTCAGTATTCCATCTCCCCTAACTCATAGTTTATGCGGGATATAACCGGTTCCGTCTATCTCCCCTGTCCCCGCTTTATTTTCCCAAACAACTTCATTTCCTCCCCACCTTACTCACTTCTCCATTAGTTCTCCCTTCCTCCCTTCGCACTTTTTCTATTCTTCTTCACACCCACATTTGTAAAGCTTCCGATCTTCTATCGTTCTCTTTCTTTTGCGTCAACATATCGAATCCACACAAAACCCCGTTCCGAGTTGTTCTCCTCAAGAAAAGGCTTAGGTTTCCACTAGCCTTTTTTTTATATCTCATCTCAATATTCTCATTAGAATTTCTTCTGCTGGTGAACGCCTACGTACGCTAAGCAATCCTTCTCCCGTCATCATTACTGCTAGACCCTACTTCTTCCATCTACATAATACCCTGAGAGCCACCACGAGGGTGTGTGGCAGGGGTAAGGGCAGGTTCCATAATTCTATCCAAGTAACAAAACTACATATATACGAGAGTACACAAACTGCGTAATAAACATAGTTACATGATACAAATAAAATAAGAACGTAATGGAAAGGAAGGATGAAGAAAAATTCTTGGAGCGACTCTTCAATGGAAGTAATGTAGGTGATAGGGCTATCGAGTGAGGGGACTATCTATTGAGGACAATAGGACGTATAGATAGAAGATATTGCATTCGAAGTTGCACCACTTAAATTAAATTTTTGGAAGCAATTTTACAGTTTCCCAGATAATTATGCGAAGAAGACAGAGTTTCTACTTTAGCAAAATATTTTTCGGTAGATACTCCGGGAAAAATAAAATATTTGCGGTCTTCCAAAAGGACAAAAGTACCTCTATAACCAAAATGAAGAGGGCAGATAAATGTGAGAATTTTAGGGCCATGCAAAAGGAGACTGCAAAATTAATGATTGTGGAATGATGGGATTATTAATGCGGATTAACTCATTGAAAAAACCTTAGTTTAGTACGTCATTAATTGCATATGTTGCTATGTTCTGTCAAATAAACAATTTTTCCTCTATCTTTCCCTGGCAAAATTATGTGATGTGTTATGTAAAAGCATGTTGCGAAGAAGTTCATGAAAAACTGCAAAGGTGCAGTATTATAATTTATAACACCTAAATTGCAATTTACTGCCATTTTATTCCCGATAGTTTTCTTTTACAGCAAGAGGTTAAGGCAAATGATTTTTTTCTCTGTGGAAATTCTGCTATTGTTGCATTACTAGGTCAACTTAGTCCGATCCATTGCTCCAACCCGTTTCATCATCACCTGCATGGTATTCTTCCTATATGGGTCGATCTTGGACCACCCTTGCCTTCATATCCATTGCCTTCCGTTGTAACATCTCATATCACTTTAAAAACACTTAAACGACTCACTTCATGAAATTTCGGCAACAACGATGATAAAGCGATCAGGTGCGGTGAGAGCTCAAAATATAGTGCAGCAAAATTGTGGCATCAACTTGGCTCTTTACTGACAAAAGTGAGACGTGTTGAGGAATATTTCTTTTGAAATTGACGTGTTCGTAAGAAGAATGGGTGTATAACATTAAGGCCTCGTTTTATAATGCCCCTGGTGGGCGTTGACCATTGAATCATGTAGGTGCTAAGTTCATTTGGCTGTTTTCGAAATTTCTGGTTGCAAAAAGTACATACATCAGACAAACGAGTTGACCTGAATGTTCTGTACAAAAACGTAGCCTCGGTTGTTTTTTAACCTCGAAAATATATAACCAGGCATTAGAAAATCGGCCCAAAGGCAAAGTATACTTTCTCAATTATACGGCATTTTAATTGTGCTCTGAGCTTTGTCATGAAAAAAATAAGTCACAAATAAAATCGAAGCGCGAGTAATCTGAGCAAGTAAAGAGGAAGTTTCGATACCGAGTTTATTATTTTCACAATGAAGCATAGCTAAAAACCTTCGAAGAAAGATTTATTGAAACCTTTAATTGGAAGTTGTACTATTTGCCTGGAAGGTGCCAAAAAATGTGCCAAATTTTATTTATTAAAATACGACGCCCTATATGGGTGCAAGATACAACCAGTCTTGATGTTCGAACAAAAATTCCGAATGGCCCGTGAGTTACTTAAGTTTTGAGCTCACCATGCTTTGAGCTCATTAAGAGTACTAAGCCCAACGGCGTGTGAAATTCACACATCAAGTTAGGGGAACAGTTCCTTTACCTGTATCGCTTGTGGATTCCGCGAAAGACCTGAAGTCCAGGACATCAAGCAGCTTGGGCTTACCTAGACGTATCCATAAGCCTCTTCCGGTCTCGTACTGGAGCCTCCGTCAGTAGTGTAAAACTTAACCCACAGTTTTACTACGCCGTCCAGGAAAATGGGAAGCAAATTCACTGATTCGCTCTACCGAGGTCCCGTAACCTAAATCGCTTTCACTTTCCTCATTCCCAGCTCTCCTTACAAATTATTTGGTATACAGGCCCAGGTTCGAGTCCCGGAAGTTGTTATTCTCTTTCTTGGATGAAGGAAACTGCCCTATTATCACGTAGATCCGAATATGTGATAATCGGAAAACTAGAGGCGTAGGAGGTGGAGAAGAGGGATGGTCCTAAAAGAAATCCTGGGCTCCACAGTGACACTAGTCTGTGAAAAGGGAAGGACTGGGGAAGTGGAGCGGAGGACAAAGGTGATCACCGAGATGATGGGAATGGATGGTAGCAGGCTAGGAATAGGATCTTTGACTTTGTGACGGGGTTGAAGATAACCACAAGTAAGCAGAGGAAGAGAGAAAGAATTAAGCGGAGGAAAAATAACGGAGTCTCTGGTCCTCGAGATAGGGAAGTTACAGGGTGGCGGTGAATTGCCTCAGTTAGAAACATAAGGACCGAAGAAGAGGGGAAGATGAAGAATGTGATGGCGGGAGATGAAAGGTGAGCCAGAGAATGGCGAGTTACTAAGAGAAAAGGGGCTTAAGAGAGACGAATCGACTTGAATATCAGACTAAAGATTTCGACGCGGTCCATACACATATAACCAAAGTCTATAGAAGAACAGTATGATTAGGAACTAAAACAAAGTAGTGGAAGGAGATTAGCATCTCTTATGGCGTCCCAAAAGGATTAGCCCGTTGTTCCCTTTGCTGATACCTAAGAAATTCGGACACACTTTCTAGCACTAAAGAGGCAGGTTATATTTAAGTGATCCAAAATTAATAATAGTATGGACGTTTATGAAAAATATAGCTCTACAATAAAATGTTGAAGGAATGGCTATTACGATTCACGTGCTCTCTGCGAGTAGGTGCATAAATAGTAAAGACACAAGTCACCGTTACAACAAAGTTGTTCATTGATATGTAAATATACTCTTCTTGCTTACTAAATATCAGAGCTTTCACAGTTTTCTTTGGCATTTTTCACTCACCACAAATTATTGTAGATGTTGTATCGTATCTTGGTTATTGAATTTCCCGCTCTACGCCGAGCTAGCCCCCCTCGAACCCGAATTTCAGCGCACACAGCACAGCGATTGCTCGGCCCTCTCCTGGTGTCAAACAAAGTTAAGAGGAGAACAAATTCCGATGATGTCATAAAAACGCGGGCGCGCAGGGCGTAACAGGCGTGGCTGCGTTCGGAGCCAGCGACACCTGTTGGTTGATATTTGGAAACAAGAGAAGGAATTTCAACCAATTTCAACAGACGCATGTTTTCAATTTATTTATTTGGTGAAGTTGTTTTTTTACCGGCCATGTAATGGGTGTGAAGGAAGCAGCATATTGTTTAAGTTCTCCCTTATTGACAATCATGGCCCTGTTGCCTTTATTACTGTGTTTATTGACGTTTGATCCGAATGTTGTGAGTGGGCAGTATGAGTGGCAAACGAAAGATACATTCGATGAAATTCGTGAACGTATGAGCAAAGTAACTGCAGAAAATTGTCAAATTCAGCATCTGGGAGATTTATATCTACCCGAGAATTCTGTTTCGCACCTACCGGACATCAAGGATATAAACATCAACCCTGTGTTTCCCAACCGGACAGCACTCCTTCATCTCCATAACATGGCTCTCAGTAGATCTTTTTTCTGGAGCTACATCCTGCAGTCGAGGTTTATTCGACCAGCCATAAATGATACCTACGATCCAGGGATGATGTATTATTTCTTATCCACAGTGGCTGATGTATCCGCCAACCCATATATCAATGCTAGTGCCATTTATTTTTCCCCAGATCAATCTTACACTCCCTCGTATCGTGGATTCTTTAATAAAACTATGCCGTTGTTTGCACCTCGAACATTTAGGTAAGTCTTGCCCCATTTTCATACTCGTGACGATGATGGTCAATTCATATTCCCTATGCATGCTTTAGATTTTGCATAGCCTGTAACCCTTAACCGTGTTTACTTTTAGAGCTGACGATTTTAACGATCCAATTCACTTCGAAAAAATTTCGACGTTGAACACCTTCACTGTGCAGGATCTTGGCGCAATCCATAATGGAAGCTTGAGCTCAGATTACACCTCTGACTTCTACAGAATAAATGAATGGTAGTATATTATCTTATTTAGCCGCCTACTAAGCTTAATATTCACTCGTGGGTTAACCAGAAACCCTTTGCTTAATGTTTTAAAAATCCTGTTTAATTAAAAATCAGGTCCTCACCATGTGTAATTGAAAAAAAGCTTCATTGAAACCATTGATCCACTTGCAAAGAATTAAGTTTTAATTTAAATTTGTTGAAATTTCGGAAAAAGTTTATGGCAGTTTTGGTTGAAATTTTTTCCAAGTATTGCATATTTTCAAACTTTGTTTCAGGTATAAAAAGTGGCTACCAGACAATGTTGTGGGAAGGCATGACACAAAAACCACCTATAAAGTGGAAATACGTTATGCAAATAATACTAACGAGACATTCACCTTTCACGGACCACCAGGTATGTAAAATCAATAAATTAATATACAAAATTAGTAAAGAATGCGTGTGAAATAATCTTATTCATTGCAGGTGCTGATGAATATCCTGGTCCTGTGAAATGGACAAGACCCTATTTTGACTGCGAGAGATCAAACGAATGGATAATTGGGGCTGTGGTCCCAATTGCTGATATTTATCCTCGGCACACTGGATTCCGTCACATTGAATATCCAACGTATGTGTGCTGCCCAGTTTTTATTTTCAAATGAATGCACTCATTTGTATGTTTTATTTTTCTTCCATTATATTTTACAGGTACACTGCTATTTCTGTCCTAGAAATGAATTTTGATAGAATCGACATCAATCAGTGTCCAAAAGGAAAGGGAAATAGTGGACCCAACAGATTTGCAGGCACTGCTCGATGTAAAAAGGATACCACTGAGGTAAAGATCCCATAGTATCCAAAATGATGTCTGTATCATTGCTTCTACCATCTATTTGCTAGGTATCTGGTTTGCCACTTTTCTGTATTCCTTCCAATTGGCATACTACTTGGGTGAAGTAGTGATTGAACCTGGATAGAAAGGGCTAGATAAACCTAACATCATCCTCTTAATTGTATTGTTGATGGTTCAGTCCTGAATAATCATTTCATAAGAATCAGTTCTTGTAATAATTGAATATTGCACATGTAAAATCTGTGATCGAAAACATTACCTTGGTCGGTCATGCTTGTTATGAATATTACCTAATGCCAATCACATCTCTTAATGGTGAGTGATGATTGACTTCAAATATTTTTAAGGTTATCATCATCATGATCAATTTCTTTGCTTTTGCAGTCATAAAATGGAGCTTATGATCTGATTGATAATTATGCTTCTAAAGAAATATTTACTTCTTACAAAAGGTATTTCATCTCATAATTTCCCCTAAAAATATAGGCATCCTTGGTAACATGAAAAGTTCACATTTTTTAAATTATCTTACTGCAGACCTATACATTTTGTTCCTATTAAATTGTATTATTGAGGAAAATCTAATGTGTTCAAAAGTGGAAGCTTTTTAGCAGTGCTCAGGGAACGCGTTAGTGACTGAGAAATGCAAACATGAGCTTTAAGTTATTCATTGGCTTAGGTTATATGTTACTATGTAACCTAAGCTCCATATCCGTAGAGAACCATGACATCAATGCTGAGACAGGTTTCTAACCTGCACCTTTGAGGTTTACAATCCAGCGAGTTGCAACCTGGATTTTTCCAATTTTTGCATACACTTAGGATTGAAAACAGTAGAATCTGCTCTTTCATATCAGTTTCTATGTATCTGGCCCTAACTCTGATATCAGTCTCCTTAGGGATGCACTAAGGTTGCCCTTTCATCCGAGACTGAAGTTTTCTTTGCTTTTCTCTTTTCCAACAGCACACCTTAAGCACATCAACACACCAAAGTTGATGCATAATGAAAATATATTGGTTTTTTCCCCTGTTGCTATGAATAGAATCCTTATTTTGGATAACAAAGTGATCTCACAATTTGGTTAAAATCAAACCTAACAAGTACAGCCAGGAATAACTCATATGATACAGATGCTTCTCTGAAATTTCCCATTGTACGCAATTGAACAACTGGATAAAATGGCTGACAAATGAAATAATATATGGACGTATCATCACTGCTGATGGAAATGATTGCATCAAACCCTGATGGAATCATTTCCATCTACAGTCAAGCCCGTTTATAACGAAGTTGAAGGAGCCAAATATTTACTTCATAATAATCAAACTTTGTTATATGTGGACCAGTTTTTCTCAGCCTCTCTTTCACAGGGAATAGCCTTCACTTCGTTGTAACCAGAACTTTGTTATAAACGGGTTTGATATAAGTGGGCTTGACTGTATTTCTTTATGAGTAGTCTAGTATTTGCAGTTTTTGCTCCTCATTGTTTTAATCTTATGTCTGTTTTCGGATGATTAGGCCTTTTTAATGATAGTTTTGTGCTTATTGTGTGGTGATCATATTTATGAATGGGATAAGAAGAGATTTTGCAGTAAATAAGACATCATCACCTGTATTCAGGCCTAAGATTAGTTTGCTCTCCAAACAGTTCTCCTATCAACTCTTCATCGTAACAGATGTATTTTCTTTCACATACTTTGCTGTATGCTCCATATACGAGGGTGGACCCAAAAATAACCGGACTGAGAGCACATTGCCATTCATAGACGTAGTAGAGTGTTCTCCTGCTAGATGTTGTTCGTAGAGACCTTCACAAAACAAGTGCCCATACGGTGACAGTTTGTAGGTTACCGTTTGATCATAGTGTTGTGTTTCTCTTACTGCTGTCGTGTTCCCCCTGCGAAGTCGTTATGGCAGATTTAAAAGAACAAACTGTGTGTCTGAAATTTTGTTTCTTGCTTGAAAAATCGGCAACGGAAGCTTACCAAATGCTTCAGCAGGCTTTCAAGGAGGATGCTATGAGCCACATACAAGTTTTCGAGTGGTTTTGGAGCTTCAAACCTGGTGACTTGATTGTCGAAGACCATGCTC
This sequence comes from Platycnemis pennipes, assembly GCA_933228895.1. NCBI lineage: Eukaryota > Metazoa > Arthropoda > Insecta > Odonata > Platycnemididae > Platycnemis > Platycnemis pennipes. Next base: position 136,381,196 of record OW121846.1, read on the forward strand.
GTTCTGGGCACCCTTCAACATCTCGAAACGATGAAAACATTTCAAAAATCCTCCAAAAAATCAACAAGGGTCGTTGTTTCGCAATAGACAAAATTTCGGCACTTTTATTTGAAAGTCTTAAAATGTTTGCGAGAGGATTTGTGGAGGAAACGCCCAGAACTTTGGCGATCAGGTGAATGGTTCCTTCATCACGACAATGCCCAATGGCCTTACGAATGAATGGCCTCTCAGGGGAGGTCTGTCATTCCCCAACCTCTGTATTTGCCAGACCTAGCCCCGTGCGACTTTTTTCTGTTCCCGAGAATAAAGAAAAATCTAAAAGGGAAGCGTTTTGATGATGTGCAGGCAGTAAAAACAGCTTCGTAAAGGGCACTTGACGATATCGAAGTTGAAGAGTTCCAGCAGTGCTTCAAACTGAGTGAAAAAAGACTTGACTAGTGCATCGCATCTAATAGAGAGTACTTTGAAGGTGACTGAAGGAATTTTTAAAAAACTTCATAAATAATTTTTTTAGAATCCGGTCTATTCTAATCCGGTTATTTTTGGGTCCCCCCTCGTATTTCATACAAGGCCCAGTGATTTCCAGAGAAGCCATGTGATACGCAGTGGCACCATCTTACCTCAACTAACTTTTCAAATTACAATATGTTGGAATCCCCAAGGCTGTACTCTTTGGTGGGCAGGTTTAGGATTTTTGAAGGTAAGGCCATTTCGGATGTTAAAAAAATATAACTTGTTGCTTCCATTGCAGTGTGAACCCATTGATGGTTGGGGTTTTAGGAGAGGTGGCTACCAATGTAGGTGCCAGCCTGGATACCGTCTGCCATCATTTGTTCGCCGTCCCTACCTGGGAGAGATCATTGAACGGGCAACTTCAGAGCAGTACTACAATGGATTTAATTGTGATAAAATTGGATGTAAGGAATTATATCTAATTTGAATGGCTACAATAACTAGTCATTAGTTTTACTGTCATCTGTATGTTGGTCGTTGTCATACCAGTGTATTATTGCATCCTCTTTTTATTTAACCCTTTCATGATGGGGCCACATGTCAGAAAAATTACTTCCCTCACGAATGCCATAAAATATTCTTTGCATTACCAGTACAGAGCTTTCACTATGCTAGGATCCTCTCGGGTACCTGTTTCCCTAACTTGGGTTGGGGCCCAGAGGGGTGTCGAACCTTTTTCTCGGCCACCTGGCCAAGATAATCTTCACCCTTTTGGACTTGGGGTTCTCATTATGGAATGCCGTCATGGTCAACTAATTTTTTATGCAATGGTTTTGAAAAAACATTGTTACTGCAGCCTCTATATTAATTTTATCGGAAACGAATCATTTTAGTTTTACTGTGCCTTTACAGCTTTTAAATGAAATTCTACCATTAATTTTAAGCTCTCTAGCATAAAATCATATCAATGGTTAAACAAATAATTCTGTCGTTTTGTTTCGCACTCTTAAATGATTTTGACCATTTTTCAATGATAAAAATTGTTATAAATTTAAAATATCCTTATTCAGGCTATTGACATCATCAGTGCGGGAATCAAAGACACAGTACTAAGAAATTTTCACCGTGTTAATTTATGAGATAGATTTATGGTCTATGAAACTCTTATTTTTGGAAATTTATGCACAGGGAATGGAAAATTTTCTCTCAAAAATTATTTGAGAATTTTCTATTTCAAGGTGAAGAACCAAGAGAAATATGTTGTATCTTATAATGAATTCTAAATTTTTAGGAAACTGGATATGCAAGTGTACACAAATAATACAGTTAAACAGGAAGCATTATAGATGTGATGTTAGTACTACTTTTGTAGTTGAGACTAATAAATTAGAGAAAAAATAAAAAAGTAGCTACGCTAGCTATCAAAAACTCTTAATAATTTGTGAAAAAGGCCTTAATATACACTCTTTATTACTACTAATATGGTCTATTATTGTTATCTGTCTGTTGTACAGTCTATCACACTAATTTTGTATTCATGCTCTAATCTACTGTAGCACGATATATCAGGTTTCATAAAAAATTTTACCTAGATCTACGTTAATATAGTAAGCCTGCAAGCCAGAACTGTTATTTTCAATTACAAATCACCCGACTGTAGGAGTAAGAAATTCTTCTAAGCGAATGTTATACCTTCAACATTTGTTTGCCTCAGGATTTGAAGGGTTGCCAGAAATCACTGTATTCTTCAGGGGGAAACCATTGACCAACGAAAACAGAACTGGAGTAGTCAGCTGTCATGATTAAATTAGAATGAGTAATTACAAGGAAAAAAAACGTTTAAACTAGTGAAAAATATGGCTGTCAACTCATATGAAAAAATAATATTCAGTTGTTGAACCTAAAAACAAAAACTCCCTAACTAAATAAAACCATGAAAAAATCACTCACTAACCAACTAAATAACTAACAAAAATTAGTTTGGAGATTCCTTTACACATGAACTATGTTCGAAATAATGGTAGAGCTCCGTTTAAAATTTGTAGTTGTAGATATCTAAACATAAGGAATGTACTTAATACTCAATTTGCCAATCACACAAAAACTTCTAAGTTTGTTATTCCACTGCACCAACAAGCAATTGACTGCAGACCCCTGCTGTGAGTGGGGCTCGCACTGTGACCAAGGGTCGACATAATCCTCTCCTGTTGACTGAGAAAGGGTACCTATGGCATCCCAAGAAGAAGTCCTTTATAACACACACCTTTTAGGCCTGTTTAGGGCTAGCTTAGCTGCAATGCCGTTTTAACATGTCATTCGTAGTGAAATGGTTAACAGTAACCCCCTGCCTAAGGGCTATTGAATTTCATTGTTTATGAGTCAATTTTTTATGCATAAATCCCAAACTGTATTATGTACTCATTGCATTTGTTACTCCATTATCAGTTTGGGGTGATTTTACTTTTAGACCTATCCCTAAAATAATATTTAAGTTTCCTCTGTTGATCACAGCAGTTGATGTGGTTTTCCATTAAAGGTGTTCATTTTTAGTCATGGGAGTAACCTTATTAAGTTGGGTATGTGGGTATCATTCATGGTAATGAATGCTTTTCTCATATTATTTGATTTAGTATATGGGCTTCAGTAATTTGCCAAGTGCCTTTGGGCAGCATGAAGTGTTATGCAACTTTGCGTGCTATTCTTGCATCTGCTACCTCAGTCTCATAAATTTGAGATTCACCCCATTCCCCTGAGGTTAAGACGACCTCCCTTAATTGTGTACTTTTGGTAAGAAAAGCACAAAATTAACGTAATTATTTTAATAGTTATGCCTTTTGCCGACATTTATTTTGTCTCCACTCTTCTTGGCAACAAATGACTCCGTATTAAATTTGAAACTATTTCAAATACAGTTGAGCATCTTTAATCCGGCACAGTCGGGACCAAAGTGATGCCAGATTAGGGATTTTGCCGACCTATGGGTCATGCATGGCAATTGGTCTATTTTTGATGTTCGGGATGTGAAAGTCAATTATTTATAACAAAATATATTTGTTTGCCATTTACTGAACATTATTTTAAAGAGAGTCACTGAGAATAATCAGAAAGAAATGGTTTCTTAATGCACAAAATTAACACTTTTAAAGTATTGAAGTTGCACTGTGAGTGCAAATAACAAAGCTTAGCATTGTGTGCATCATATTGCTGTGCATTTGAAAGTGCAATATTACCATCAGAAAAGGGTATATAAAATTTAATATTTCTTATGCTGTGCTTCGCGCAAAATATTTTCTACAGTGCTTGGTTTGTTATCGGCTGATTCAACGCGTGGGGGTCATCGACACAGCCGCCCATCACTACATTGCAGAGGCGATGATTCTTTAACAGTTTTGCTGCAGAGGAATCACCAGTGCATCCTCCTAAATGTAGCCCCTTAAGCGGAGGACACACCCGTGCGTCCCCTATTCATGGAATAAAAATTACTGCCCCTCACAGCAAACATACATCATGCCTGGGGCCTGCAGTGAAATTGTTAAAGACAATCATCCATAGTAGTCTTCCTTCAAAAATTTCAGAGTAATCATCTTCATCCCCACTCGGATTTATTGTTATTAATTACCATTTCAATGATTTCATCATATGTGAAATGTTGTGTGGTGAGAGTATCGTGGCAGCTAACTATCCTTTCCTCTAAATTTACCAATTTGATTTCCTTTAAGTCAGGGTTATGGATGCTGTTTGCAAACTCATATTTTTATCCTCGGAAACATTAAATTTTTTTAATTCCCCACTTCTTTCATTGAAATTAGCCATTCTGCAAATTAGTCGTAGACTGTATCAGCAATGTCTTCAATTTTGTATGCTTACTTCAAGTTGCAGAATAATTCCAGTGTACACGAAACACCAGAAATTAATATGTTTAAATTATTCTGATTCTCGGAATGGGAAAATTAACGTTAAGAATGGGATAATATCTTGGCAGGTTATGAAGCAATGTTTCTGCATTTTTCACAAAGTACCGGGTACTTGGTCATGGCAAAATTGCCTGCTTATGGGTGTTCCCAGACTAGGGATTCCCAGATTAAGGGTGCTCAACTATACCACCATTCAGGTTTAAAAATGTTCTGCGTAAGTTACCAAAAACTTTAATTACATGTTTATGGTAAGTGCCTAAATATGGAATTGGACCTTTTGTTTAAGCAACTGCTTTTTTTTGCTGTAGTCATCATGCAATTCCAAACGCAGTGGAGTTCGGTTTCTTGGTATGTCCATGGCATACCCTGGAGAAAAATTATTTTGCTGTATCAGGCTTGTACCAATCTTAGCTAGATTTAAATCCATGTATTGCTGTGCTACATCCTCTACCAACTTATCAAACTTTCCGGGTCATCTGCTGCAGCGTATGCACTAACTTCGTGTTCTACATCACCAAATTGGCTTAATTTTGGACCACTGAATGACTTTCTGGTAGATATAGCTTTTTCTATTTCACTATTTACAATTTCTTTTTGTGGAAATTAGCCTCAAGTGCATGGAAGTTTCTCCTTGCATCTCAATTGACAGTTCATAATGATGTATGAAAATAGGCTTAAAATTTGTGTCAAAATTTATTTCCTATTGATAACTTGCCCTTTGCACTCATGTCATACATATGTTACACTCGTATTTTAGCAGTATGTCATTTTTTCAGGGTCAAGTACATTATGAAAAAACACAAGAGATAACACTTATTCCACTGTTACGTTAATCACATTGTTCATAGATAAACAATGATTTAACCACTTATTGATTAAAAATAAAAGCACCGAAAGTGAAACTGCCATATGGTTTCGGCATTCGTTTGTTTTTTTTTAAATTGGTACATTACACACTAGATTGAAATATTGTAATGGATAATCATTATTAGTTGAACGATAATATTCCGATGTCTATTATTGTGTAGTTTTTACTTTATCTCGTGAAATGCATCCTTATGAATTATTTCATCATATGTTACATATTCAATGTACCGAATTGCCTAAACATATAGGTATACTTCATATTAAAAATTAGGATGAGTCATGATAATTTCAGTGGAAACTTAGTCAAGAAAGGTCGTCTTATACTTTTTGCCAGAAGTTTATTACTGTGTATTTTTTTGCATTAATTCCAGTTCCCTGTTGGGCATCGATCTTTTAATATTTTTAAGATCTTATGAAAGAGTGTTGATATTTTTATCAACAATATCACAATTATGGAATATTATGGTTCCTATAACATAAGTGAGAAACCAGAGATGATGGCAGCCATATTGTAACTATTTCTGTCCCTTACTACTATTTCTACTCTTGCTCTCCTCCTGAGTATGCCAGGGTGTAAGATTGCATGCATGGAAAATCCCCCTACTGCCTGTTTTCACTTTCTTATTTGAGACCATAATAGGATTTATCTGGTGAGCAAAAATCAATGTACAAACCAGCAGTGGCGTACCAAGGCTACCTTTGCGCCCAGGGCTAACTAGATGGTAGCCCTGGGCACCCCGCCCGCCCCCAGTGGGAAAAATTTTTTTTTACTTAAACTAAAAAAAGATGTTTTTCAATTTTGGTGCCCCCCCCCCCCCCCCTCTTTTAAGGCACCCGGGGCGGCCACCCTGTTCGCACCCCCCTTGGTACGCTACTGCATGCCAGCTTTTTTTCTGTTTTGATGCTATAATACCTGGCTTGTCCAAATGCTTTTGTGTTGTGTTTATTTCTAAACCAAAAATGACAAGTTTGAAATGTTTCCACTGGTATTCTCTCTTTCAGGGGTCCATAAAATGCCAGTCATATGGGAAAAGGCAAGTCCTCTGATGAGAGAAATGTATATGGAGAAATATTATGAGTACAAAAACTTCAGTAAGGGGCCGAAATCGTTGCATGAAACTAAGATCAATATTCATGAAGTTCTCAATTTTATTTTGAGAGTAAATGAGAAAAATTGCAAAGAGTAAGTAATCCATAATACATTAGGCATGCAAAATATACCATACAGTATTTTTTCTGTGTTATAATTAGAAATTAGTCAATACCAAAATTTATCGATTCTCGATACCGATTCATGAAAAATCGATTCTCGATGCCGATACCATTGACCTATACATGTATACATATTTTTACATTTTTTCCTTTACATTATTTTAAAAATGTTCCATGAACTCTAAAAATACAATTTTACAAAAAATTTTGAATGTTCTATTTACTTAGGGAAAAAAAACTGATGTTGCTCTATGAGGACATTATGAAAATAAAAACTGTGTGATACTCAAGTTATATATATTTTTTTACATGAGCATGATTAACTACAAAACATGTTTAGTATTAAATAAAAATGTCGTAACATTTTCAAAATAATGACTATCATGTCATTAGTTTAATTTTAATATGATTAATAATTAGTTATAATGGTAATAAAAACACTAACCTAAATTGTAATTCAAAATTCAAACGTTAAGAAATAAGAATAAAAGGTCATGACATAAATCCTTGAGCACATCAGGTATTTGTTAAAAAAAAAGATTAATATTTAAATAAATTCGCTGGATAGCAAATGTCTAGAGAAATAGTTATCATATTTCCTGCCCCTTTTATAGCAAAATATGGGGATATTCATCTTAGTTAAAAATAACTAAATTAATACTAAGTAAAAGGGGCACTAAGCAAGGATAAAACTTCTTTTTTATAAAAAGTAAAGATTAATATTTAAATAAATTCCCTGGATAGCAAATATGTAGAGAACTAGTTAACATATTTCCTGCAACATTTTTAGCCTCTCTGGATCAAGGCAATTTTGTTTCTGGCCACAAATGTTTCCTGCTGTGCTTAATAAGTTTCTCATTTTTGATGAGAAACTCTCATGTTTTGAGTAGGTATCGATTAGTGATGGACAAATCCAGGTTTTGTATAGATCCGGAACTGGATCCTTGCCTTGGTTTCAAATCTTTGTCTTGGTTTCAGATCCTTAGTGTCAGATAATGGATTCTCAGGGTGTCCACTGACAGGGAAAACCTGGAAAATCAGGAATTATTCGTGAATTCTCAATGCTGGGAATTATTCGTGATTTTCTGGTCTGAGTTGGGAATTTTGAAAATTCTTGATTCAAGACAAAAAATCCTTATTTTATAAATAGGATCAACAACGATGACTTTAAGATTTATATACATATATGATTTGATAACTGTACAAGATGTTATAGATTTACCGTTGGTATGAATGAATAAATAAACAACGAAAAATTAGTTAGGCTCAATATATCGTCAGTGCTGTGATCGAATGTTGTCAAACAGATGCCTTTAGCGTCACATCAAGTGCCCTTTGTTCTCATTCATTGTGCATCGGACTAAACCAAGGACATGATATGCATACAAATGCCTAACTCAATATTTAAACCAATACATGTACCCAATATTTTTGGGCCCGTGTAATTGTTAATTCTCCCAGTGTCTTGTAGCAGTTTTAAAATATCGGTTACGAATACAGTAGAGTGCTGATTATCCGTGCTAATGAAGGGGGAAGCCCAAACAGATAATCTGATCACATTCAACTGCATTCTTTCATTCCATTTAGTTCTCATAAACATTTCGCCGCCTAAAATTAATGACTATTGCTTGTATGCAATAAATATGTTCTATCAATTTGTGGAACAATCGGAGGTGAACCATATTTCGAGACGTGCTATGCGTTCCGTTCTATGCATTCTCGTAACTATTATAATACCTAATACCTACTTGTGGTTATTGCCCGAAATTTCTTTTCAGTTGCCATCAATAAGCATATAAATTCAAGATCACTGTGTATTAAACCGCGTTTACACGATGCATATCCCGCGTGAGTAGATGCGTGAATACATTCACCATCAAAATTAGCATCGTGAAAATATGCTGAATTGCGCAAATGCTTGAATGCGTGGCCACAAAATAAAATTTGGAACATTTGTTCACACATCTGTCCAGCCACGTAATTGCGTGATTCCATGTATCGCGTAAACACACCTTACTCTCATTGTGAGGAATACGACCTTGCAGATTGGCAAAATTTGCTTCACTTTTTTTCAACTTCCAAGATACATCAAGATAGTTGATGCACAGTTGCATGGCAACAGCTCCTCGGAATCGGATTCCTTCATTCGAAACTATAGTAACCCAGGCACACGTCTCTTCTGCAGCAATGAGTGCTCCCCCCTCCAGAGTTCCGAGTCCCTTATCTTTGTGCTTACTCATCCGGCTGTCGAAGTAAACAAGGTCACCGACCATCCCAATTCAGTGGAGCGCATACTATACTCAGTGATTCAGGAGACTCAAAGTAATGCGACACTGTCATCTGCGTTATTGGATAGCCTGTTGCACGAAACCTGTTAGGAGGGCAAAATGTAGCAATTTTGTCAACTTGAACGTGGCCACTGGCTGAGTGTTCAAACAACAGCGGTAGTAGGAAGGGGAGGGGAATGAATAGGAAGAGTAGGGGAGGGGGTTGTTGCTGGATGATAGATGAATAGTCGGCCGTATGGCATTCTGCGTTCTCGCCAATTTTAAATACCCAGCATCCCCAGTTATTCTTTTAGTTTAGTTTACATAGGGAAAAATAGGGTAGTCCGAGACTAAGCGGATCACCCCACCGTTTAATTCTTATTTCGAAAAAAATATGGTGAATAGATTTCTCTAAACTTGTTTAAATTATAGGTCAACTCTTCATAACACGAATAAGGAAGGTTATAACTGTATTACTGTGAAAACTTTCACAAAAAATGTAATTAACAATTAACCATCCAATATCCGTTTAGCCCCCATTAAGGGGGTTAAACGGATCATGGTGTATATTTGTCAAAAAAGGGATATATGTCAGTATATATAAATGAGTGAGTGATAAAATATAAACGTATTTAGGTAATTAATTAATAAAAAGTTTTTTATTTTGATTGGCATCCCTATCTGTCTTACAAACTGTACAGATTTAAATTTGCAAGGTTCTCCAGTGCCGTTATGTGATTTATCAGTTTTTAGGTTCACATGGCTTTGGTGTAGTTTTGCTTGCATATTTTCGGGTGAAGGGAGAACCTCATCACCAGTAGCACTAGTAGAAGCTGTTGGGGCTTTTGACTCCTGCAATAGCTGATCAGATCAGAGCTGCACTCTTGAGAATCCCACCAAACACAACCTTAGATATCCCAATGTTGGGATGACTATGTTGCCAACTAGTGGCGTATTGGTTGTAAAAAGTCTTCAGGGGTTTGAAAACACAATACTTCCTGTGGTTGAAGAACTTGAATGGCATGATGAAGCAAAGTAAATTTGTTAAATAATAATCGCGGATCAAATTAAAATAAATGTTTTGTTTTTCCATGGTTGTCATGGGGGAAATAGTTTGTTGATAACGAGGATTCGAGGCATAACGATATTGAACACGAAAGAGAATGGTTGTATCATTGATTTGAATAAAAACTTAATCCAACAATTTGGTAGCAGAGCGTGGTTATAAGATACACGAGTGAAACTTCCAGGAGGTCAAGAAAAGTGACAAGGGAAAATGTCAGACTTTGGAGTTTCAAGAATCGAGCCTCTAACAAACAAGAATTATGGACTTTGGAGCATGAGATTGGTTGCAGTTCTTAAGGCGAAAGGATTGTATCAAGATATCATTTTCGGTGATGAACCAGAGAAGAATGGTGCTGATGCAGCGGCTGTGGCGAAGTGGGAAGCCTGGTCAAAGAAGAACGACGAGGTCAACATGCTGATCATTATGACACTTTCGGCGGAGCAGGCGTTAGCATGTCAAGGTATTTCCAATGCAAAAGAGTTGTGGCTTTTGTTAAAGAAACGTCATGACGGTGTTGAGAAACATAGAAAGACTCAGTTAATGATTGAATTGGCTAAATTAGAAAAATTAGAGAAAGAAAGCATTGACGGTTATTTAACTAGAGCTCAAACATTAGAGACTCAACTTAAGGAAATGGGTAATAATATTGAAGATTATGAATTAATTATGTACGTAATCGAGGGTCTACCAAAGAGTTTCAGTGAAGTTGCAACAGCGATTTCTTCCAATCCAACGGTGGATTTCGAATTCATGAGAGGAGCACTTTTGCGATATGAGGAGAAAAACAAGAAATCAACCAATGAAGGAGAGGTCAAGGCTTTTAAGGCGAAGGTGCAGACTAAGAAAAAATGTTTCTGTTGTGGCAAAATTGGACATTTTGCTCGTGATTGCTGGCACAAGGACAAGGAGAATTCAATTGAGACTAAAGAAAATTCAAAGGATTTTTACAAGAATAAGAGCAAATTCAAGGGAATTTTCAAAGGAGGCAAGAATCAACATGCATTTGAAGTGAGGGAGCATCACAAGATAAATGCAGAAAATGGAGTCACTTGGATGCTTGATTCGGCGTGCACATCTCACATGACTCATCAAGAGGAGTTATTGATTAATAAGAGGAAAGACAATGTGGAGATCGTGACGGCTGAAGCAGGCAGAAAGATTCACGCTGAATTTCGAGGAGAAATTGAAGGAACCAGCTATCTTGACGATGGTGAGGTAGCATTAACTATAAAAGACGTACTTTATGTTCCAGATTTAAAGAGCAACTTGATGTCAGTTCCAAGTCTGGTCAAGATGGGCAAGAAAATAGTTATTGATGAAGATGGATTTGGAATTTATGACAAGAAAACAGGAGAATTAGTTGCACAGGGGATCTTTGAAGCAGATGCTTTTATGTTTCGAATGAGCACGGACAGCGATGAACGAGAGCTGAAGAAAGAAGTTTGCTTTAGCACAAGCGAAATAAATAGTAATTTATGGCATCAGAGGCTTGGTCATATTAACAATAATTATCTTTCTAGATTGGCGAAAGAGAATCTTGTCAGAGGACTCGAAAATGTGTCGATCAAGGACGACAACTGCGAGGATTGCATTCAAGGGAAACTGACGAGAGCACCATTCAAAGAAGTCGAAATCGAAGGTGCACAGCAGATCTTGGAAAGACTGCACGCGGATTTGTGTGGTCCAATGCAACAAGAATCAATTGGAGGGAGTAGGTACATGCTGACTATTGTAGACGAGTACAGCAGAAGATATTTCGTCGATTTTTTGAAGAGTAAAAGTGAAACTGCCGATAAACTGATCGAGTTTATTGAGAGAAAAGAGAACGAGACAGGACAAAAGGTCAAGAATTTTCGCTCAGACAATGGTACGGAATTTACCAACGACACATTGCAAGAATATTTCAAGAAGAAAGGCATCAAGCACGAGAGAACGACGATCTATTCTCCACAGAGCAACGGAATTGCTGAGAGAGCCAATCGAACGTTGGTGGAAATGGCTCGAACGTTACTCATTGCAGCTGGATTAACACTGATGTTTTGGGCAGAAGCCGTGTGGACTGCGAGCTACTTGCATGATCTTTCACCTACGAAGAAGAGGGATCAAGTTCCACTTGAGATTTGGAAAAACAAGAAACCATCGGTCAGACATCTCAGAGTTTTTGGCTGCAAGGTCTTCTACAGAAATGAAGATGTTCAAAAAAAGAAGCTTGACGTGAGATCAAAGGAAGCTGTGTTCGTGGGATACTCGAAGAACAGGAGAGCCTACCGAGTATTTGACTTGAGTGACAGGAAGATTCACGAGAGTCGAGACGTAAAGTTCATTGAAGAAAAAATGGGTTTTCAGAAGAAGGAAGAAGACGTTGGTTATGACGAGACTAACTACGTTTTTATCCCAATTGAGAGGCAAGAGAATCGAGACGAACGACACGAGGAAGAAAACAATTCAGGAATTATCCATGACGTTGTTGAAGATTTTCAAGGACAATTCGACAGTGATGATGATTCATCTCATAAAAATCCGTTGGTAATTGTTCAAGCTGGAGAGAGAAGAAGAGGGAGAAAAAAAGGTGACACGAATGATGTCCTGAAACAGAGACACCAAGAAGAATTAAAAGGAATAGAAGATGAATTAAGACAACGAGGAGTAAGAAGGTCAACGAGAGAGAAGAAGGAGCCCGATTGCATTGTCAATATGGTGCAAGAAATCAATCCAAGGAACTACAAAGAAGCAATCGAGTCCACGAATGATGTCCTGAAACAGAGACACCAAGAAGAATTAAAAGGAATAGAAGATGAATTAAGACAACGAGGAGTAAGAAGGTCAACGAGAGAGAAGAAGGAGCCCGATTGCATTGTCAATATGGTGCAAGAAATCAATCCAAGGAACTACAAAGAAGCAATCGAGTCCAAGGACAAGATCAAATGGATTGAAGCAATGAACAAGGAATTGAAAAATATGAAAAATTATCAGACTTGGGATATTGTTAACAAGCCAAAAGAGGTAAAATTAATTCAAAGCAAATGGGTTTTCAAGAAAAAGGGAACCAAAGATGCAGAAGTATACAAGGCAAGACTGGTAGCTGATGGTTCACGACAGCGAATGGGAGTGGATTACAAAAGCTCTTACAGTCCAGTGATGAAGCAAGAGTCATTGAAGACACTGTTGGCAATTGCAGCGAAGAAAAATTACAAAGTGGAGTTCATTGACGTCGAAGCAGCGTACTTGAACGCAGAATTGGACAGGCATGTGTACATGAATCCACCAAAAGGAGTAAACATTGAAGAAGGGAAGATATTTAGACTAAAGAAGAGTTTATATGGACTTCCAGAAGCAGGAAGATGTTGGTTTAAGAAATTATCTGGAATTTTGAAGGAATTGGGATTGAAACCATGTAAAGCAGATCCATGTGTATTTGTCGAAGAGTCAAAGAAGGGATTTTTGGCAATTGGATGCTACGTGGATGACTGTATAATTGTTGGTGACAGTCAAAAGAAGATTGATCAACTGGTGGAAAAACTGAAAAAGCAATTGAAGATTAAGGTGTCAAAGGAGGATGAAGTGAAGTTCCTAGGAATAAAAATCAAAGAAGAAAAAGAAGGATTTATCATGGAACAATCAAGCTACATCGAAGAAGTTATTGAGAGATTCGGAATGGAGAATTGCAATGGAGTGAAGACACCAGCAGCAAGTGGAGTCAAACTTGACGATTGCGAAGATTCGGAGAAAGCAAACAAGGATTTGTACCAAGAAATACTTGGATGTATTGGATATTTGGTGAGAGGGACGAGGCCGGACTTGGCATACACCTACAGCAAACTATCGCAGTACTCAAAAGATCCAAGGATGATTCATTACGAGGCGTTGAAGAGAGTTTTGAGATATTTGAAGGGGACCAAAGGGTATCGTTTGAAGATTGGCAGAGAAGTTGGAAGACTGGAGATTAGTTCAGATGCCAGTTGGTGTACCACTTTGGATTCGAAATCATTTGGCGGATATTCAGTGAAGATTGGAGACGCATTGATCAGTTGGAGAAGCGGAAAGCAGAAGATGGTAGCTTTATCAACTATGGAATCGGAGTTGGTGGCATTATGTGATGGAGTTTGTGAGGGCATCTGGTTGACAGAGTTGTTAGAAGAGCTGGGACAATTTGAAGTTGTTGAACGACCAATAAAAGTTCGAACTGACAGTCAATCAGCATTGAATTGGAATGACAATGAGAAGATCAACAAAGAAAACAAGCACATCAGAAGAATGTATCATTTTGTCAAGGATGAAATCAAAAATGGTGAGGTGGTTCTTCATCACGTGGGTTCAGCAGACTTGGAAACTGATGTTTTGACCAAGGACGTCAGCGAAGCATTAATGAAGAAGCACATTCCAAACTTGAGTTTAATTATTTAAAATTTGTCACGCGAAAGGAGGAATTTGAAGCAAAGTAAATTTGTTAAATAATAATCGCGGATCAAATTAAAATAAATGTTTTGTTTTTCCATGGTTGTCATGGGGGAAATAGTTTGTTGATAACGAGGATTCGAGGCATAACGATATTGAACACGAAAGAGAATGGTTGTATCATTGATTTGAATAAAAACTTAATCCAACACATGAGGAGGTGGTAGAACCAGTTCTATATCTAAGTTTTCGCATAGGTCAGCACAAACCAGAGTCAATCAGTGACTACCATAGCCATCTAATATCAAAACAACCTTACCTGCTGTTTATTGAAATTATGCACCCATTCTAGGAAAGCTTCTTCAGTTACCCATCCTTTTTCTGTCATCATGACCTGCGTCTCAGGAGGCGTACCGATCATGAAATCATTCCTCTTGCGCACTCCCTTAAAAAGCATGAATGGTGGAATGTATGAGCCAGTTGCATTCAGACACGCTATTACTGAAACGTTTTCACCACGCTCTACACTGATCATACTAATGACTTGTCGGCTTCCCTTCTCCGCTGCGATATTGAGTGGATGATTACTCAAAGGAAAGGAAGTCCTGTTTCAACTTGTTTATATATGCACTCAGGTTTTCCCTTCAGATTAAAGCGATTGAGGACCTCTTCCAAGGCTTTATCAAATTCAGCACCTTTTTTAGATGCATTCCATTTATTCCTGCTCTCGAACATCCCTCTGGTTTTATAGTAGATAGATACCAGTTTTGTTTGAGGAATCTATGGAATCATTCTTTGCCAACCATTTTTGCTTCCTGGTTAAAAGTGGGATCGAATGCTATGCGTTCGCAATAATGAAAGGTATATTTCCTTACCGTTTTTGGTTTCAGCCCAAATTATCATTTTGACAGATGTAATATACTATCTGCAAATCTTTTTTTAGGATTTGAGATCCATTACAGGTTTACCCCCATGACTTGGACTATACCATTCAGAGAATAAACCCTTCTTTGAACCAATGTGTAAGGTACTGCGTAGTTTTCGGCAGCTTGGCTCAGAGTTATAGCTTTGGATTTAACTTTCTGCACACCTCTTTCATGGCTATTTCTGACCACGAATGTCGGGACGTCCTACGAACATATGTACGCACCATCTACAGTAAGAAACCTTAATTAATGTTAAAGATAAAAGCATAAGTAACAGTGAAGGTCATGATCCGTTTAGCCCCGCATAGCAAATGTCAATTTAAAAAATCGTATAAAAGTAACTGAATATATAATGATTGAACACTATTTAGTGTATCATTGATCAACAGCTACTACTTCATTAGATTGAGAAAAAATTGAAAATATAATGTACATTGAGCAGAGAAATCCTTTGATGTTGTTCACAAAAATTACAGTGACGATAAAAAGAAGCCCACATGGTTCGGCGACGCTTCCTAGAATGGCCGCCGACGTGAGCGCGAGACTTTCAGCCACTTGTCTATGTAGTACATGTATGTTCAAAAAGATTATTCACTCAGCATTAAACCCAGCAATACAGAAGATGTATATTTTTGGATTGGAGAAGCGACAGACTGTAGCGAGATCGGTTCAGCCCCATGATCCGTTTAACCCGTCTACCCTACTATGACTTAGTTATAAAAGTATTTTAAAAATCCTGTTTAATATTTAGAGTACTTTACTGTAAGTACATTGTAAGTAGGCTTACTGGTAGGCTATGCAATATATTTTTTACAAAATTTTCTATAATTGTTTGAGAAATCTAATGGCTGATGTTTGTTACATATACATTTTGTTAGAAAAAAGATGATGTGGGATACTAAAGACTTATTATTTTTTTACTTTTTTCTATCTAGTCTACCGGTACTAAAATTTACATTCTGATTCCGAGTGAACAGAAAATTGAGTCTTTGAGACTTAAAATTGAAAAGCATGACTAAAAAATATTAATGTGGAAAATCATCATTCCAAGAACAGTGGCTGAATGATGAAGACTTTAGCCAATGGGTTCTTTAAGTTCCTCTTGTAGAAGAATGTGTAATTTCTCATGGAAATGCTAATTTAGAAAGAGAATTTTCAATCAACAAGTAGTTTATCTTTCCGAACCAACAAAGAGAGTCTCTTACTACCAATAAAACTACGTACTATTTAATTACTTTAATTTATCAATTATTTCTTATTTAATTATTTTATCTATATTATACATTGGGTTAAACTAGAAAAAATCCATATTCTACATGGAACTTGAAAAGCATCACTTTAACTTGTACAAAAACTACGATAGCCTGGAAATTTTTATAAATTTAGCCTTGAAAACCTTGAATTATGCTTGAATTTTATATTTTGACTTTAGTGGACACCCTGATTCTGAATTTCTTTTCTAATCCCATATTTAAGTCTATACAGAAAAACAGCAACAATAGTATTTCCCAAAAAGAAGTAAATTTATAGTAATAAAATCAACTTCCTATCATCAATGTGGATATTGTTTTCCTGGATCAAGATTTATGGATACAATAACTATATGTTATTACTTCTAACATAAGTTCGCATTTCTTATCATATACTCATCAAACAATACATTTTTGAAACCTATAGAACTATTCATTAGAGAGCAGTTAAAAGAAACATAAGTTCATTTTCATTAATATTTGATTTATTTTCCGAAATATAAGATCCTAATGATACCATAATGCATCACCCTCTATCCAGAAAGGTTTTCATGTAATTATATAAATATGACTTCTAAGCGTATCACATGCCAAGAATAATATAATATAGAATACAAAATCAGAAACATAAAATCAATTAAGTGCACAATGTGTTTACATTAACTTGGGATGCAGTTGTAAATAAAATCCTTGAATGCTTTCAAATTCTTTTTTAGAACCAAAAAATTTTTAATGCAGTAAGGAGATTCACATTGTGGAATATCTGGGGATTCAATTTTTAAGACGATAAAATTATTATAGAATATTTGAAGCTGCTAAACTAATAATTTTGCAATGTAGCCTTTAAAATGATATTTATGAGATTAATACTCGTAAAGAGAGGTTGTGTAACTCGGATCATGAAATGAGATGAGCCTTTTTTCATGCTACTAGGAGCAAAATAATGAAATACATATGTGTATTGGCTTTTCTCTCCATTATTCGCAAGAAAAACGGTAGAATGACATGTGGGGAGCCTGCATTCTCCGAACTGTGGTAGGCTGACAATAGCAGGGTGGAGTTGTGTACTGCAGATAATTAAGTTCAATTCTTATCGCTGTTTAAAATTTTTCTTTCAACCATTGAATCAAAAATTTTATCATCCTTAATTCCCAACCCATGTAGGCATGTGGATACAGACTTTTTTATACTTTAATCGCTTAAAATAGATTAAAAATGCATCACTTAAAAAACATTGCAAAGTTAACATGTTGTTTCTACAGTTTTAACTCTGTTATAAAATATTTTCCAATCTCTCTTATTAATGCCAAATTTAATAATTTTTGTTTAATTTGTTGACTTATATATTGACATGAAATTTCTGATAATTACTTTTTTTAACTGCCTGCTTGCCTTACCCTAGGAATACAGCATGGACGGTATTACTGGCAAAGTTCAGGTTCAAACGCGTGACCTACTGCACACTAGCTCTCATTTTTAACTGCTATCATCAACTATCATCGGTTCATGCAAGTCCGGCGAATGTAGTTGACCTGCGTGACATTCTGCTGTATTTTTTTTCTGTGCATCCCGGCCTGTGGAGAAAGAAGCCAAGACGTGTTTCTTTATTTTGCTCTAGTAGCACGGTTAAAATTTTCAGCTCATTTCGTGACCCGAGTTACAAATCCTCTCCTTGTCAGTATCTACCATACCTTCATTCTGTTCATGCTGGGCATTGATCACTAGACCGCGAAATTTAAACATCTCTAATCCGGATCCGAATTTATACCGTCTTGGGGTATGGTTTAAGCAGCGAATGAAATGCAAGTGGGGCTTTGGAATAGACCCGACAATCCCTAATTTTTTAGTGATACATTCGTAGCACTAATTTAAACAATAAAGTATAAAAAAGTGAGTATTTAGATGTTAGGGTTTTAAATTGATTGATAAAATTTTTGATGCAATGACTGAAAGAAAATATGAAACTGAAATGGGAATCGAACTTCCTTTCGGACACTAACTCTCGATGTGCGCCTGATTCCGGCGAATGTAGGCTACCCGCATGGCATTCTACGTAATTTTTCTCGTGATACTGGGGCAATGGGAAAAAATTATATCTTTATTTTGCTTCTAGTTGCATGGAAAATTTTTCATCTAATTTTGAGACCATATTTACTCAACCTTTCTTTGTCAATATCTAACACACCTATATTCCATTCACAGGGTGCTTCGATCATTAAGCCGTGAAAATTTAAAATATACGATCTGACCGTCCCTGATATCGAGGTATCGGTATTGACTTTGCACTATCGATTCTCAATACCGATACCAACCCACGAGAATTGATGGTATCGAGAATTGACACATTCCTAGTTGCAATAAGACTTAGCAAATTTGTCCTTGGGCTGAAATACTTAGTGTTTTATAGTAAAGTATACTTTTATACTTAAAGTATAAGCTAAATGGATTATGTGTTAGCCTATAAAGGGTCCATGAATGAAACTGTTGAGGGGCATTCTATATTGAAATTTGAGTGAAAATTTTATGTCATTGATGAGTAGAATAACCGATTATCTCTGTGTATAACCTCTATGAGAAAGGAGCACACCTTCAAATAAATTTTAAGATTTTTTCCTATGCATACATATTGATACATAAATATTTCTGAATTTAAACAAAATCTAATTATGTGGCTTTTCCAAAACATCATCATGTATGTTATTTCCTCTAGTTTCATGCTACATGATTAGTTCGTTTAACCAAATCGAAAATTTAAATTTAATGGCCATAAATTATTTCTCTAATTTACTTAGTGAGCAATTTTGAGATTCATGTGTTATTGAGATGTGGGCTGAATTATGTTGGCATACTAGGTTTGAAAGAGAGAAATTGCTGAAAGATACATAAGAATTCTGAAGCTACATTTTTTTCAGATGGTTCCAAAGTCACATTCTTCATGTAGTCACTTTCACAATATTACATTTCTATCTCACTGTTATTCTCACCCCACCCTTGATCAATGGAATGGCAGCTCAGGCTTTTTTATCGTTCTAACAAAAGCTGATAATTTTGTCTGTGGGCATTCTTAAAAATCTAGATCGGTTGCAGTTTGGTTCCCTCATTAACTCCCACTGTTTTATGAAATTTGTTCCTTTTTCCCTATGAGGCTTTTCACCCTTTAAGCCAAGCATTGAGTCTGGCTGTACTAGAAAAATAAAGCAAACAAAATTTATCGAAACTGTGAGTATCCTTTGGTGAGTAGACTGTCAGCATGTATCAATTTTATGTGTCATTCATGTCATTTGTGTGTCTTTTATCGGCATCTTTCTCTTTTCCCTGCAAATGTGTGGAAATATTGTACTGTTGTTTGAACCTTGGAAAATTATATACTGAGTATTACATCTTGGTCTTCAATTTTTTTCCATTTCTTCCACTAATTACTCACTCACAACAAAGTTTATTTTTCGCAACATTTACAAAATACTCTTTAAATATTTCTATAAAGCTTCACTTTTGGTATATTTCAACTTTATCTACTTCATTCATTTTGTGTGTCCAGCCACTTCTTACTTAAAATTTCATTCTTTGTTATTAGAGCAATTGCAACCTTTCTAGCTTTGTCTGACTGTAGCCTTACTGTGGATGTTTTACATTTTTGTTGTTGATTATTCATTTGTGGCACAGTTTTTCAGTGCTTGAATAAAATAATTGTTTACTCTCCAACCCTATACTCATACTGTCTACCCCATATGCTTGGTCTAATTAAGTCTTAGCTACAGAATATTCAAACTATCGTCGTGTATTGTTTGTAGTATAAAGTTTGAAATGGCCAATTTCTCACAATTTCTAAAACATGTAAAATTTGTAGTATAACTGTTCCTAATTTGTTACATTTTCATGACAAAGGTGTTAAATTTGATTTTTTTTGGGTGTGTGTGAAATTTCTCAACATCATTAACACTGATGTAACCATATAAAATGACTCGACCTACCCAAGAATTCACAGCTGTTTTGAACCGTTTGGAGGCCTAGACAGCCCACCTATTAATACATTCAGTACAGATGCTCAGCTCGCCCATTGGCGGGCTGAGCATCTGTACCCAGGAGTGGCGCCCACCAAACGGCGGGCTTGGTCCCTTTCAAATTATAATTCAGTTAAAGTTCAGTTTCTGGGGTCGGTTAACAATTTCAACTTAGCAGCGAATGTGTTAAACCTCTCTCCCCCCTTCCACACCGTCAACAACCCCCACCCTAATACCTTCAACATGGGCATATATAGTAGAACCTCGTATTTGCCTTATTGGAACTAACTTTTTCCCCAATTAACAACTTTTTCATTGCATACCATCAAATTACCTATTTCTCCAATGTATGTAAACCTCTTGTTTACACAACGCCATTTTACATTTCCCTGTTATTTGCATCACAATGCGTTAGAAAAAATAATTCTATGACATATAATCATGCATACTCTTTTATGTAAAGCACTTTTTCACCTTTTTTCATGCATATACATTTCAAAAACATGAGACAGTGACATGCTCTATTTTATGGAAGAATTGGAACCAAGCAGGGCAGTACATAGCACTACTGGTGGCGGGAAGGTGAAATACTTATACAGTGGAAGCTCTATATAGCGAGAGCCCTCGGGAACTGAAAAATCACTCGCTATATAGAATTGTCGTTGTAACCGAAGGTAATTAAATAATCACCCCACAGCTATATTTTGGGTTATTTTTTGTGAGTGGTGAAAATATTCCAATGAGATTGCAATTAAAAATCAAATTTTCGAACATTTCATTTACCCATGATCGTATCCACTTTCAATTACATCAAATTCTATGTTCTGTGTCACATGCTGGAATATAATAAGTCGAATTTTTACACATAAGCCCTTGCCTCAGATGGCTGTACTTTACGACGTGTTAATTATATTGCCATTGCCCCGATTGTTTGGATGTGCCAATTATGTATCACAATTGCAAGTAATGGCAATGCAACTAACTATTAACTGCTAAACCTTCAGAAACCAGAAAAAAGTCATACCATCTACCCCTCCAAAAATAGTTGAAAATGGTAAGTGACGTCTGCTATATAAAGAAATTAACTGGGATAAAACTAAAGGGGATTTAGTTCCACGCAATCACCGGATTGCTATCTTCTCCAGGTTAGCAGCAGAAATAAAGGAGAGAACAACCTTCATTTATTGTAAGATTGCCTCCTTTAAAATGGTGTAAATCGTCTCTGACAACAGCGGACTTGGATTTGTCGGAGTCTTAGAGCCAATTAAAACCAGCATTTATGCAAAATAATTAGTTATAAATTGTCTTGGACTGCAATAATTATGCATGGAATACATCTTTAATTTATGGAAACATACCTTTAACAAGTAAGTCCACAATTTCAAGCAATTGCAAGTTCAAAATTGAATTTCATCAAATGGTTTCGAACTGGGTGAACGCAATATCTGCTAACGTACCAACATATAGCGGCAGCATCGGGAACTTACTTTTTGAAACGAATACCAATGGGAGGCACTGGAGGATGAAAAAAGAACAGTGAAATTCACAGGCTTATGAGAAATAAATATTTAATTAATAAGGATGCATAAGGGCATTTTGTGAATGGTCAAAACGAACATTTGATCATAAAAGTGGGCAGAAAAATTTACCATTTGGCATTTAATGCTTTTAAAAAGAGCACATAAGCACAACATTTACCTCTCATAATAGTGAATGACTGCAGTTGGGGCAGGTTGTTGTCCTCGCGATTACCGATTTATTTTACAAGTAAATCATAGGGTTTTAAATGGTTCCTTCCAAATCCCTCTCTAATTCGAGCTTCTTGCTATATGCCATACTCGTTGTATGGGGCTTCCACTGTACTCATAATCTCTATGCCGGGAAGAGATTCATGCTATGGAATGAACGCAATTAGGATGCAATTTAGGAGTACCTTTGGAAGTATATTTAAAGTGTTCCAAAGTAGATATAATGAAGAATGAAAATTATTTTTTTACCCACACATGATGAAATGTTAAAAATGCAAGAACTGAACTGGTGCCGATAACTGGGATCATTTGGGATGCCTTGATTTAACAGATTTACTGTAAAGGGTTGCAGCATAAATTTATTGAAACTTATTTTTTGCATCAAATCCACACTGAATCAAACACAGTATTATGCTAAGACATTTTTGAAGCTTGATTACTGCTTGCACTAGCTGAGCGGTGAAGTAGCTCAGTTTCTCATGTGTTTTAATGTTATCCCCAATAACTTAGGAATGCAAATTTTACCCTATTTGGCAATTGGAAGTTGGAGTGAAATGGAATATTTTTAATTCAGGCTCAAATACAAATTGTGAAACAAGTGGATTCTCATGATGCATTGATCTGGAGAAACATTTAAGGTTACTGGTCTCTACGATGGATAAGAGGATATCAATGCTTGGAACTGTCTTAATTCAGGAGCTTATTGTGACGTCCTATGTTGGTGGAAAGATAATTTTGTCTAGTTTGTATTTCACATTATCCCACCAATATTTACCTTAAATGCTACATGTATTTCACCATAATACTCAAGCTGAAATCGTGAACCCTGACCCGGTTTTATAATATCTGATTATTTAATTTTGAGGTTAAAAAAACTAGGGGAGAGCAAACTTCCACAGTCAAATGTTTATGTAAATATCATTCATTCAGTGTACTTTTTGAAACCTGAATTTTTGGGCCCACCAAAGTAACTGAATGTCTCCATGAACTGATGGTTAATGTTAACCAGGCATAAAACCTTCGTGTCACGTATGATCTGTAAAATCAACCAAATCCACTATTTAATAAAGTAATGGCATCTGTTGCAGGTACAAGCCTCAAGATCTGCACCTCAATGGAGGGATTGGGTTTGGAATGGAGAAACAGTTTGAAAATGAAGCAAAAATGGCTGTCCGTCTCGCCAATTTCATCAGTGCTTTCCTTCAGGTATTTTACTGATTTCCCTAAGTGTGTCTGACCTGAAGCTTCACTATAGATTTATGTTGAGTCTTTTAACTATCCATCTATGTACATAGCTTATCTCTGATTTAATTCCTGTCATGTGGATCTAATAAATAATTTTTATGCCCATGGTAGCTTGGCCCAATTAGAGAAATTTTTACTTTTGTCATATGAAGTATCGGGTGTGTACCCCACTACTTGTTGTCTGTATCATCTGTAGAAACTTTGCCATGGTGCATATCAGCTCGTAACTTCATTAATTATTACTTAGCTAGTTTTCAATCCATAAATTTTGTCGTCATTGTTATTTTTGTCTCTTTTCTTAGGTTTCTAATCCAAAAGAAGTATATACTGGAAAGTTAGTAGCTGATCGGCCTCTGACAGAAGATCAAATGATTGGAGAAACTTTGGCTCTGGTGTTGGGTGACACCAAAATATGGTCGGCAGGAACATACTGGGATAGGAATAAATTTACCAACCGCACTCTCTTTGCTCCATTTGCATACAAGAAGCAGTTAAATACTCGAGATTTCAAAGTTGAAGATCTAGCCAGATTGAATAAAACAGGTACTCTCTTTGTGGTATAATTAGGTTCTTAGGTGCCCCAACTGCTAAGGTTTTATCAAACAATTTAATTTACACCTTTACTGCTGACCGTGTACAGTAGAACCTCGTTTTTACGAATCTCTAATTTACGAAATGACACCAATTTACGAACCATTCCATTGGTCCCGATCTTCGTATATAGGAAAACCATTTAAAATGACCTCTATTTTACGAAACCTCGATTTTATTGATTTACGAAGTGAGAGGCCGGTCCCTAGGAGTGATTGACCTCTGTTTTACGAAGTTTTTGAAATGATTTTGTAGCACTGAACTCAGCACAACGGAATAACGATCGCTGTACACCGCGACAGCAGCAGCTGAAGCCAGGTAGGTCATGTTGAGAGGGCCCTCGGTCCAAGTATTTCATATGGGAAAATGTGGAAAAATCGGTTGAGCATAGTGCTTTTTGAAGTGCTTAAACTGTAGCAAAAATCCCAGAGATTGATCATCCAAATCGCAATTCAATCCTGATTATATGATCCAAGGATAAAATGTTCAAAGACGCATGGCACGACGCCTAATTCTCGAAAAAAATGCCCCAGTTCATAAAATAACCGGATTAGTGCATGGTAATTTCTATTCCTTTCCTGATTCTATTTCTATCATTTTGTGTATTTTGAATACCTAACTCGTCGTCACAAAGGTTCCATATTTTCTCTGGAATTATTTAAAATTAGCTTTAAGGTAGCCGCCGCAACCCCAATTCAGAACTTACTTCAGGCTTTCACTTGAAAATAGCATTCCCGTGGGAAGTTCTTTGCTGCAGCTGTCGTGGAGCTTAGTTTCATTAAAAAATACTAATTTTGCAATAATAAATTACATATAAGTATTCAAATGATGATGCAATTTGATCATTTAATTTTTCATTTGAAGTGTTTTACGCGGTTAGGTAAGAATTTGCGATCGCGTCTTTGAGATCGCGGTCGCTTTCAATAGCCGCGAGCAAATAGTTCTCGTAAATCACCGCTAGGTGTCAGCACTATAGAAAGCATCTTAAAAAAGAGGGAATTTCAAATTTACTCGAGTCAAGTTCTAAAATTGACAAATCAGCTGCGAAATATTATTAAATGTATTTCAAACGATACGCTTTCTTCAAAAAAGGCATTTTCTGATCTTTTCGCGGAAATATACTGGGTCAGTTGGAACTTTGTTTTGAAATTTCCTAGTTAAAATGTATCCCTGGCTTTCCCATGTTAAAATGGCTTCTTTAAACACAAATCGACTAGCACTAAATATACCCCTTTAGTTAATTAAAGCATAAGTGCACATGCTTAAAATACTCTGCGGGATGAGTTAATTCTCTTATTCCCCTTATTTTGAGATCTACCAACTGAACAGCTACAAGAACTTAATTCAGTTGCAGCAGCTGAGTTCATACCATCATACATTTATAGAAAAATATACACCTGTTTTCTTTTTAATTCATGCCTGTTTCATTCTTTTTTACTAAAGTGAGTCTCATAGCCTTAGGAATAACGCCTATGCTATACAGCGAATCAATACAATTGAGGTGTAATTTTTAAATCCTTTCAATTTCTTGCAAATACACTGCACACAGAGAATTTCTCGTAATATCTGTTGTTTTTTCCCAAAATGAGCAGATGACTATTATTTATTATAGTAATTAGTTTGATTTCAACCCTATCATAACTATTTGACAAGTTAAGTGCAGCATAGTGTTTAATTGCATTGAAAGTATACTCACATTCTTGTCACCAGAGTTTTAGTAGACGTACATTTGTCGCAGATCAAGCCTCTTATGTGCATGATGTGCCTCCATGTACATAGCTCCATGCTGTGCAAGGTGTTGCCAGAGCATGGGAGTGTCACCGCAAAAATTATATCCTACTGTTGGAGATCAGCTGGTTTTGGTGACACATCAGTTCTGGAGACAGAGGAGTTAGTGGAAGATAACCTCCAATTTACAAACCCTCTGATTTACAAAGCTCAAATTTTTGGGTCCCTTCAACTTCGTAAAATAGAGGTTCTACTGTAAATTGATTATGCTCTAAGGATGCTGGCCTTTTTTATATTCTTCTAATTGTTTACAGAAGTTGTCTATTGGATTAAAATTAGAGATGGAACAAAAAGCAGATTTCTCAAATTCGAATATGGAACTTTAATATTAATCAAGACTTGAGTATTCAAATACCTTGAATTTTGAATACCTCAAATGCTAGAATTGCAATTAATATATTGAATGTTATTCTGCTTATTTAATTGTTGTAGTAATAGGTTAATTCTCAATTACATTAAAAAATTAATTCTGGTTTTAAAATTTCAAATGCATAGTGACATAACTTTACTGCCAATTATGGACTGTGGAATACATTAACTTTAATAAGCATAAATAAGTGAGCTGAAAGTTTTACTACACCTTCAAGTTCTGTCCATTTTTAAGTAACCACAAAGTGAAATCAAAGTTCAAGTAAATTAGAATTTATGGAAAAAATTTAACTGAATTATTAACCTCAGATCTGAAAGAATGAACTCTATTAAAACTATGACAAGGTAAAAATTTTGAGCATAATTGGTGCACAATTTGGTAAGGATCTACTGTCAGTATAGTATGTCGAGACCCATGAGTACGATAAGCCAACTCTTCCAAAAGAGAAACCCAATTTTGATGCAGTTGTGTAATACTGGTAATTATTATTTCTCAACTTCTCACTACTCTTCATGCTGACAGCCTTGTGGCCACTGCGGTCCCAGTTTAGTTTTAGTCAAGTCTACAGATTCATAGTAGGGTGTTACAAATTTCACAACAACTTGTAAATTTCAAAATAAATAAAAATCATTTTCTTCCAACTGTCAAATACATCATTGGCTTTAATTTGTTGAAAATTCAATTTAATATGATGACAGTTAACAAAATAACAAGCACACAATTCATGGTCATTGGATTTTAAGTCCTGAGAATCGTTTTAATCCGAATGAAATGTAGTAAAAGTTTATCTATGATGCCAAAAAAATGTCTTTATATGAATAAATATAGAAATGAGCATTCCATATATTGAATTACAATTGGTTTCCTCTTCTGGAAGGTGTAGCTAACTTGGGGGTCTCCACGTATTCTCGACAATGTTCAATGGAAAATAGCTCAAAGAGCAGAGGCATGAGTTCTCAGTAACTCTTACATAAAATGCATTAGCTACTGTATGAAACTATGATTTGGAAGAAGAGATTGTGCCTCTTATAAATTAATGATGAAAGTGTAACATGGTAAAAGCGATCGAGTTAGCCGCTCGTTACAGGTGGAAACCAAATTGATGATGTTTACAAACGTTGATGATGTTTACGAACTCTAAGATTTGGAGTCATGACTAGCAGTGATTAGTTTCGGTGCGTTACTTGGTGAAAAGACAACAGTTTTGCTGGAATTACATTCATTTTAACTGTTGTATTTCTACTATGAATTACGTGGCAAAACCCATCAACAGACTCGCATCTCCTGTTCTGTGTTCTGGTGTGAGCATCCATGGAGAAACAATCAGCATGCTATGATTCGCTGATGACATAGCTCTCATAGCAGAGACAGAGAAGGATCTAAACAAGATGCTAACAACCATGGAAAGGACAATGGCCAGACATCAGCTGAAGATTATAAAGAAGAAGACTAAGATATTGGTGTGCAGCAAGAGAGAAGAGGCCAAAACCAACTTTATGTTAGGAAAACAAAAACTGAAAGACTTCTGTTACCTGGGAAGCTGAGTAACCAACGACGGACGAAGCAAGAAAGAAATAGTCAGTAGAATATCCCAGGCAAAGAAGGCATTCTATCAAAAGAAGAATCTACTAACAGCTGTAGATACAAGCTTAGAAGTTAGGAAGCAATTCATTAGAACGTATATCTAGAGCATGTTTCATTACGGCAGTGAGGCATGGACGATGCTGCAGTGGAGAAGATAAGGGTGGAAGTATTCGAAATATGGTGCTACTGAAGAATGGTGAAGATAAAATAGATCAACCGAGTGACAAATGAAGAAGTCTTAAGAAGAGTGGGAGAAAAGAGAAGTCTGCTGAAAACTATAAAAAGAAGACGGGACAACCTAATCGGCCATATCTTAAGACATGATGGCCTGATGAAGACAATCGGCGAGGGAAGAGTGAACGGGAAGAATGGAAAAGGCAGGCCTTGTATGAATTATATAGAACAGGTCGTAAAGGATGTGAAAGAGAGGAGCTACGTTAATATGAAGAGGTTGGCTGAGAGAAGAATCGAGTGGAGGGCTGCATCAAACCAATCCTAGGAATGTTGACCCATGATGATGATGATGATTTATTCAATGAATCATCCCAATTTATAATGAGTAAATGAACACAATTATTAGCAATATTCTAAATAAATAATTCTTATTCGTCATAAAGCATTAAAAATAAATGCTAGGTATTGTAAAGTAAATAATCTGAGGTAAGGCTGATTGCTATGTGCATAGCACAAGACGTCATGTTGCTAATTTCAGTGAGGGCTGAAAAACCTGACTCATGCTTTATCTTACAATTTTTTTTATGAATTAGAAGGACCAAACTATGTTTCAGAGTAATGTTAGAACCACTAATTAATGACCTGTCTTAAAAACAAATAAGTGAATTCACAAGAAGTCTCTGCATTTTTCGGAAGAAATGAAATGGTGTCAATAGATGTCCTCTGTGGTGAAAGTGTTAACTCAACTCTAAGCCTAATCCTTCAGCAAACAGCCCTGTCCTATGCATTGCTAACTTGACAACTACATTCAGCTCATAATATCTTTTTATTATCTTTTCAATTTACTCTTGGCAGTTTTCAGTGATGTAATGTATTAATTTGAATCTTCCTTCTGTTTTAGATGAGGTGTATTTAAATAAGCCTTTCTTTAAATTCCTGAAAGAGAGGTGGACCACCAATTTTGATGACTTGGAAAAGTTTAATTTAAAAATTAAGATACGGTTCAATGAAACTGGTGAACTGCTGAAGAAATATGAACATTATCCTACATTTTACCGGTAGGTGCTGAAGTGGTATTCCTTTAGTGTGAATAGTATCCATTTTTGTCTGGCCTTGACGTCTGTTATGGTACATATGGCTAATGTTGCTGATTGTTTTTCTGCGTAACTTTAGGGCTGCTAACTTAGACCATGGACATTGGTCAATGCCATATTTTGATTGTGATGGACTTGTCAAAAAGTGGATTATAACTTATGCTGCTCCATTCTTTGGCTGGGATAGCCTTAGATATAAGCTTGAATTCAAGTAAGTACCTATTTACTTTTCGGTCATATGTAGTTTGAGCTTGAGTTAAATTAGCTGAAGTGATAAATATTTATGTTGGTTTGAATGTTTTGAGAATATTTTAGCCTCAGATGACAAAATAAAATGTGAACCAAGAATTACATCTCTCTCATTTCAGAGGGGTGGTTGCTGTAACTATGGATATGCTCCAGTTAGACATTAATCAGTGCCCAGACAAATATTCCAGTACAAATGCTTTCAAAGAAACCCATAAGTGTGATCCTGGAACATCTTATGTAAGTCATATCCCTTTAAAGGTGGTTTTTGTCTTCATTTTATAATTATTGAGTACAATTTGTTTGCAATCAAAAACTTAGGAATCTAAATGTTCAAGGTAACTGAAGCTCTGAGTGAGTCATAAGGCAAATTTTCTGAGTGTCATGGCATATGACCAGTTTATCAAGTAAAAAAGTTATTTGAGCTTGGCTTGATTTGAATGACTAGATTTTATTACATCACTAGTTTCATTTAATCTCCAAACTAATGATGCTGAGGTTATCTAATTGAATGTTTATAAAAGGTGTATTGAAATTTGTTCATGAATATATCAGTTTGTTTGTGAATTATTTGGGTGGGTTTTAAGAATTAAGCTTGAGGTCATTCATTTAAGGAATATGTGACATTAGAAATTTTATTCTCTAGTTTACATCGGTTCAGTATTTACCAAGAAATATATAGAAACTGAATTTGAGCAGGTGTGTTGGTTCCATAGCTATGAGCAGTGGTTTAATCATAAAATACCAGCTTTAGAAATATCCTTTCCATTTCTGAAATATTTCTAACATCTCTTGGATACTTAGTCGTAGTATCTCATTGTTACAATTTAAATATGCTGGTCCCAACCAAAATTGAATGAATTTTTGAAATAATGCAATATAGTTCTGGTTTCCGAGTAAAAAAGTTCTCAATTTTACAGAAAAGACCACTGGCATGAAGCAAAACAATGCAAAAAAAGAATATGCATTACTAAATATATGGTATCACATATCATGAGGACAAAGCTCAATTATTCTCCACATTTTAAGATACTCCGACATCGAACCTTTAGCTATGCTTGTGCATGCCAAATAAGATGCCCCTCGGTGATGAAAGAATAAATAAACATTTACCCTGTCTTCCAGACATTAATTTTCTGGATTATTAGGGAATGATATTTCTATACTCGCAATCCAAATTTTCAGCTGTGTGTACCGAAATTTGAAAATTTAAAAAAATCACATTACAATGCTCACAAGATGTAAAGATTCCTGCAACACCTCTTTTCATTCAGTGTCACCAAATAAAAATGAATTAGCTCTCTTGCTAGCCCCTAAGATTTATGAGTGTTCCACTCAGTATTTGCACAGTGCTATTCGTAAACCTACTAGTATAAGAGGTACACTTAGAAGGTTGTAATCTGGTAACACTTTCATTGCATGTCATATAATATAGGAAGGAAGGCAGGCCAGGTTTCACTATGGAAACATACTGAACAGCATGTGACACTCACAGTGATCGGAAGTGCTTACTAGATAATTTAGGACTGGTGAAGCTAGTGCTCTTGTGTATTTTAAAAATCCACATCTAAAGTTTTTCACTAAGTTCATTTTATCACTCAAAAACAATAATAAAGAATGTTCCTTCTCAATCATACACCGGACCAAATTTAAATACTTCCATACTTCAGCTTATGGATCAAGAACTCTGAATTACCAAGCAAGTGAAAACCACAGGCTCTAGTTGCCAGCTCAGTAACCTTCTGATTGGAAAACTGATTGATGCTAGTTTGAATTTCCTCGGTTAATGATATTTCACTGATTTATCTCATCATAAGCACTGCAGTTGCAAACTCTCCTACCCAAGAATCATCTATTTCCATGGAATAATTTGCTAGTTTGGACCAGGTCAGAACTCCTCAGAAATTATGCTTTGAGGTTATCATTGAAATACCTCTGTAATACCTCTTTACCTCCCCTTGTCATGATTTGTTTTTTTTAATGTTTTATTGCTGGCCTCAAAATAGCATTGCCTCTTAAATTTTCTTTCTTTCACTTATTGTAATTCTTCATATAGCTGACCAAAGACTGGTTTCACTATTGCCAAATCTATTAATTCAATTGGTGGATTGCAAGAACAAGGTTCAAGCAGTGGTTTAGAAGAAGTCTTCATAAGCCGTGGCCTGGATGCGTTCTTTCTTCTGCTTGCGTAAACAAGGTTTCGTCACTGTCTATGAAAACCACGGCCTGCCATTGTTGATTATGTGGCAATGCTGGCTACTGTCATTAGCAATTGAAAGCGCCTTAGCGACGTAAATAAACACCGTTAACTTTCAGTTTGGAAGCGTGTGAGTATCTAGTGAAAATGTGCTGTCAATGAAACGAAAACTTTTTGCTGGAAGAGAAGCCGCTCCTTACCTCTATTATATGAGTATGATATAATAGAGAGTAAGGCGTATTATGCAACCACATTCAATAGGAAAGAGGAGGAATTGAAAGATATTTGTGGAAAGTATAATGCATTTCAATAAACTGGACTTATATACGAGGAAAGACAACTTTTTAAAAGAAGCGAAGAATTTGTTTGTGAAGTGACTTAGAATGATCAAGGTAGTTATTATTTTTGTGGCTGTTTATTCCTTATTTTAGTAGTTATATTTTTGGATTCTTCACCCTGTAATTATGTATATGTTGAGTGAACATCACACGCTAAAAAATAATCCTATTTTCAACCTATAGTCACATATTATTTGTACGCGGATTGAATAATATCCCTTTATATTGACTTGCATCTGGGCAGGAAATTTTAATGTGCGTGCAGTCTAGAGCACCAATGTCATGAAAGTTGTCCCTAATAAAATTATTCAATAAATCGATAAGTTCTGTGTTAACTCCATACATTTTCCAAAAAGCACTAGCGAAAACATTTAGAGGTTTTTCCCATAGGTTAATACCTAAGAATGGGTAATTTCACTAAATTTGGAACATGATTTTTAATCATCAATCAACTGCACAAGCACACCCTATTTATCATTATTCTTTCTTAATATTACTTCACATTTCAAATGTAATTCTTGCCCACCTTGATAAGAGAGAAAATCTAGCTACATATCACATCATGTAATTCTGCAGCAATTAAGGGGAATTTTGTAATATTTGGCTCCAATGAGCACAAAGCTTTGCGTACATTCCTTAAGCACTTAAAAACCATTAATTCATGAACACCAATGTGATCACCTAAAACCTTAAAACAACTGCCAGTGGCGAAAAACCTTAATGATATAAGCAACTGAGTACATAATTGGTACTAAGAAGAAAGTACTAAGTCCTTTGTTCTCTCTTGGTCATGTCAAGTTATTCAACAGCCAGTCTTTGAGGCTCAAGTTTAGTCACACTGTTCTGTCTCGGTGATTTTGATTTGAAAGAAAGTTTCTGGATCCACCTCAAAAACTTCTTTCAGTTAATTATGTTTCCATTTTAGATTTAGTGTTGGCATTTTATTTTATTGTTGACTTTTACTCTTTCTTGAAAATAAATTGACTGGTCTGAAAATTTTGTTAAAGTGATCTTCAAGGCAACCACTTTCAGAATTCAGTGCTCGGGAGGTGATATTTTCAGTATACTGCATAGTTGCTTCCCAGTTAGTGTGAGCAAGTGATATTTCTAGTGTGTAAATTAGTTTCAGTAAAATTTGAGCCTCAAAATACAAATACTC
The DNA here is from genome assembly GCA_933228895.1 of Platycnemis pennipes. NCBI lineage: Eukaryota > Metazoa > Arthropoda > Insecta > Odonata > Platycnemididae > Platycnemis > Platycnemis pennipes. Next base: position 136,414,081 of record OW121846.1, read on the forward strand.
ATCAATAACAGATGTAAGATTGCCCAGCTGCTGTCTGTGTTGTGGGCCATTGGGATTTGCTTTGTGTTGCTGTGTCGAGCATCAGCAGATTGCTTTTCTCCAAATGCCTTTCACTGAACCAGGTGGACATTTAATAACAAACATTGGTACACATAGCTGTAAGTGTATGACTTAAAGGTGATGGAAATGGAGTCATTGAGTCATGATTGTTGGTAGGGAGAAGGATTATTTTTCTTACTTTGAGATGACCCCTCTACCAACCTGACTAGAAAATGCAGATTTCAATCCTCAAATTATTATGAACCTAGTTCTATCTGCATACTTTGTTTCTAAAAACACCTGTTTCACTATTTCCATATCTATGAACTCAATGGTTTCTGGGTACATAATATTATTTCCTGGAGAATAATTTGAAGTTCAGATTAATAAATATCTTAAGTTGGCACCTCTATTCACTCCAATGATTTTTGTATGTCTTTGCTGAATTTCTTTATTATTCATATTTTTTTTTAAATCACAAATTTCAGTGTGTGCCTATCCAAGGAAGAGGTTTTGAGACTGGTGGCTACAAATGTGAATGCATTCAAGGATATGAATATCCTTATGAAGATCTCATCACATATTTTGATGGCCAATTGGTAGAAGCTGAATTTACCAATATTGTTGCTGACAATGCTACAAGGTAGAGTATTTCTGATAGCACATAGCCAGTGGTGAAATGGCATTCGTATACTATATGGAATGCCTGCTGTTTTTCCATGCAATACTGTTGCTTAGATAGCTAAAAATGCATCCTATCGTTTAGTGTGGAGCACAGCATGCACTCTTTAACTTTATCATCAGTGAGGAAAATGATTTTATTGCTTTCTGCCTGCTGATGTATAATATTTATTCAGGCAAATAAGATGTGTTTGTTCGTAAAGAAATTTGCCAAATCTCTTGGGAAACCTCACCTTGTGTCTTCTATCATCATTTTTAGTGCAAGAATGGGCATTGAGAGCATGCTAGTGACTTTTCACTGAGGCATAGCCAGTACAGTAAGTCCTCAACTTAGGCAGTTAATTTGTTCCAAAATTTTCTGCGTAAGTAGAAATCCACTTAAGTTGAAACATAACAACTTACCTATATATTTTTGAACCAATACAGTGCCGCTTTTACTGTGATTTGCGGCAATCAGCGAGTATTACAGAAAGCGTCATTTTTTGAGAGGTCAATACGACATAATACGACAATTCCGAGAAACATAAATCCAATCTTTATTTCACTGGATATTATAATCTTAAATAAGTATAATTACACAAAACTTGTCCTTTTTGGGTGTGATGGACAACAGACGTCATCCATGGAGTAGATAATTAACTACGTGTCGACTTACGCAGGATGGTCAAACCACACCGAAAATAGACGTTGACGCCATGTAAGGCTGGTGACAGGCATTCTTTTTGGGTTTCTGTCGTCGTGACAGATATTCGGCAACTGCTAGTAAAAGGTCAAACACATAGATTCTTATGGAGCCGGCCAGGCTTGTGACCAGCAACGGATTTCAAAGCGTTGCATGCCGTGTATATGGTGCGACAGGACAAATAGCCAATGTACCCTCCCCATACCGAGGACTGCCAGATGTGTTGCTTCTTATGGTGCCTTGGTTATGTCCAGTCTGTTTTCTCTCACCTACTGGTATGAATGTGCCTCGATTGCTGTTGCTGTGTGGCAATGTTAGACGTACATTTATTTTTATATATGATGGCTCGCAAGGAAGCGTTATTGTATGTTAAGTCCCCAGACTTAAGGACTTAAAAGTAAATTTAGGGTTAATGTTGCAGGGGTGTTCTGAGAGACTTAGGAAGGCTTCAGCAAAGAAGACGAAAAGGAAAAAGGTAATCACTTTTTCACCGTCACGATGATCCAATTGTCAGCTATCGAACTACGTTCTTAGAATCTACGTTCTATGTATCGAACTATCGACTTTAACTAGAGTTGTTGTTCCGAACGCCCTTAGTTTGGCATCCACTCCTGCACGCCTGACAGTGAGTTAATTGATTGAATTATCTGTTATTATCATCATGATCGTCATCGCGTTGTGCATCAATGCACGGCCCGCACGGCCTCTTTTACTGTGTATCTTTTTCTCGTAGCATCTCACAGTAATCACTGTTACATACGATCACATGTGATGCATCATCCAGCTATAAAAATGGCATCAGTTCAAAATAACATCCAACTGAAATAATTGCAAAAATATATACAATTTCAGCCCGTGATTACTGTATTATTACGGAAATCCGTTGGCATATCAACAAATAAAAGCCTAACGCCACCCGTACCTGATAGCGGTGATCTCGTCTGCTCTCTGTGTAGTAGCTGTGGACTGGGACATTTAACAACACCGGAAACTCTTGGGAACACACAGAAAAAACTAAGCTCAATGTAATAACAATTATTCCCGGAAAACCGAAAAACACATTCCCGGAAATTAATCATAAATCACTAATGAATATTCATATCATAACAGTTCTCATTCTTAGTTTTCGTCACTGCTAGATTCAGATACACCATATTTCCTTCATGGAGCTCGATTTCCTATTTTTTCGGCATCGCTTATAATATGTAGTTTTATACTCACAAGAAACTATCGAAATTTCACATCAGAATTCATTTTAGGGTGATAATAGCAAATTATTTTAAAATGCTAAATGATCGATTCGAACGCGTTTACTACTCTCACGCTTGGAGCGGATAGCACGGATAGTAAGAAGGCATAACCTCTGAGCATACGACTATTGTCACCACGTAAAAAATTTTTTGTCGTGTCTTTGCAATGTAGCTTTAATGTGTACGCTAAAGGAGCTATCTATTAGTACGTAAAAATGTTGCTACAGATACATGATACTGATACAAACTCCGCTTACAATTTTGAAAAAAACATAAAGCCCCTTGCAGCAGCTTACAGGATACAGTATATTTAAATACATATCAGTGCTACAATGTGTTGTCCTACTTACAATGTATACACGATAAATCTATTGCTTTGACAAATGGTGTTTCTGATCTTGCGTTTCTTCCAGTACCGTTGTACGCTCAGACTTTGTTAAACGCGGATTTTTATTATTAATTACATACTTCGAAATTTCAGAATACTTTACAATGTACAATTTACTACTAGACCATGCTGCGAAGACTAGTATACTACTATTACTAGACTACTAACCATACTACTAGACAGAATGCGAAACTTAGGAGAAAAAACAACAGGAATCTGAGGAAAAATGGTGTGTAGCTTGCACGAAAATCTGGAGGATTCGTGTAAGCCGCGCACCCCCATTTTTTCTCCAGCATTTCATAACCCTTAAAATGGAATTTGTGAGTTTTATACTCTTAAGTAGGGATCCAGGGAAATTGCTTTATCGACATAATGCGACATTACACGAAGATAGGGTCATAAAATGATAAAACACGGATTCATTACATTTCGGACGAAGTATAAAAAACATTGCAAATTTTTATTGCATTCGTAGATGGCACAATCTTTTCAAAATGTCATCATCATCAGCAGTATTTCAATCCTAGGATTGGTTTACAGCAGCCCTCTATTCTGCCCTATTCAGTGTTAATTTCCTCACGCCCTGGTATGTTTTCTCTTTCATGTCTTTCTCTATTTGTCCTATATATTTGTCCCTTGGTCTTCCTCGCGGTACCTTCCCTTCAATCTTCCCTTCTATTATATTTCTTACTAATTAATTGTACCTCAAGGTATGTCCAATCCATCTGTTTCTTCTCTGCCGTAGGGTTTTCCATTTTGTCCTTTCTTCATCTCCTCCTCTGTACACCTCTTCGTTCCTCACTTTATTTGTCCATTTAATCTTCAACATTCTCCTCCAGCACCATGTTTCGAAGGCTTCAATTCATCGTTGGTCTGCTTTCCCGATGTTCCATGTCTCTGATCCATAGAGTGCCACACTCCTTATGAATGTTTTGATGAACTGCTTCCTTATTTTCAGCCGTAGGTTCTTTGAGCAGAGTAGTTGTCTCTTCTTCATGAATGCCTACTTAGCTTGTGCTATTCTTCGCTTGATGTCCGTCGATCTTCTTCCATCCCAAGTTATAGTGCTACCGAGGTTGGTGAAGTTCTCCACTTGTTCTAATTTCACTCCTTGAATTCTGATAGTTGCCCTAAGCTTCTCTCTTGCTCACACTAGGATTTTAGTTTTCTTCTTGTTGATGCTCATATTATATTCATGAAGTACTTGGTCCATTTTGGTCAAGGATTCTTGCAGGTCCTCTTGACTTTCTGCTACAACTGCGATGTCATCAGCAAACTTTAGCATGTTTATGTCTTCGCCATTCACCTTGATACCAATTTCCTCTGCATCTCTTATTGCTTCTTCCAGGTATATATTTAATAACGCTGGGGAGAGGTGCTTGTCTGACTCCTTCATTTATTTGGTCTTCCGTCTTCCTTCCGTCTTTCATTCGCATTGTGGTGACCTGGCTCTTGTAGAGGCTATAGATTATTCTTCTATCCTTGTAGTCTATTCCAACTGCTTCCAGTATCTTGAACATCTTGTTCCATTCGACACTGTCAAAGACCTTTTCCAAGTCCACGAATGCCACATACTGGCTTGTTTACATGTATCATTTTCTCGGCCAGTATCCTTAAGCTGAGTATTGCCTCCCTAGCTCCTTGGTTTTTCCTGAATCTGAATTGATTTTCTGAAAGATTCTCTCGATCTTGCCTTCCATTTTTCTGCTAATTATCCTAGTAAGTATTTTCGATGTGTTGGATACCAGGCTCAATGTTCTGTGTTCTTCGCATTTCTCTGTCCTTTGCTTCTTAAGGATTGCGATCATTTCACTCTTCTGGAAGTCCTCTGGTAGTCCTCCACTGTCTTAGCTATCTTTAATTATTCCTAAGAGGGTATCTTTTGCTTTGACCCCAAGTGCCTTGATGATTTCTCCATTTATTTTGTCCCCTGCTGGTGCCTTAGGTCTTTCATGGCTCTGTCAAATTCGCTTCTCAGTATCTCGGGGGCCCATTCATCTTCATCCTCCCTGATTTTTTCTTCTGTTAAGTCAGCTTCCAGTGGTTTGGGTGCTTGATAGAGCTTTTCAATGTATTGCTTCTCTCTCCTCCCTATGTCCTCCTATTCTATGAGTATCTTTACATTCAAGTCTCTTATGTTGTGGGATCTTGTTTTCCTTTCTCCGAATTGTCTCTTCACCAGTTTATAAGCCATTTCTGCATTTCCTTTCATTATATTGTTATTTATTTCTTCGCAGCAGTTTTCTATCCATTGCTGTTAAGCTTTCTTGCACTCTCTATTTACTTGGTTTCTCAACTTCTTATATTGGACCTCCTCAGTTTCATTTCTTGGATTCTTGTATTTTCTACTTTCCACAGTGAGGTCTCTTATTTGGGTCGTTTTCCATGGCCGTTTTGTTTCTACCTCTTTACTCACAAGTTGCTCATCTTCTACTTCTGTAATGACCTTCTTTATTTCATTCCATCTTCCTTTAACGCTTGTCTCCTTCACTTCTAGTATTGCATCGATGGCTGAGGTGAACCTTTCTCTTACTTCTTTTTCCTCCAGTGCCTTTGTGTTCCATCTTGGTTCCTTCATAATTCTCTTTATCTTCTTGTATCTCAGGCAGCTGTCCATGATCACCAGGTTATGGTCACTATTTATATCTGCTCCGGGGTAGCTCTTACACTGCTTAACTTGGTTCTTATATCTCAAAATTCTCGTATACTCACAAAATCTCAAATATTTCATAATATACACTCTAAAATCATTGTAGGTGTTGTAATGCTTCAACGGCCCGCCCGGATGAAACTTTTGGGCCGAAAGAAACACATACAAAGAAAATGAAAAAATCTTCACGAACCTTTCCCGCGCTAAGTCCGTGGAGCCAAACTGCGTCACCTGGTACGAGAAAAAATAGACATACGCCTCTTTGAGAGAGGGCAAGCGGGTGGGGGGTTCCCGACCTTGTGCAATTTTCACGTGCTCCCTGGCTTTACCGCCGGGGCGAAACGTATGGAGGGTAGGAATGGAGTGTGGTGGGGGTGGGAGTGATAAGGAGCCTCGCCTCCCGACCCGCGGAAAAAGACGACGCACACACACTTTCCCATTCATATAACACACATTATTATTTCAAAACGAAAAATTGATACATTTGACAAAGGATAGTATACTCTTTTTCTTAAGTTAATGAGGGATGAATGAATAAAATGATTTTATGCACAGGGATGATGACAGGAAAAGTGAAAATAATTTTACAAAACAAAAAAATGACACTGTCTTAGGCGGTGGGCAACGACACAAATTTTAGCAGTTTCTGCCTTCTGGAGGGAGGTAATTCTGAGTCCTTCCCTCTCTCTTTCTGTGAGCACTCGTTACACTTCAATAAAGTTTAGTACACCGCTTCAAAGGAGTTCATGGGGAAGCTAGTGCAGCAGCTGAACACAGTGGGGGGGGTTTATATTGAAAGCTGGTCGGGCGCCCGTGGCTCGCTTTCTTGGAATTCTCTTTTTTGAGGCGTTGCTGCTGCCTGCTTTATGCCCGGGGATGACGATGGGTGGGGGGGGGTTCTCGATGTGGGGGGGTGTTTGAACTGTGGGTCATAGGCCACAGTGGCCACAGGCCCATATCACCTCACTTGCTCGTACAATGACTCATTCACTCCCGCTCGCACTCAGTCTCACCTTCCTCCACGGGTCGAGTCTAGAGGGGGTGGGGTGAGGGTATGAGGGAGGGGGGGAGGAATGCGGTCGGGTCAGGGAGCATTGCGTAATGGTCGAACCATTACAGTGTATTAAACCAAACATAACATGATGTTTTTCCAAAATAACAAATGCGGAGATACGAATCTAATGATGGAATTCGCAGCATAATTTATAATGGAAAGACACAGTTTTAACAATTGGAATTCTGGCAAAACTCTTGTATTTTCATGACAAATAACACAACAAAAGTAGTCACCCCTAGGCATGACCCAGAATCAAAGAAAGCTCGTAAACATCGTCGACAGTTGCCGCTCGATACTAGCTACAATTACTCTTGTTACATATTCATCATTTATTAGGTCTCACAATGTGTCACTTCTTCCATATCGTACTTTCGCAAATAGCAAATGAATTTTATGTTTCACTGACAGCTAATTCCCCTACACTGCTACCACTGAGAGCCATTGTTGCTATTTTCCTTCGAGACATCATCGAAAATACACCTATATTTTTTTTCTCGCGATGTTGGGGTAATGGGGAAAAAAGTCGTATTTCTTTATTTTGCTTCTAGTTGCATGAGAAAATTTTCATCTAATTTTGTGATCTGAATTACACAAACTCTTCGTCTACATCTACCGCAAGTAGTACCGCATGGGGATGCTTCGATCTCTAATCCGCGAAAATTTAAAATCTACGATCTGGATCCGATTTTACTCTTGTGTCTTTGGATCTGAATCCGAGTAAAATGGTAGATCCGTGGATCCTTGTACCCAATGGATCCGATCGACCATCCCTTGTATCAACGGTATCGGTATCGACTTTAGGTGATTGATTCTCGATACAAATACCAATCCTCAAGAATGGGTGGTATCTAGAATCGACACATCTCTAATAAATACTAAGAAAAATATTTAACTAGAATCACTACAACCAAGGAGGGAAATCAAATATTTATCCAACACAAAGTGATAATCACTCTATTTGAAGTGCATGTATAATTGTGCTAATATTGGTGTAAACAAATACTTCCATAAAAGGTTAACTTAATATTGAGCATATGCACTCTGAATTCATCTATGTACTGCTATGCATTGAGTGATGCCAAAATGGTTTAAATGTAAAATTTTGGGTGGTATGGTATTTTTTTAATTTTTCTTTCCGAATTGCTATCCAATATATCTTTAAGTTTGCACTGAATGTTTAGTAATGAGGCTTTCTTCTCTTGCAGATATGACATGTTTACTTGTAGATTGGCTGTTGCATCAAGTCTTCAGAGCAGTTATTTGACCATTTTGGCAACCTTGTTTATTTTTAAGGCCTTATTTGGTTTTTAATTTTTCATTAAGAAACATTCCAAATTTTATGTAATATGACATAGTTTTGCTGTGCATTGATCCGTCCAAAGAGTCTGTTGAAATATTTATGTACCACAGAGTACCTAATTAATTGTACTTATGGTGGTGACATGGCAATCTTTCAGCATGAACTGATTGACTCATTTTGAAAAGATATTATTTTACATTAACATTCCTTTCACAGCCACTGAGTGTTATGGAATCAATTGATAGATTTTATGATGCCAAAATTTTATAGTGTACATGCAGGTTTTAATGGATGTGTGTGATATATGAGAATGTTTTTTTTTATTTAAAAAAATAGATAGTATGATTGCCTATGCATTCATTGGCATCATTTTTTAAAAATTTATTAAGAGAAATATTATGATGTTTTGTGCACAATATTCAGTGTGTATGTTGTCCTGTATTGTACGAATTTGTAATTTATCATTTCTCAATGTTATTATCCCTTTATTGGGTGATTTGTGATGTTTGCTCTTATTTTACTTCTCCTGCCATTTATATTTTTTAAAGACCATTTGAAAACTTTTCTTTCTTCGGTAATATCCTTTTTAGCTAAACGTTAAGGAATGATGAAAACTCTGATCATAATGTGCCTACTTCAAGGCATCCTGCCTTAATTTTTATACAATACACTGCGGAAAGTGGATAAGGTGATTTTTCATTGAAGTACAGTGAAATGTCTAGGCAGTTCTGCATTAAAAATGAATACTTGGATAACTGTTTGCACCTTATAAGTGATAAAGAAATGAAAAGGCAGCCAAAATTTCTTTGATTAGTGAATCATAAGCAAGTGAGGGAAATTGATTCATCATTTAGTATCAGTTCTCTCATATGGACATTTTGAATGAATTGGAAACAACTAAAATTATTCAGACTTGTGTTTTATTGCAGTTTGAGTTGGGATAGTTGAAGAAAAGTCGATTGTTTCCCATTGTTCATCCAATTTTCCATGCTTGTCTTTAGTATGTGAGTTATTTTCAAAACGGTAAAAAATAATGGTGGGTGTTAAACATATTGTGTTATAAAATGTAATTATTATAGGAGTTTTGTTATTTCTGGAATAAGTCTGTAATTGCAACCGCAAGAGAGCAAGAAATGCCTGAAAGAGCTACATTTCTTTCCTTTGATTTCTACTTTTGTTCAGCTGTGCTGCAAAAAGCAACATTGATATGTGTTGAGTGACTGGGCTCTTCTGGCTGTTGCAAATTTCATAGTTGCTTAATTTGTGAAAAAGTATATTTCATCATGTTTATGACCTTCAGAGGAAAGTCAAAAAGCTTAGCATCAGTTACGGGGAAAATCATTCAGTTGCTGGTCTTCAATCACTTTTACTTTTTGTGATCCCATTTACTCTTGTGGCTGCTGTTAATGAGTATAGAAATTAACCTGCAGTAATGAAAAGGAACTGACAGACAGATTTCTTCTGGAATCTCAGTTGCAGAAGTGGTCGTACAGGAGTGTTCACTTAAAGGTCAGAGCAATCGTGTATCGACTGTTACTTCTTAAATAAGAATATTAGATTTTTTGTAGTTCTTTACTCTACCTCAATAGAGGATGGATACTTTTTTGGCTCAGCAGAATTGCTTGGTTGCTTTTCACATTATTTCATTATTGTTTTTTTCTGCTGGAAATATTCTTTTGAGGCACTGCTATTCTTGTGTCTCTTATCAATATATTTTTGTATTTCTGTTATTTTGTGTACCTTCACAAGTACTCATGTATGGTGGTACCTTCCTTTTTGATACTACTTTTTCCAGGCTAATCATTCTCAATTAAAGTTAGGTAGAAAAGTAGGGATGTCAATCACAGTTGAGGTGTGTATTATTGCAATGAATTCCTGGATGAAAATGTGTTATACCTCGTCATTGCATTAAACATTACGAACATTGATCTATTGTTTTGATTTCCTGAGATAACCACTATTGTAAGGAAAAATTTAACAGCACCCAAGGTTTCATTGTTGGGAATCAGTTGGTGACATCCACAATGTACAGTATTATTGGTGAACAAAAGAGCACTTATGAAAACAATGTGCCTATGAACTGAAAGTTGATAGCACTGCAGTTGGTGTATAAGGCCGAGTATGATAGAATATGTGAATACATTTCTTGGAATACTTAGAAAGTTTAATAAATAACCTGACTGTAAGAATTTATATAACTTATTGAATCATATATGTATTAAAACCCCTTATTAACGATTTTCTATGGACCGCTAGAAAAAAGTGTAAATTGCAGGAAAATGCAAAAAGCTGGAAAAGGACAATTTTTAGTTTCAAATGCATATTTCTTCTGGAATCTCTTAACAATATGAAGTAAATATATTAATAAGAAACACCAACAAACTGAATTAGAGGAATATTATTAATTTTTTCTTTAAGTATTGAACTGTCCTGATTTATTTTTGCATGATATATTTATTTCTACCAATTTTTCAAGCAACCAACCTTTGGAGTGTGTCAAATCTATAATTCCCGAAATTATACATTATGCTATGCCTTTTATCTTATGAGAAAGCCATTCACGTCGATATTAAACGATCTAGAACTTAGAAACCGCTTTTTAAGTTGGTATTCCTTCATACCATGATTTATTGACATTTTCTCTTATTCGACAGGTGTCTGCACTAGCTAGCATGTTTTTGAATCACATCGCGATTTTCCATATTGGAATCCAGTGTAGAGACCGGTAATCTTAGATATTTCGCTATATCAGTGTGAGTTGCATCACGAGAATCCACAATTTTTATTTACGCCAAGAGAGAATATATTATAGTTGCTGCGAAGATTTCTGCGGTGATAAGATTACTCGAGGGTTTCCGTTTTTTCCCGCGTTGGTTCATCTCACTGCACGACAGTTTCGCCGGCATTCCAGACGGCATCTTCTGGTCCGAAGTATGGAAATATATAGTACGAAGATATGGGAAATATATAGAATGAAGATATAGGAAATTTGATAGGACGCGATTTTCGGACCTGAAGATAGCGTCTAGAATGCCGAAGAAACTGTCATCCAGAGGGATGAACCAACACGGAAGAAACCAGAAAACCCTCGAGTCATCTTGAAATATTGTAATTCGCATCCATTTCCAAGTAAAATTAAATTTACGCTCCGGAGTAATTAAGGATAACATAAACAACATATGAGAATATTGAGCTATCTCGCTGGTCGGCCTGCGTAATCAGTTATCCAACGGCTAAAAAATTCCCAACAAAATAATTTTATTAATTTAATGCAGTTTTCACGCGATAAAACTAGTTTGAGTGAGTTTTGTTGTGTAGTAACGTGTAGTAAAACTGCTGAATTAATGCAGCGCGATCGTCGGACGAATGATCCCCAGTTATCGTCCACTAGTTCAGTCCACGTATTTTTAACATTTCATAATGTCTGGTTAAAAAATTCATTTTCATTCTTCACAGGATGAACTTTGGTACACCTAAAATATACTCCCTCGGGTATTCCTAAATTATACATTGCGTCCTATTCGCATTAATTTCATAAAATGTAAATTGGAGGGGGGGCGGGGGCCTTCTGGAGTCCCCCTGGCACTTAGACCTCTTTAGATCCATTGTGCCAACCCACATTTAACCTGCCCGCCACTCGCAGACGGGACAAGAGCACCGCGGTAGAGGTATGGAGGGTCACCCATCCAACCTCTGTCCGGGCCCAACGTTGCTTAACTTCGGTGATCTTACGGGAACCGGTGTGTCAACGTGGCTAGGCCATTAGTTTCATAGTAGGAATCAAGCGTCGTGGTGTAAATACAGGGTTCTACATACGTTGGAGATATGGGAAATGGGATAGGACCCGATTAAAACGTAAATTGCGGGAAAACGTGCATTCCGATAACGTTAATACGAGGTTTTATTTTTATATTTTCTTCAATAATGTTGATTGATGCTTAAGATAGTAGTTCTGAAAACTTGTTAAGAATTTAGTCAACCTTAGCAAAGTGCATAATCTTAAGACTTAAGTATTTGTATATACCTGGGTCATTCCACTGTTGAAGAGCATGGAACCCAAGTAAGGAATGTGTATCTGGAAAATTCCAGATGGGCGACGTGGGTGGGGGGAGGTTAATGCTCATCTCAAGGATACCCCCCTGCATTTAGTTACCATGGCCAACCCTTATTGCCGCCAGGGTCGCGCCACTTGCCCCAATTTCGGTATATAAGTTTAAATGTATGCGCTGTTTTCGGTGCCAACCTACAAACGTGCCTCCATTGATGGGAGACTTGCCGAAGTACCGCGTGAACCAAGTACGACCATTTCAGAAAACGGGAATGGATTATGGTGGACCGTTTACTATTAAGAGCCATGCGCTTAGAAAAACTTTGTGCCTCTTCATTTGCTTGTGCACAAAGGCTGTTCACCTCGAAGTTGAAACCGATCTCTCTTCGGACATCTTCATTGCCGCACTAACCCGGTTCGTAACAAGACGAGGACCTCTACTCAGTCTGTGTAGAGTAAGTACCGACCTCTACTCAGACTGTGAGACGAATTTTATTGGAGCATCTACTCAGCTGAAAAGGACAATAAGGAGATTTTATTCATCCCCGATCATCAAATATGAATTTTCCATTTTGCAGCTGAAAACAACATTAAATTCCACTTCATACCACCCGCTGCGCCACACCAAGGAGGACTGTGGGAAGGGGCGATTAAAAGTGCCAAAAATCATTTAATTCGATCCATCGGGCAAACCATTCGTACCCTGCAGGAATTTACTACTCTTGTTGTCAAGGTAGAAACCATGCTAAATTCTCGTCCACTGACACCTCTTTCATCGGATCCTGCTGATGTATCGGCGCTGACCCCGGGACATTTTCTCATCGGAACCTCGTTGACCGCCCTTCCCGAGGGCGAGAATACCGAACCTACGCCGCCCTACACAACAATCGACTGAGCAGAAGGAAGACGGTGCAAGCTCTCTCTCAACGCATTTGGAACCGATGGTATCGGGAGTACCTATGTACTCTTCAACAACGCTCCAAATGGACTTTAAGAAAGGACAATATTAAGGTTGGAGATTTAGTTGTGGTGCACTCACCAAAGACACTTCCGCTCCAGTGGTGCTTAGCCCGTATGACAAGGACCTCACCAGGTGACGATGGGATAGTTCGTGGTGCAGCTGCATACCCCCAAAAGGTAGGTACCCTTACCCATCCTGCCATTCGAGTATTCCCTCTCCCGATTGACGGTTGATAATTGCCGTAAAATGATTCACATGTACATTGACTACTAATCTTCATTTTGTGATTGGCTGAATTTATTTTCTTTATTATATTATAATACTCTGTTTTCTTTTGTTGAACAAGTTGTTCGAGGGGGGACGAGATGTCCGATATCATGCTAAACGCCCTTCTTTTTTGGCTGTGGTGGAGCTGTTGTCCCCCTCCCCTCCTTCCCCTCTCTCGGGACCCAGGGATGGTGAGGCGAAGGAGTCGCTCTGCTCTCGTGTCCAGTCGGCCGGTGCAGTTCCCTCCCCCCCCTCTCTCTCTCTGCCGTGCAACGCCTGGACTTCTTCAACTTTAACTTAATTCTTACATCATTGATTGATAAAACTAATTCCACTTTCCTCAACTTCGTCAATGCACCTTTTGTCACTTTACCAAAAAATTAACCACATTTACTTAGCAACGTAAACAAATTTGCTTAGCAACTGGTTTCCCATGTTAAAAGATAGGGAAAACACCATTTCATGCTTAAATTTTCACACTTTCTGGTAAACGACAAAATTGAAAATACGCCTAAGCAATGAGCCCATCTTTCCTCTTTTGAACGAACCCAGTATCACTTCGATCCCACCTGTACCTTTGGAGATTACCTTAAAGTAATGGACCAACCTCGAGCGCTGCAAACATACGTACAGACAACCTACCGTGAATTAATATATAGATTTTTTTAAACAATGCTTCCGGGTAGGGGATCTCAAGAAATGATAATTTCCAAAATATTTCTTAAAAATTAGAAAAATAATAGAAAGTATTAAGACCCAAATATGGGTGGAAGGGGAGCCCTCTGAAAAACGTAGACTAGCAGACGGCTGTGGTATACTCGTATATCTAACCTGCTGCGTGAATGGCGGTGAAATTCACATTTATTGCCATGTGAAAAAATTCACCTGCACTGAGAATGGAACCATGGACCTTTAGTTTTCCGGACTACTGCGCAGACCACTACTCTATCCAGGATCGGTATGTGAATTTCACCGCCGTTCACGCGGTGAAATTACTTATTCTACTTCCGGATCGGTCTCCAGTCTACTCCGCAATATTTCCATTAACATTTCCCACCTCACTCTATCGAACGCCTTTTCGAAATCAACAAAGCAAGCGAATATATCCTAATTATATTCTAGATTCCTTTCCACTAGTATTCTCTTCACTGCAATCGCATCCCAAGTGGCTCTTTCCTTCCGAAATCCGAACTGATCCTCGCCTAGAAATTCGTTGGCTCTCTTATCCATTACTCTGTTGATGATTCTAAGCACTACCTTTGCCGCTTGAGAAATCAAACTTATCGTTCTACATTCTTCACATTCTTTTGTCACACTCTTTTTCGGTATAGGTATCAGCACGGTTTTTACTAAATCCTCCGGCCAAGTCCCCTCCTCGTATATTCTACGAACAAGTTCATAAAATATTTCTCTTTCCCTGTTCCTAGGTTTTTCAGAATCTCAACTGGGATATTATCTATCCCCACCTCTCCCTTCATTTCTCGCAATGCCTTCTCCATCTCACTATCCAGTATTCCGGGGCCCACGTCATCCTGATCTACGTCCTTTTCCTCTTCTATGTCCAAGTTCCTAGACCTATTTTCGGTATCATACAGTTCCTCAACATATTCCCTCAACCGACACTGGATCTCCTATGGTTCCATTGCTACATTTCCCCTTCTGTCTTTGGTGCACGGGACCGTTTTCCACTTCTTGATGCCTGATGACATTCTAACCTGTGAGTACGGGCTGCCCATTTCTTCTCTCTGGAGTCTCTCCAGTTTCTTACATTGCCGACTACCACTTTTCTCTTGCTGTCTTTGTTTCTCTCCCAAATCTGTTGTTTATCTCCATATAACGCCTTTTGCCTTGCTAGGTGTTAAAATTTTTCCATTTCCTTCTTTCCTCGACCTTTCAATCATTTCTGCAGTTACCCGTGGTTTCTTGATCCTCCTAGCGTCTACTGTTCCAATTATTTTCTCAGCTGCTTCTGTTATGCCCGTCTTTATCATCTCTCACCCTTCATCTATTGTTCTTCTTCCTTCTTCCCTCATGCATCTATCCACAATCTCCTGATATTCCCTCCTCTTCGTTTCAATCAGTGCTCCAACGTCCCACTTTTTTATTTTCCTTCCTACTTTAAGCCTTTTTAGTCTCATCTCACATCTCATCGCTACCAAGTTATGGTCGGAGTTTGCACCTGCACCTGGGAAACTATGCAAATTCTCCACGCTGTTCCTGAATCTTTGCCTAATCATGATGTAGTCTAGTTAGTACCTTCCAGTATCCCCCGGCATTTTCCATGTGTACCTACGCCTAGGGTGGTGTTTAAACCACGTGTTTGTAATCGCTAAATTATTCCTCCTACAGAACTCTACTGTGGTAAAGTCTGTTCGGGTCTTCCACCGGATAAGCTGTTCCATTACTGCCGACGTTTCGGAGACCGATTCGTTCTCCATCTTCAGGGCTGACGTCGCATGTTGAAAACTGCCAGATATCCTTGATATAAATATCTGGCAGTTTTCAACATGCGACCTTCTTCTTTCCTTCGATCTCTCTCATATTTTGATATCTGGCAGTTTTCAACATGCGACATCAGCCTTGAAGATGGAGAACGACTCGGTCTCCGAAACATCGGCAGTAATGGAACAGCTTACCCGGTGGAAGACCCGAATAGACTTTACCAGAGCTATTCGCCGGGTTAGCCTCAAATCTTTTTTCAAAACTCTACTGCTTTCTCGCCCCGGTCATTTCTTATACCCAGACCATACTCCCCTACTTCACTTCCGTCCCTCTCTTCCCCCACGACAACGTTCCAATCTCCCATAAGTATTAGGTTCTTCCTGCCCTTTACTTTCCCGATTAATTCTTCCAATTGGCCATATACTTCGTCTACTTCCTCTTCTCTATGACCCCCTGTCGGCATATAAACCTGTAGTACGACTACATTCGCCGGCATCGCTTTGATTTTGATAACCAGTATTCTATCGCTTACCTGTTCCACATTCAATACCCTTTTTACTAATGTTTCATTCAATACAACTGCTACTCTCAAATGGCTCTCTACCCCTCCACTGTATATAAAGCTGTAATTTTCGCTCCAGAAGTCCCCCTGGTTTCTCCATCTTACTTCGCTTAATCCCAAAAAACCGATCTTTTCCCTCTCCATTTCACGCTTAATGTTTTCTAGTTTTCCTGCCCTTAACATAGTCCTAACATTCCATGTCCCGATTCTTTGCATTGTTGTTCTCTTCTCTGGTTTCTTCTTCACCGCTGCCGTTGATGCTGTCTTTCTTTTCGTGCAAGGATTTCGTTAGATGACGACCGCAGAGTCCTTGCTTATCCTGCTGCCGGGCACGACACCCGCCCCACTAATTTGGTCCCAGGTCCCGTAGTTGCCAGGATTCAATTCTCTATTGTTCAAGTCCATTGTGGTCTTGGGAGAGTTTAATTGAGGTGGTTTCCCGTCGTCTGTCTCAATACTGTTTTCAAATGGGGGCGTTTACTCGGAACCGAAATCGCAGTTTTGTACACGAAATTGTTAGATGGAAACGAAAAAAGAAATCTAGTGAAAAAATTAATCTTCTAACCACAACCATTCAATCATAAATCAAAAATTAAAATAAGCAAAAGGTGACGCCCACCGAAAAAGCTGCTCTGATAACATTGACGTCATTTTCCTCCCGTCCTTGACTGCTCGTATGGGAACGGGAGGGAGTGGAGGGGGATTCTCGGAAGATCTGCTCCCACAGATGCTGTCGTAACTCCTCCGATTGGCTGAGTCAGCTGTGTCCCCCCCTTTGCGATAAGGCGAAGTAGCTTCGCGGGCTCAGTTGTGATTGGAAGAAGTTGATATACGTCAGAGGTTGCACCACACCCACTTTTCCGAAAGGGTTAAGAACATCAGTTTTTCGCCGCTTATAACTCGAGAACTAATTGACGGATCAAAAAACGGAAAAATACGGATCTTTTTATTTTACAAACTCTACCATATTCGGCAGTAAAACAAATATGGTAAACGACCCCATTGACTCCATCATTAGATATGCCGCCCCACTGGGGTCAGACGCCTTCTCGCAGCCGCCTCACTGAAGAACAGACGCTGCGAGTACGTTCCGTGGACTACCTTTCGTTAGGCTCCTACCCTTCGACCTATCTGGCATGGGTGACCCTACCAGGAGCAATATTAGTTGATCCCGCCAGTGCAGCTCTAGAGGTCACGGGAACACGCAAGCCCAATCCCACCGGGACAAGGCGTAGTCCATGAGGAAGGGGCACCTGCAATAGCAGTTTGAAAATATATACATTTTTGCTGAGCGTCCTCGTACGACGCTCGTACGGTCGAGCGTCGTACGAGAAAATAGGGTCATCTACTAAGAAATTAAAAATAATGAATAGTACAACAGTGTACACCATTAACTGCTAAATGCATATAGTCAAAAGTTAATATCTGAGATCTAATATTGGAGAGTGTGCGTGCGACCAATCAGAGAACGTCTTGTGGAAGAGACCGAAGTCACATTTCAAGTTAAATTACTCGTTTACAGCTGAATTTTTGTAAATCACTTGGCTAAATTATTATTAGCATCATATACTACTGATATCATCCGAAACATTCACAAAAATCGGATGATGAACCCCCATTCTAAAGGTTGTAATATATGTCATTTAATACGAAACATTTTTCTCTCTTTTGTTAAAATCCTTGCTCCCAAACCGTCGTCACGACGACATTTTAAAGGTTTCAGGTGTGGGGTCGGCATTAATAATGGTAATCCCTGCCATTTATTAATTGAGATTTGTTTCTCTTTTCCCCCTAGTTATTTAAACTGGAATAATTTGTATTTATGCAGTTAAACTGTGAGTTTGTTAAATATGTCACGAATTCTTTGGCCGCTTCGTCTTGCATTCGTTCAATCAAAATCCGTTCCTCTGTTCTAACACTTGTCCACCAGGAAACGGGGTGAATCCCGAACCTAGGGTGTTCAGCTTAGAGGCGCCCACGGCCGTTCAAACGCAGGCCATTCCTCTCTTCCTCCTATGATCGGGAGACACGTTTACTTCATTCCTAGCTGTAGTGGTGAAGACCGACCTCAAACCTGTATTGCTCGCGTAAGGCTAAGTGGCACCGCCTCGGAGTATGTTAATGCTAATACGCATATCCTCGAGAGTTTCGAAATATTTTCCACTTCACTTAATGCCTTGGAACGTTAGTTCTCTAGCTTCGTCCAACAACCGCTTGAGTCGGTAACGGCATACGCTACGCGACTGGAAAAAATTGCGCAGGCATTAAGAGACTCCATTAAGGGCTCGGATATGGAAGGAATGAAGCGGGTAATGGAACGTAGGCTTCTTTTACATTTTGATCGACTTGCGATCAGAAATAGGACTCTTTGTGGCGATTCGAAACCCCGAAAATATTCTCGAAGCAGAAGAATGGGGTCGTTTACCATATTTTTTTTATTGCCGAATATGATAGAGTTTGCAAAATAAAAGGACCCGTATTTTTCCGTTTTCTGATCCGACAATTGTTTCCCGAGTTATAAGCGGCGAAAAACTGATGTTTTTAACCCTTTCGGAAAAGTGGGTGTGGTGCAACCTCTGACGTATATCGACTTCGTCCAATCACAACTGAGCCCGCGAAGCTACTTCACCTTATCGCAAAGGGGGGGACACATCTGACTCGGCCAATGGGAGCGATTTCGACAGCATCTGTGCGAGCAGACCTTCCGAGAACCCCCCTCCACTCCCTTCTCCCTCCCCTGAAAGCAGTCAAGGACGGGAGGAAAATGACGTCAACGTTATCACAGCAGTATTTTCTGTGGGCGTCACCTTTTGCTTATTTTAATTTTGGATTTACGAGTGAATGGTTGTGGTTAGAAGATTAATTTTTTCACTAAAATTCGTTTTTCGTTTCCATCTAACGATTTCGTGTACAAAATTGCGATTTCGGTTCCGAGTAAACGCCCCCATTCGCGCTGGTTGAGGAAACAAATATCAGTAACTACGCCTCTATCCCCCCGATGCAGGTCCCTCCGTTTATCAACATGTGAGACGCTGCGCATAATTACCAAAATGCCGCCGTTGGAAATTTTAGACCTCGTCCCGCGAGTGAAATAGATTTCGGATGGAAACTTCCGGGGCCACGGCCTCCGTTTCAAGTGAACGCCTTTCCGTGGCACCAGCAAAAACAAAGGAAATCAGGGGCCCTTCCCGTCAATGTTTCTCTTGCGGTTGCGTGGGTCACTTGCCGATTGAAATTGCCGATCAAAGGCGCGGGATTATATTTATTGTGGTCAAAACGGTCATTTGGTGTTGTTGTCAAGCGAAAGGACTGTAATTTGCTTTGCTGTGGAAACTGCAAACGGATATGCCACTGTCCGATCGACTGCCCGGAAAACGATTAACACGTTCAACCCGACGGACGCGAATGTGCGTCCGAGGTGCCTTGTCAGGTTACCGAAGGACGCGCATTCGCGTCTCTTAATGACCTCTCTGATGACCTCCCTGAATACCTCTCGGAAGACCTCCCTGAAGGACGCGAATCCGCGTCTTTAATAAATTATCGAGTTTTTTTATTCATAAAAATTTTTAACTAATTTTAAATCACATTTGAGTGACTGGCCAAATTAATGTGGCAGAAAACGCTTTCCGTTTTTCACTATAGCACACTAGAAATATTCCGGGTTGAATGTGAGGAAATCGTTGGTACGGGAAACGGGACTGCCCCGACCAACAAGCCGGAGAGGGCATAATTATACCCTTTTCACCGACTGACGCCCTGGTTATTAATGTGGGACTTATCGACAAAATCCATCAGTTTATGGTAGATACTGGAGCAGCCGTCACGTTAATCCATTAAAAATGTTTCCGTTTGGTATAATCGGTATATCGCCGTGCGATCTCCCAGTTAAGAGCGCATCTGGTCTTGAATTGAAGGAAATAGGACAAAGCCCTGTCCCAATCGTGATAGACAATAAGCTGTATATTAGGGTGCGGCTTATTTTTCGAAAATCGGAAAAGCTGAAAGTTCCATCCGTCAAAACATTCATTTTGATGAGAAAACACATGCGTGAAATTTTTGTTGAGTTGCGATATTGTTAACACGTGCCGCATGGGGTCTGAAATACCCCACTCAAAAAATGGAAATATCGCATCACAATAACCGCTTCTAGAGTAAATATATGATTTTACGATCCCTAAGTTCTGAAATTTCATTAGTTTTTACCTATCATTAGCCGTTTAGGAGATGCAGGAGGGCGAAGCGAGTTCGAAATGCTAATTAGGGGGCGCCGCCGCGGACGAGTTTCTCCTGTCCGTAGTGTAAGCGGCCCACGACGACACCGCAACTGCTACGTTGTCACGTGGTAATTGCATAGTTCTGGAGCACTCATTCACTGGTTATGGCGAAGGGCATGGTGTTTTAGTAATTATTTCAATTTATTATTAAGTCGGTCATAAAAATTTGCCAAAGCTGTCATCTTCATTTAAAAGAAATCTGTATAGCTTACAAAATTAAATAGGCAATCTGAAGGACAGTACACTAATAAAAAAGAAAAATACAAGGAGTTTCAGATACCAATACTTACATCTGGCACCCTTCTTCTATGTTCTTGAACAAAAAGTAACAATTCCTGGTATTTATTCTCGTCTTTGGTCAAAGTTCTACAAAATCTTTCAACAATTTAACTCCTTTCTCGACATGGTCATTAACTACTTGCAATGACTACTCTCTCACCATGGAGGTAACTTGGATTCCTCGCCCAACTGCTGACAAGTAGATCAGAAAAATGGCAGTTAATTTCCAAAATTTGAAAAAAAATTAGCCGTTTTTTTGTGGCTAAACCAATTTGTCTTTTTCAGATCGGCCATCCTAGAGATGATTACTTGAAGCTTTTAGAGCTCTCAATTATATTTCTTGGGGTGAACCTGCCAAAGACGTAAAGTTTTTACAGCCAGGGCCAATTCATTGTGCGACGTAATTGTGCATGGCAATTTACGCACTTAGAATTTGGGTTTTTCGTGAGCAAGTGCAAATTACCGATGTTGATGCCAAGGGGCTATTTGATGTTTGCATATTTATTGTAAAAGTTTATATCCATGCCTGTTTTCTTCCCCGTTAGCCACATCAGCACCTAGAAATGACTTACTTTTTTTAAAGAAGCTCATTGAATGTGAGAGCACTAATATTACTGTTGTAATATTAGTGCTCGTGTAGTAGCGTTCAAGTTATTTTTGTTGCGAACGTTCGGGAAACATACTTCGTATTTACGTCCTTTTACCAAAACAGTGGGTAGTCTTCGTGTGGACCATGCATCCTTCTAGAAAGACACCGCCTGGGATTGTTTTTTATTCCTCTTGCCCCCCTACCCGCACGCACGTGCTAAAAGATGCACCGAAGAGGTCACGGTCCAAGCCCCTGTCCCAAATGGGTCCTGCGAAAAGGGACATTTATGACATTGCGGAACCTTTGACGGTCTTAAGCGGGTACATCAAGTGAAACATGTGCTTTCGCTTCAAGAAATACATTTATGTAAATCAGTCCTCTCATGGCAGTGGTGAAAGAAGGTCGTGCAGCATTAATTTGCAGGATCTAAATCTTGTGATTAAGCTTGTGATTACGTCTAGTATCTTACACTTTTGGTAGCTTTTCCTGTTCTTCGATCAGAAGTGATTTATATTAATTCATCTGGTTACTCTTTTATAAGGTATGTTGTATATTGTTTTTGTTTCCGTAGAATTTTGTCGCCATGTGACCGCTCCTATAATTTTTTTTCATTGAAATGTCGTTAAAAAAAACTTGAAGTATTTTCATCAGAATACCCTTCTCAGGGCATCTTTTACCTTGTGCACTCCCGTATCAATTTAATTAATAGTGATGACTACGTGAATTTTTTCATCATTTTCTTGATAATTTTTGCCTTTTATACAGGTCACTTAAGAAATTTCATTTTTTAATGGCTGGTTTTCTCGTCTCGCGCCTTGAGCTCCATGAAGAACTTTCGTAGTCGAAGAACAAGTCAGTGACTGAGAAGAAAGAGTATTTCTTCGAATTTCTATCAAGAAGATTAAATTTGTCAGAACATACAGACGCTTTGAATTCTCTAAGTGGGTGCAAAGGGAAACGGTTTTTGATGCCATACGTAAAAAGGTGGGAGGAGAGCTGTCGTAATAATGACATATTCATTAGACAAATTAATGAATGGTTAAAGGAGTGCATTAAATTTCCTAACATTGTACTAACTTATTTACCAAGTACCTCTACACCTGTTGGCATCTATTTTTGGATAAATGCTAACCTTTCCTGGTACTAAATTTTTGATAAAGTTTAATTAAACAATTTTGCAACTTTGAACTTCGTATTGGAAAAATTTATTAATACTTTATTACGCGCAACAGGACGACCGGTAAAAGAGTTTCACACTTCCTGTGATAGAACAAGGAGAAGAAAAGCTCCAATTCTTAAAACTACTGCCTCTACTGCGGAACTCACTTTAGCAGCTACCATATGTCTAAAGGAGAAAGGGGACATTTCGGCAGCTAAATTACTCACGAAAATAGCAACTACCACACCAACTATGGCAACAAGTTTTATCGAAGTAGAGGAAAATTAATGTTATCCAAACTGAGATGACTGTTGAGAAGGCTTTATCCCTTATTATTTCTACGGAGTTGGCCAAGAGTCAATACATAACTCTGCGTAGCACAGCCTTAAGCCACGGACATGACCTATATCCTAACTATGACCGAGTACTACGAGCTAAAAGCGCAGCATACCCGGAAGGAATAGTAGTCACTGAAAATGTGCGAAGTATATCTTCAAGCTCTTCTGAATCACACTGCATCACGGATCCTGGCGTGTTTCCTCAACTCAACCAACGGGAGAGGAAATAAATTGCTCATTGATTTGCAACTATGGGTTTGGTGGCAGTTTGGGCCATTCTCAGTACAAACAAGTGCGGCAACGAAGGAATACATTTGATGAATTTTTATTCATGAGCTCCTTCGTGCCACTTCGCTTAGTAAATGATACTGCAGGTAACATACTCTGGATTCTCTAGTTATCCCATCACCAAAACGTTGTTTATGACGAATTGAAAATAATGCATAGGTAAAAAACCCCCGTTTCCTCTAACTCTAGGTGAGATAATCTGGTCTAATTCTCGGCCTTCATCTACAAGATTTTGCCGACCGATTCGCCTTCAGCAGGTAAAGGAGACAAGGGAAATAGCAATTGCAGAAAGGAATCATCTTCAAAAACAAACTGATGACCTAAAAGCATTCAATAATAGAATCTACTCCATCAAATTTTCTTTGCTGCTAACTATGATTAACGGAAAAGTAATACTGATGTATTTTATAATGACATTGTTATGAAATGCTATTAAAGAATTAAAAAAGACCAATTCTCTTACGTATGCAATTCATTGACCGGTAGTGGAAGTATGAGGTGCTACATCTGATTATATTTTTTATAATGTCGCGACAGTTGCAGTCATACCACATGCGTCTAAATTTGACTCAATGACATATCAACATATTACAAACAGAAAATTTTCTACGGATATTCCCGCTTACGACCGTCAAAGGTTCCGCAATGTCATAAATGTCCCTTTTCGCAGGACCCATTTGGGACAGGGGCTTGGACCATGACCTCTTCGGTGCATCTTTTAGCACGTGCGTGCGGGTAGGGGGGCAAAAGGAATAAAAAACAATCCCAGGCGGTGTCTTTCTAGAAGGATGCATGGTCCACACGAAGACTACCCACTGTTTTGGTAAAAGGACGTAAATACGAAGTATGTTTCCCGAACGTTCGCAACAAAAATAACTTGAACGCTACTACACGTACAATTATCCGCTCGCTCAATACAATATTCTCACCATTTTCGACCATAGAGAGTCTGTGGAGATTAGTGACAATGTGTACAGCAGAAACGTGGCGAATCCGAAGCTTTAGGGTTCATTCCACGTGAGCAATGCAAGCGAGTCTCGGCATTTCCAGCCCCGGCGCCCGGAGTCGGAACCCGGACGCGCGGTCGTAAAATCATATGTATTTTTCGGCGTCGCAAACTTATTTTTTATTTCTCTTCAGTTTCGTATTTAAAAGTCTTCAACAAACGCTCTGATAATAGTCACTTGACAGGTCTCTCCCTAAAATGCTAGATATTCTCTACTTTATGTGAAATTTTGTCCAAAAACAGCTTCCGCCATTTTGTAACGTAAGAGCACACAAATGTTATAAACAATCTTCGAAACTAAAGCATAGTAGAGACAAATCATAGTGTTAATAGATTATACCACTTTTTATTCGATCAAATTCCTCCCACAACGACACCATCAACATAACTTTGAAGATATTCGGAGAAAAAGGAAGTCGGGAGTTTTTTGGAAATTTGGTCATCTTTAAGCCCCTGTATCTATCTAACGGTTTATAATCATGGCAAATGACGTACTATTCCTTAATCAGCAATCTTTTGTGAGTATATGTGCGAAGTTTCAAGTCCATATCTCAAAAAAAGCGATTTTTGAATTTTGTCCAAAAATTTCCGGTTTCCGACCACTGTGCGCCGGCGCGGACGAGTTTCTCCTCCTACCCGCGGCGCCCCCTAATTAGCATTTCGAACTCGCTTCGCCCTCCTGCATCTCCTAAACGGCTAATGATAGGTAAAAACTAATGAAATTTCAGAACTAAGGGATCGTAAAATCATATATTTACTCTAGAAGCGGTTATTGTGATGCGATATTTCCATTTTTTGAGTGGGGTATTTCAGACCCCATGCGGCACGTGTTAACAATATCGCAACTCAACAAAAATTTCACGCATGTGTTTTCTCATCAAAATGAATATTTTCACGGATGGAACTGTTAGCTTTTCCGATTTTCGAAAAATAAGCCGCACCCTACTGTATATCCATGACGCCTTAGTCGTGGATATGGGAGGAACGAATTACAATGGAATATTAGGATTAGATTTTATGAAATATTACGGGTGTGACGTTTCTGTAGAGCGCAATATAACGAAGGTACATGACTCTAATGAAGTCAAATTGCATTCTGGAAATATTACAAATGCAAGTAGACTTAATTATGTTTGAGGAGGGGGATAGCACGGTGGAGAGTACGAATAAGAATGCTCGAGAGACAGGCGATGTAATCGCTAGGACGTCAGGCGCTAGCCCTTTTGAGAAAATGAGCGCTGATGATTCCTGTAGGCGGACCGTAGTCTCCGAATTCAACAATAACGACCTAGCCGCGAGTATCTTAGCGGAGTCACCCGCTAAAATTGCATAGTAGTTGAATTTTAAAAAAGATTTCCTGGTGGAAATTCAACAACTGTAGTTCCGAAGGTAAAGTGAAAGAGAATGCTAGGGAGACAAGCGATATAATCGCTAGGACGTCAGGCGCTAGCCCTTTGAGAAAAAGGGTGCTGACGATTCCGGTGGGCGGACCGTAGTTTCCGAAGGTAAAGCAAATGAGGAATCCCGGAAAGACAAAGTTTATGTGATAGAGAGTTTAAATACTTCTATGGAATTGACAAGTGACATAAAGGTAAATGCTGCAAAGGGTTCCGTAGATGTGGACTTGAACTTGCAAGATGCAGACGCACAATTCAGGTCGTTGGAGATTTTAGAATCAACCGAAAAAGTCAACATTCCTCCTAATTCATTTTTATATACCGTTGCTAAAAATCGGGCATTAAGTAGTAAGAATATTTAGAATGAGGATACTGACGAAGAAGTAATTATGCTACGCTGGCCAGGGTTTCTGACGATGGCACAATACCAGTTCTGATTATGAACCCTAGAGAGCAGTCGTGAAGAGAGGGTTAAAAATCCAGGGTCGGCTGTTTAATTAAGTACATGACTTGACACCTGTAAATCAGATTAATGTTGAACACTCGGAGCTATGGCTTGAATCCCCTCCCGACGACGAGCTTATATCAATTTTTGGTCTCTCCGAGGTACCAAGTGAAGCAGTTAAGTCCCTCACAGATCTTATCCTTGAATTCTCGAACATATTTGGGAATAAAAACGGACATATCGGTAGCACTAATGTTACCAAGACACCCTATTTACGTCGGCGACGCAAATCCCATCAAGAAACAGCCCTATAGAGTACCATATTCCTCGAGACCTATTTTAGACAAGACAATAAAGGAGGTGTTGGAGCCAGGTGTAATATTGCCTTCGGTGAGCCCCTTGTCGGCACCGATTATCCTGGTCAAGAGGAAGTGCGTAGAAGGAGCTTCCCCAAGGTACTGTCTGTGCATTGATTACCGCGCCCTGAATATAGTCACAAAAAGGTGCCATTGCACAAAATAGAGGAGAATTTTGATCAGTTGGGAAGGGCACTATATTTTTAAACTCTCGATCTCTCTATCGGGTACTGGGAGGTGAAAGTTGAGCAAAAAAACATAGAATACATAGTTTCTATACACCTTACAGCCTCTTCAAATGCAACTGTAATGCCTTTTGTTTGGCGAACGCGCCGTCAACATTCATGTGGCTTATGACTAAATCATTCAGAGACAATCCACCCTTATGCATCTGTTATATAGACGATATCCTTCGGTATGATACCTCGTGGGAGGGACACAAAATGCGCTAGAGAAACACTTCTCCGCTTGAGAAAGGCCAATCTCCAGCTTAAGCCTCAGAAGTGCAATTTATTCAAAAATAGTGTAGCGTTCCTCGACCATGCGGTGACCGCTGAGGGGATCCAGCCGGAAGAAGATGATAAATCCGCAACAGCCAAATTTCCGCAACCCACCTCTGTGTGAGCTGTGCAGTCCTTCCTTGGCCTAGTTGATTATTACCGGAAGTTCATTCCAGACTTTGCAAAAATATTCTGTGTACTCACGAAAATAATTAAGAAAGGGACTAAGTTAAAATGTACGTCAGCGTAACAGTGCGCTTTTAAACATCTGAGGTTATGCCTCGTAACGAAACAGATCCTCCAGTTCCCGGAATTTTCCTATGCCTTTCGTACTCATTACCGATGCCTCTTAACAAGCTATCGGAGGCATTCTGTTCCAATTGTACGAAGATGGAGGCCACCCTGTCGAGTGCTCAAGCTGACAGCTAAGAAAGGATGAGAAAGCGTACTCCGCGACCGAACTGGAATGTCTAGCCGTCGAGGAGATGGTAAAGAAAATCCGCTGTACCTTCTTGGTCGCCAGTTTACTGTTAGTAAAGACCACAAACAATTAAAATGGTTATTAATTCTCAGAGAACCAAAACCGAGATTCGCAAGGTGGAGTATGTAGCTCACGGATTACACCTTTGACGTTAGACATCGGCCAGGAAAGGAGATCACTCACGTTGACGCACTGTCTAGGACAATCATTCCGGTCCGATCCTAAGTTGTGGAGGATGTTAACTATGAGCCGGTTTGGGATGAAAGGATTTCGAAGGCTCAATCAAATTCCCCACAAATGATCTAAGCGCGTGAATGGGAAAGTCGGCACGACCTTAACTTTTTCCAAGACAAAGAGGATGTCTTGTACCAGGTTTTACTCCTGATCCCAAATTTATCATATGTGCCCGAAGTGAGATGCGCTCTTGGAAAGATGTCACAACAACCCTCTTGTGGGTCATCTGGGATTTGACCAGAATTTGGACCTCATGCGGCGCAACTTTGATTGGGAGGGCTGCTACACGGACACACGCTCAGTGTTTTCTGTAGCAGCCCTCCCAGTAGTTCAGTCCTGCATGGAGTGCAAGAAACGCAAGACAGGCCAACGGCGGTTTCCGCTACAAACGGTATCTGAAGCAACGAACCGGATAGAACGTATAGCTCTGGGTATCATTGGCGCCATAACTGGGTCTATTCGAGGTAATAGGTGCAGCCACACCTGTCAAGACCATTTCACACGCTACTCTGAAAGCAATAGACAATCCGGATCAGTCGGCAACCACAGTCAACAGAGCATTTATAGAATGTGTTATATCTCGACAAGGGACGCCCATACCTGCTTACGGACAGAGGAGCCACCTTCACTTCCGAGCTCATGCGGCAGTTGTGCAAGATATTATGGAAACCCTCCATATTCACGTCACCTTACAACCCTGACGCTAGTGGACGCCTGAAGTGAGCTCATCAGTCCTTTGCCGCTGTTATATCCCACTACGTATCACAGGATCACTCGGACTGGGGCGAGTAGCTGCACTTCGCTCTGTTTGTCTACCGAAACAGCAAGCGCCGTATCACCGGATACAGTCCCGCCTACTTGATTTACGGACGTGAACTACAGATACCATGGGATACAGTACTGGATCCAAAGCCTATCTGCTACTGCGAAATCCCCCCATTATCGTTAAGAACTTCTGCGTCAGCTGAAGATAGCACACGAGCAAGCTATTAAATTCAACAAACAGAACTTGGAGGCCGAACATCACAGATACAACAAAGACTTGTCCCTTCCATCTGTGGATATCGGACAACAAGTTCTGCTGAGAAATATGCACCTAGTCCCCGGCCAAACCAAGAAGTTTGCAGTTCGCTGGGTTGGGCCCTACAGGGTCGTAAAGAAGTGAAGCCCAGTCACTCACGACAGTCACCCACGACAGTCACAGTCACCCACGACAGTCGAAATGTAACGGCACATCTTTGTAATCTCATGCCACTGGGTCCTGATCCCGAACCAAACTTCACACTTGAACCAGACGACTACCCTGATCCCCATGCAACACTGTATCATATCCAATCAACGGATCAATCCAATCCAGCCGCAGCTATTAACTGAGGGAGTGAGAGGAGCACCTGGCCAGAGGACGATGCGTCCCAAAGTGCCGATCGACCACCAACGACTCGTCATCCCTGCCACCTGAGACCCCTACCGGGAAGGAAGAGGCTCGAGGATGGGTTGCGCACCGGCCATGTTCGGGGTCCACACTGACGGGCCTGATAGAACAACACCTCTCTGACCTCGCTGCCGTGGCAATTCCCGACAAATCCAAGCGTAAAGCAGCGACCGCAAGGAAGCGGATAGAGAAACGACGAACACTGCTCCCGCGCTTGAGAGAATGTTTGCTTGCCTCTGACGACATAGAGTTCACAGGCCCCTGATAAACCAATATTTGGGTTTAAGTATATACACTGTATATTTTGTAATAGTATGGTTTAAGTGACAGGGTATGTAATAAGTACATCTACACGATACCCTGCAAGCCACCGCGAGGGTGTGTGGCAAGGGGTGAAGATCACCAAGCATGCAGTATTGACAGGTCAACAAGCAACTATAGGGTCAATGTAAATAGGGTCAATAAGCAGTGTCACTGTAAAACATCGTGCAGACCATGAACTCGGAGGACAGAGACTAAATTGGGTTTTAATTTTTACGAGTTCAGTATTTTTATAATTGTTTATGAATAGTAAGTGCTATGACTTTTCAATCATAGTTTAATTTTTTTGTAATTTTCGTTTTTTGTCTGAGTGAATTGCCTTTTACCCTTAACTTGCTCTATTTTTTGTGTGTCCTGTTTATTATTTTTTTGTGAACGCACGAAAGGGTTCGCCGCCGTATTTTGGTTGCCGGGGGAGGATGTTGTTGGGCACAGAACCCAAGTAAAGGACGTATTTCTGCAAAATTCCTGAAGGGCGTAGTGGGACGTGGGTGGGGGAGGTAAAGGCTCCTTTCAAGGATATTTCCCTGAATTTGGTCACATCAGCGAACCCTCATTGCCACCAGGGTCGCGCCACTAGCCCGATTTTCGGTATATAAGGGGCGCGGCCATGGTCCCTGCAAGGTGCAACTAAAATAATGAAGTTGAATCCATTGAACTTATCAGAGCCCTGAAGGGGAAAATTCCCAAACAGGCCCCGCGACCAGCGTTGCTGATATTGTTATCTATTTATTTTTGTCGTTTTTGTTTAGTTTTGTATACATTTTTTGTACCTGGTCGCAATAAACACCTTGAATGCGAATACGGGTCCCGACGAACTCGGCTTCCTAACCCCTTCAGCACCACTTGCTGCGTCGACTTGGCTGGAGCGACTATTACGGACAGTCCCAGGAGGACCGGCCGTCGAGCCAAGGAAGATGGCCACCCGACTCCCGTCGCAACAAGAAGGCCAGGCCCACGTGGGCCGATCAGACCACTCGCTTTTCCTTGCCCTCGCCACTCGACGGCAATTAGGACGGTCAGCCAAGGAGGATCAACCGGTCGCCGAGTCAGCAAAGGCCCTCATTCCGTGCCCTAAGTCCCTTCACCCATGTCCGTTTGCTAGACCGATTGTAAAGTTTGTGATTAATGGCATTTCATACGAACCATTTTCATCTCTTTTTTTAACATCCTTGCTCCCAAAATCATCGTCACGACTCCACCACGTCAATTCGACCAGAAAATCAGCATAAATGACCCTTAGGGTGACCGATTTTGAGCAAACATGGCAAAATGTCATCATTTAATAGGAAAATGAAAAGCCCAAAGCCGTTTCACAAAACGCGCCAACGTGTACGAGAAATTGCAACGTTGCAAAATTCGAGTTCTGGAGGTTAGTACACATTTTAAGATATATTTCCGAGGGTATTAAAGCTACAGTTATGCAAAAGGGATTTTTTCCAGGCCTTGAATTTTACAGTAAATAATTTAAATTACAACTTTTATCGTATGAATGCAAAATTTTTGTTAAAATCACTCTTATGAACAGTCTCCTAGCCGAACGATAGGGACGGATGCACTCCACGGCAGGTGCCTCCGGGAATCTTCTCACCAGCCTCTTTTTTCCTCCATCATTCGCTCATCGGTAACTAACTCGTACTTAATTCCTTCCACGCACAATTGGGTCCATTTTTAAAGTTCCACGAGAGTCTGAATTTGTTCCTTATAATTAAACTGCAGATTGGCATGTGTAGTAAATACCTTCGGCGTACCTCCAATTCTGTCACTTGGACCCTCTCCTTGCGATATAGAAATGCCATTCAGCATTGGCCCCGAAATCTTGGCGATGCAGCAATTACATGTTGTAGCTGTACTTGTATTGAGTCACCGCACTGTCGGAAAATTGAATGTTTTGCGTAGGTCAAGTGCACTTATTTCACTATGGAGCAGCTTTCTTTTAGAGGTGTAAAATGGAGTGACGTTGTGCTTCATAAAGTCTGAAATAATAACCTGATTGAGAGGTATTACTTGATCGTTCGTATTCCTATTTCAACGTGTAAACGAATGTACTGAAACCACGCAGTTACTCCAGTGCACACCTTTTGCCGAATCTTGGTACAGAAAACAAAATTTATCGGAGAAATCGCCCACAAAGGCGACTTCACATTATATCAGGTTGCCTCTGACTTTCAAGTAATATGCAGTTTCCAAATGACCATTGTAGTTATGCCTTCCTACTTCTATAATGTCCTCTTCAAAGGCCCTGCAGAAAATATCTACATACTTGATCTGAGTTTTTGAGATCAGAAATTTTCCTAAGTGCACTGTTTGCAACGAATTGCGTCATGTAGAGTGGGTTTGGAAAAATTCAAAAAGTCGAAAAAGGTGGCTGAAGTATTGCGTCAGAAATAGTATCAATCAGTTCATGCCTCCAAGGACGACTACCAGATGACCCTTTATGGTGCACCTGAACTTTTATACGGTGCTAAAATGGCAAATACATGTGAAGGGTCTCAGCATGTATTAGTACCGTGTAAGAGAGCGGAACTGATGAAACTAAGAGAAGAAAACTGCGAATCAGTACTCCCAGGAAATAAAAAGAGTTTGAACGAGGTATTGAAATTGTAGGATCAAGCACCTGATACTTATAAATAAATTCCGCAAAACAAGTTAATATCAGTTTTTAAAAAATTAAAGCAGCCAGTAGCATTGGAAACCGAAGATGAGATGACCTCTGTCTATTGCACTCCGATGCCGAATGCTGTAAGGCCTGTTGCCGCCCTCGTGTATTCTAGGGCGATGGTCACACGTACGGGAATCAATTGGCGAATGGCACTGGCAAGGGGTATTTAAGAGGATGTACGCGGTTGAAATTTATGAGAAGAAGATGAAAGAGACGATGTGCTGAGATATGAAGACGCCAGAGTACCGTACGGTTGACCGTGGGCCTGACGCCGCGGCCAATGGTGGGCGTCACGCGTACATTAAAATATTTTTCTTTCTAAAATGAAATTTTATAAAAAATGATCAAAATCGAAGACAAAGGTACATCGTCAAAAATCGATTTGGAAATTTAAAATTGTGTAAAACTTTATAAAATTGTTTATATTTTATAATATAATTACTATAGCAGTAAAATTCAAGGCCTTTAAAAAAAGGCCTTTGGCAAAACTGTAGCTTTAATAGCCTCGGAAATATATCTTAAAATGTGTAATAACCATCAGAACTCGAGTTTTGCAACGTTGCAATTTCTCGTACACGTTTGCGTGTTTTGCAAGGGGTTCTGGTTTTTTCATTATCCTATTAAATCAAGTTTTGACGTTTGCTGACTTTGGTCAATATCGATTACCCTAAGGGCAATCACCTGGTCGAAATGACATTAAACGACCCACCTACATCATCAACTTTAATGTTGGCAGTTGTTCAAAGTCAGTTGAGGATGGATTTATAGTAACCATTAACACCCATATGCGCTCAAATTTTACCAGATACAGGCTGACCCTGAAAAATCCAATAGGCTCCCAGAGAGGTGCTGAATGTTTTATGGTTACCATATTCTCTGGCTTATAAGATATGATTCGTCACCTGAGAAATCCACGAAAAATCAATCTGCATTTTATATGGACTTATGCTATGTGTAATGTACGTGACCAAAATTAAGGGTGCGTCTTAGGAGCAGGAAAATGCGGTGTAATTGATGTACATGTTTAACAGATGATGACTATGCATACTGTCATTTAAAGAAAAAAAATAAAAATAAAAGAAATTTTAACGTTCACCAACTCAATAAAAGAGTTCTGTAGTATTTATTTGCAACTGAATAAAATTGCACCTCATGAAAAGTTGCTTGGAAAATTTGAAAACGCCCTCTTAAATCCGTGCTGGAAATAATCATGTGAGAAAGAACCAGTTAATTGAGAACCGAAAGTTGAATGTCAGTATGTAGTTGAGTTTAAACTCAGTACCTTGAATCTCTCTTTCTTTAATGTCACATTCTTCATTTTCATACATCATGTCACCCTATCTGCTATTGGGCTGGATTTTTAATGTCTGGTTAAATATTTTCAAGGTAAAAAACAA
Organism: Platycnemis pennipes; assembly: GCA_933228895.1. Lineage (NCBI taxonomy): Eukaryota > Metazoa > Arthropoda > Insecta > Odonata > Platycnemididae > Platycnemis > Platycnemis pennipes. The sequence continues at coordinate 136,447,566 of OW121846.1, forward strand.
CCTGTCATGTAGTTCTTGTTTATGTCAACTAATTTTTTGTCAATGTTATTTTTGTTACCAGAAGTTTTACAGCCATCAAAGTAACTTAGCAACTAGAAAAACTGTTTTTTAACGCTAAGCAGACATAAATCTGGGCCGAAGTGCCATCAGCCCTCCACTTCCAAGGGATTTGGAATTTACCTTGATTTCATGTACCCGAATTAAGCATTCAGTTTTGTGATGCATAAAGGAAGATTTCAATGAATCTGTATTTTACAGTAACACAATTAAATACCTATTCATATTTAGCTATTATTTCTGTTGATATATGTTTATTCTCAATAATATTTTTTCATTGTTCATTTTTGTTTGTTGTGTCATTGTTCCTGGTGTGGATGCACCCTCTGCCACACACCCTCAAGGTGACTTGCAGGGTATGTCGTAGATATAGATATATATTACAATTTTTAATAAATTTTTTATCAGTTCCTGTGGTGAACACAATTATTGAATTGCATTTTATCATGTACCATTAGAGTATTGTGTGAAGCACACAAGTATTGAGAGTTGGTTTACTGCATTCGGTCTGTAGATTAATATGCAGTGTTTCCATGGATGACCTTTGAATTTTTAAAATGAAACTTCCTTAACTGCTGTTCAATGTGAAATTAGATTGATTTACACTACAAGGACGGAAGGGTCATTTGACCCATTTCTGAAATTCAATTTAACTTTTCTCCATGTAAAATATTTTTAATGTATCTGGATCTTTTGTCGTTGCTCATATTGGTCTGAAATTTTATAAAACAGCATTAAAATTACTCTAACATATTAATTTTATTTTTTCCCAGAGGTTATACCAAGAAGGACGGCCGGGGCCATTTGACCCCGAACTTGTTTTCACAGTGTATCTTCATATTCCTCTTACTCTAGTCTCACAATCTTTTATGAAGATTCCTTTACTAGGCGGTGAGGTGGTCCAGTGGCTTAGCGCTTGAGTTATGAACCAAAGGGACCTGGTTCGATTTCGGATGATGCCTCTGGACATCAACAGCAAAATCAAAACTGAGTGACTTTTTCAACAGCAGATCTTTTTGGGAAACCACAAGCAGCACAGAGGAGGTAAATGCCCCCAGTATGAATTTCACATTCTGATGGCATTTTTACATGGGTAATTTTCTTACCATGCTAATCTTATTTTTTTATCGTACTTCGGAAATCATATTCACTCCCTTGGATGTGTATTTTTATCCAGGAATGGTTTGGATGAATTAGAGAACTGGTACGAAATATTATGGACCATCGACCTCACATGTTTTTCACATGGGTATCAATTCGATGAGGAAATCGGCAAAAATGACCCTTAGGGTCACCGATTGTGACCAAATTTGGTAGAACGGCAACATTTGATTAGAAAATAAAAACTCCAAAGCCGTTTTGCAAGAAACGCAAACGTTTACGAGAAATATGCAACGTTGCAAAATTAGAATTTTACAAAACTCACTACAAATTGAAGGATCGCGAACTGGCCGCGATAACCTTAACGGCGTTACCCTCTGAAATGCACAATAGCAGAAATTCCATAGAGAACACAAATTCCGCCTTGACCGGGATTTTGACCGGCGAATGATTTTTTCTCTGTGGAATTTCTGCTAAACTTTCTACACATTTGACGGTATATTTCCGAAACTAATAAAGCTACAGATGTGCAAACGAGCTAATTTAAAGGCCCGTTGCGGCATGATCCAGTACCTTTAATGGGTGGATCTTTCCCTAATTGTTTTTAAAGTCAATTTTATGTACACAAACAACTTTTTCACCTACACTATACACGCTCAGGACCCTCCTTCATACAAAAAAAATCCATATCACTAGAAAAACAATTATATCAAGTTTAGTTAGTCTGTCACTTCACAAAATATGCCGGTCGACTTCCAAACCCATGAGTTTCCAGTAAATATCCGTGGAAACACTGATGGCCGCAGAACACATCTTATTGGTGAAGGTACGAGCTTTTCCTGTATTAATTCCCAATTCATTTTTGTGGTCCCAGGAGCCCAGTGCCCCCACCACGATGGCACCAAGACGAAACTCCTCCTTGTAGCCCGTGCCACTTGGACGGATTCCGCCAGGTCCCGGCATTTCTCCAACTTGGTCAACGTGGAGGCTCTGAGTGCCGCCATCCTATTTTCGAAAGGAATGGTCATCGTTATCGATAATGTGGGTCGGTCCACCTCCTCGGATGACAAGGTCTGGTCGCAGTTGGATGTCGGTCCTCGGAATGACCCTGTCGATTGGCACGTTCCAGCAACGGGGTACGTGCTCCATCAGTAGGTCCTGGACCTTGTTTTGCCGGGCGATGCGAAGCTGGCGGTGGGCACTGCATTGGCAAAAGACTTGGACGAGGGTTTCCTCCGCCTCGCCGTAGATTCTGCATGCCGTATCATTTTCTCTTACGCTCCCTCTCATTGCTGCCCGTACCGGCAGGACATTGAGCCGCGCCCGGTGGTTGAACGCCCAGTCAATGAGCCTGGTATGGTTGCCCGTCCGGAGGAAGTGATTGCTGACATCGTGGGCCGACACCACCTCCTCTGCCTTCTGCCTTCGTCCGGCTTCTCTGCTAGCCTCCGTCGGATGCGTTCGCACACGGCCCCACGAAGAATGTGGGTTAGGCGCTGGAGTGCTCGGGGAGGGAATATGACGAGGTCTGAGGAGTGCGTGGGTTATTTATCCATATAGGAATTTCCTGTGTCGCTGAGCTCCATTCCCATTCCGTGACACAGAAGGCCGTCGGTCCCCGGGTCGCCTTTCAAGAACGAGACCAGTTAGAGGCTACTTCTTCTACCGGTGCGCCTCGGAGGCCTTCCATTGAACCGGAGAGACAGAGGTCACTCGTCCGGCCATGAGTGGCTCGTGCCTATCCTTTTGTGCACCGTATCCTTGAAACCGTGCCATGCGACCCATCCGTTCCCAAACGTCGAGTCAGGCTGAGTCAGGATTTTATTTTGGCCTCGATAGGAAGGGGTAGGTATCCTCCTCCACCCGTAGTTCGTGGTAAGTGAATGAGTTCACGGCTCGCCCTTACTGGGAGGCGCATTCATGTCTTCACCGCTTTGTGCATAGCAGAGCCCGTAGTTGAGTGCTCCTTTCCTGTGGTTGGGGTCAATCTGGGTGGGAAGTGTAACCTGGGGAGTAGGAAGGTGGATAAGGCGTCCATTTTCTCCCATTGTAGGATGCCGTTTTGCGAGACGGACGCGAGGTCCAGCCTGACTTTGTTTATCCCTGCGGAAATCCAGGTGTAGGCTTGCGCATTTCCTGGGTTTGAATCGGAGGCGGAACTAGTCCGCGGCGAAACTTGCAGCGTGGAGAGTGTTGAGCAGTATTCAGACAGATCTTCATTATCCTGGGTCAAAAATCCTGGGATTTGTTTGACGCAGCCCTCCACTCAATTTTTCTCTCGGCCTACCTCTTCATATTAACGTAGCTCCTCTATTTCACGTCCTTTACGACCTGTTCTATATAACTCATAGGAGGTAGGAGGCCTGCCTTTTCCAATCTTCCCGTTCACTTTTCCTTCGATGATTGTCTTCATCAGGCCATCGTGTCTTAAGATATGGCCGATTAGGTTGTCCCGTCTTTTTTTAAATGTTTTTAGCAGACTTCTCTTCCCCCCCACTCTTCTCAGTACTTCTTTATTTGTCACTCGGTTGATGCATTTTATCTTCATCACTCTTCGGTAGCACCATATTTCGAATGTTTCCACCCTTTTCTCCTCCGCTGCTGTCACCGTCCATGCCTCACTGCCGTAAAGAAACATGCTCCAGATATGCGTTCTGATGGATTGCTTCCTTACTTCTAAGCTTGTATTTTCAGCTGTAAGTAGATTCTTCTTTTCATAGAATGCCCTCTTTGCCTGGGCTGTTCTACTGACTAGTTCTTTCTTGCTTCGTCCGTGTTGGTAACTCTGCTTCCCAGGTAACAGAACTCTTACACCTCTTTCAGTTTCTGTTTTCCTAGTATAAAGTTGGTTTTGGCCCCTTCTCTCTTGCTGCACACCAATATCTAAGTCTTCTTCTTATTGATCTTCAGCTGATGTCTGTCCATTGTCCTTTCCATTGTTGTTAGCATCTCAGATTCTTCTCTGTCTCTACTATGAGAGCTATGTCATCAGCGAATCGTAGCATGCTGATTGTTTCTCCGTGGATGTTCACTGCAGAACCCATCTCCTTGATTTCATTCATGGCTCTTTGATGCAAACATTAAAAATTATGGTAGACAGTGCACATTCTTGTATGACTCCTTTCCTTATTCTTGCTTCTTCAGAGCTGGGTCCGAATTTTATCACAGCTGCTTGGTTTTTATACAAACTGTGGATAATTCTTCGGTCATTGTACGACACTCCAATTCCTTTCAGAATTCCAAGCATTAAATTCCAATCTACGTTGTTAAAAGCCTTCTCTAAATCCACAAATGCAATAAAGGTTGGTTTTTTCTTCTCCATTCTCCTCTTTATTATCAGCGTAAGGGCCAATATTGCTTCTCTTGTACCCTTACTTTTCCTGAATCCGAATTGATCTTCATCCAGGAGCTCCTCTACTTTTTGTTCTATTCTTCTGTAGATTATCCTTGTCAATATCTTCGATGCATCTGTCGTCAGGCTTAGTCCTAGAAGTTTCTCAATTCTCCGCTCTCATCTTTTTGGGAATAGGAATTATGACGTTTTTATCGAAGTCCCAGGATATTTCTCCTGTTGAGTACATGTCGCAGATGGTTTAATAATGGTAGAGATGGGCTAATTTCCTCTCCCCCCTGCATTTTTCATTAATTCTGCGAGGATATCATCAACTCCAGAATCCTTTTTCATCCGAATCTCCCTTACTGCTGCGTCGAGCACCGATCGTAATATTGATGCTCCTATATCATCCTTTTCGACTTCGCTTCCCTCATCAATCACCTTCGTTCTGAGATTGTTTCAGTTGCATAAATCTTCCAGATATTCTTTCCATCTCTTCACTTTGTTTTCATTTTCAATCAATAGTTCTCCATTATCGTCTCGTATGGCATTGCATCTTGCGATCCGTTCCTTGAAGTGGTTCCTTACTATCCTATTGGCAGCTTCCACCTTTCCAAGAGCAAGGTTGTTTTGTACACCTTCGCATAGATTCTTCATCCATAATTCTCTTGCTTTCCTGGCTTTGCGACTTAGTTCGTTCCTTATTCTTTTGTAGCAAAGCTGCCCTTCATCAGTTTTCTCATTCTTGTGCTTTCCTCTTTCTTCAGTCAGTACTAAGACTTCTTCCGTGAACGATGGCTTCTTCTTAACAAATTTTCTCCTCCAAAGAACTTCTTTTTCGGCTTCCTGTAGTCCACATTTAATGTTTTCCCAGCGCTCTTCTGCTGATTTCTCAGTCAGGTCCTCTCCTATGTTATTTCCTACTCCTTTCTGAAATGCCAGCTGATATTGAGTCTCCATCAGTTTTTGTACTTGCCTAATGTTCTTTATTGTTTCCTTCAATTTCTTGAATTTTAGATGGCATTTCATCATCACTAAGTTATGGTCGCTGTCCATGTCTACACCCGGGTAGCTTTTGCAGTCCTTCACCTGATTCCTGAACCTCTGCTTCACTAAAATGTAGTCTATTTGAAATCTTCCTCAGTCTCCTGGCATCTTCCACGTGTATTTTCTTCGGTTGTGATTTTAGCAATGTGTTAGTAACCACTGACTTACGTTGTGTGCAGAACTCCACCAGTCTTTCTCCTCTTTCGTTTCGGTTTCCCAATCCATATTTTCCAGTTATTCTTCCATCTTGACCTTCGCCGATGACATCGTTCCAGTCTCATAAAATAATTAGGTTTTCTTCTCCTCTTACCTGTTTTATTACTTCCGTGATATCTTCGTAGACGTCTTCCACTTCTTCATGTTCGTAGTCCGACGTAGGCATGTAAACCTGCACCACTACGGTATCTATAGGTTAGGTCTCGATCTTCACCATACCTATCCTTTCGTTTACTGCAGGAAGCTGTTCACACGCAGTCCTGCACTCTTCCTGATCATGACGCCTACTCCAGCGTATCCCTTCAATGATCCGATGTGAATAATTCTACAAATTCCACTCTAAAAGTCTCCTCCTTCGGGCCATCTCATTTCACTGATTCCTAATACATCGAGGTCCATTCTCCGCATTTCCACCTTCAGGTTCCTTAAGTCTTCCGCAGGTCCGAAGTGATCGCACGTCCCACGTTCCTACCCTAAAATGTCTATCACACTTGGCTGATGTATTCTCTCGGGTAATCCCCGCCCGAGGATCAGAATGGGGGACTAATTTACCTCCGGAATATTTTACTCTAGAGGGTTTCATCACGTCTTGATAAGAAAGAAAAGAATGGAGTAGCTCCGAATCCTCGGGATAATAATGTGGTAGTTTCCCCTTGCCTTCCTCATCGCAGTACTACAGACGTTAAAGTAAATGTTACCGCGCCTGTAGTGAAATGAATGTCGCTGTACCACTGTGGTCTTCACCTTCACTCATCTGAAGAAAAGCTGCTGCCCTTATCTCCGGGTGATGTGAAGCGTAATTTTTGGCGGCCACTGTCGCCAAGTTATGGCATCTTCACAGGTTCTGTATTATTCAGAGGCCTACCTTACCCAGGAATTGACCAATCCCCCCTCGGAATGCCATCGTTTTTTGTCCACGACTGCTTATTCGACTTCGTTTTCTTCACGGTATATCTCAGTTCCGGTGGGTTCCTCTTCTTCGTCCTGTGAAGGACGGTTTCCTCCGCCGTTAACCATTACGCCACTATTCCCCACCATGCCAGCGGGTCAAATCGGCAAATGTCATAGGCGTTATAAGGGTGATAGCTATGACGGGCAACTTATGATGGCTATGACATTCGAGCGATTCCATAAGCTACCGTCATAAGGCTCACGACGGATGACGAGTGAACAGTTGCGCATCGCCATGAAAATCTAGAATTTCGGATTATGGTAGTCCTAAGAAAGTGAGAAAAGCCAATGGGAGCCTTCAACACATTTCATCAGCTGTGACTTGGAGCAAATTTGTAAACAAATAATGATATTGAGTATGTTCAAGAGAGCATAAAAGTCAAATCTTTCGAAAGTAATTATTTCATGTCATGTACTGATGTTATTTTCATTCATGGATCCGTATTAATATGGCTGAATAGCAACTTAAGAACGAATGGGATTTAGAAAATGACAACAAATCGAACTTAGTGCATAAGTAGTACAGACGTTCTACAAAACGGATGTAATCTGAAATAGTCCACTAAAATATAATGCTTTCCTGAATTCGTAGTGTTAAAAATACGATTGGATTATGTATATGTTCTCTTAGCGGCTCATATGGCTTGTATTTTCATAATTTCGACGTACTAGCAGAGGAAATGAATAAGGGTGCATGTTAATAGAACTTGAAGTACGATTAAGAGTGGGTAGTTCATGAAGTCAGATTTATCTTAGTCGAGCTTATCTTATCGAGTCGAGTCGAGTAAGTCATTCATCCATAGGACTACAATCATTGTTGCATGGCCCAGAGGATTGCTGAATGAGACAAATCACAAGCAATCGTTAGGGGAAATTCAGACCTTACAGTGGTGTTGAATTAAAAAAGTTTAAGAATATCCATATAAAAATGAATTCCTTTTATGTGAAGAATTTCCTTATTACTGCTTCCCTGACATCTCCACCTATATTAGGTACAACAAATTCCCTCCTCCACAAATTCTAGCTGTGGGATACTAACTAAGCACATGAGATCCAAATTTTATTTTATTTTCTTTTGATTTGTCAAACTTCTCCAAATAAACTCTTGCGTCTAGGTTGTACTTTTCAAGCAATCTCAATAAGTTTTCCATCCAGTGAGTCTTTATTTCTGAAGGGCAATATTCCTCTGCTAGATAATGGCAGCAGTCTATTACGACCGATAGATCTTCGTGGTGGTGATTTACCAATTTGTCACTTTTTTCAGTCAAATCTTTATCAGCCCTTTTTTTAGAGGTCAATTGAAGCCTAGCAATTTGGGAAGATGTATGGACTTTGGATTTTTCATGAAGTTCTATGTCTCTAACACCCCTGTGGTCTGTCCATCCCCAATGCCTGTAGTGCCCCAAATAGTTCTTTCTGTTGGTAAAGAAAATATCAGACAATGTTAGCGAAAGACAGCATTCCTGTATTTACTGTAAACAAGCCATTTGCGTTCTTTTTCTGTTCCGTTTGGTAGATGAAATGTTTTTACTTTCGGATTGAATTTCCTTCCGCACGAAGTTGAAAAAACCATATAAGACAGTAGATTTTGGAGTCATAATTTCAAAGCTTTATTAATAAGTTCATATGAGAGATTTTTGTTGGCATAGTAATCTGGATCTCTAATGTCATCTACATATGCTGAAGTTTCCGTTGAAAGGGATGGTTTGTTCATTTTTTCCACTACTTTCAAGAATGGGGCCTTCTTCTGGTGGCAGGTCTGTCAGGTGGACAAATGCTACGGCTTACGTCTGAAGGGAAGTGGGAGTCAAAAATAACCTTTACAAGGTAACGTGCAGTGTACGATATGCTTCTGTGATGTGACCTGTTGGCAGATGTTGGGAGGAGGTGGCGGGAATAAGACTGGAGGGATACTGAGTCACTTATGCTACTGGGTTGCGTTCCGAGATCTTATGGTGGCCTTGATGACGCACAATGGGACGAAATCCCAAAAACGCGACCAAAATCGATACCACTGTTATTTTTACATCATTGCCACATTTGAAAGATAGTAATAGTTTTACAATCTGCTGAATTCGCATTCGCAATCATTTTTTGTTATATTTCTGTTATTGTGGTTTCAACAATACAATAGGGTAGTTTCCTTCATCAAAGAAAACAGACTTCATTAATTGCGATTTGTGCCCTGCCATAAATGTATTTAATTTACGCAAAAGTTTGTATTGAGAAATCCCAGTTTACTAGAGAATTAAATGTTAATTTTAAGGCCATTTGAAAAGGCTCTGAAATGGCGGGGTGCGCTGCCTTCATGCTGACGTAACAGGTATGTAGTTTACGTTGCGAAGCATAGGAAAATTCGTCTCCTGAACTTACCGTTGTATTTCAGGGCCCCTTAGCTCTAGTGAATATTTATTAGTATTAACCTGTAAAAACTATCAATGTTGGAAAAGAATTCTCAGTTAAACATGGTATTATTAGTCATTTTATAGGCTCAAGGACGTCCTGCTCGCTGTGTCTTCTGCTACGACGAAGCATGGCGTGAAGATCGTGCGGCGATAGGCGAACTACATGATATGCTTGTGAAAGGAATACTGACTGATTTTAAATGAATCAACTGCATAAGTCATGTTAAATAAATAAATAAAAGTTAATTATAATTAATTAACGGAATAAATATGCCTCCAATACTTGTTCATAAGCCTTAACGGAGTGCGGCGTCTATTTGGAAGCGCCCGCAGCACCACCTGGTGGCAGGTAGAGGAAATAGTTTGACGTCACGCGTAGGATTAACCGGCATGCAATAGTTTGCCGTCGCGTTTTCGCGCCATTGATTTTTTTCACTTTTTAATTAATGAGGAAAAATACTTAACGTCATTTAAAAATCGAACGGCTTAAAACACGTACTCCAGAGGTTATAAACTTTCGATCAAGACAATAAAAAAATAATAGGAAACTACCCTATTGATTCAAGCAATTGGACGTAATAAATTGAAAATAGTCTTTGTGATTACTTTTAAGGCGTAGCGTTCCTAACCTAAAATTTAGAATTTGAATCTAAAGCTTATTTTCTGCATGCATGATATTTACTGGTAATATAGATTAATTCCTCGCCTCAATTTGTCGCGACGCACAGTGGGGAGAAAACCCAAAAAAATTGCCAAAAGTAATACCGCATTAATTTCTGCCTCATCACTCTATTCCAAGGATTTTATAACAGTTTTATGATGTGCTCAATTCAAATTCGAAGTCTTTTTTGCTGTATTATTGTTATTGTGGTTTTAACAATGCCATTTATTCAAACAATGAATGTAACAAATTGAAAATATTCTTTGATTATTGCTCCTAAGGTGGATCGCTCCTAACCTATTCTTTAGAATTTAAATTCGAAATTTAATTTTTTGTATATATGATAATTAGTGATATAACAGATAAATCGCTTTTACAATAATGGTATGCAATAAAATTGAACATTAATCGTTGTTTGTTAGTATCTTGTATGAGTAGAATCAGAATTTGACATTATTTACGATTAAAACTCAAAGTGAACTGAAGTGAATTTATTCACAGTTTTATTCTTAACTTATCTATTAACGGGAATGCACTATCTTGAATGCACGACAACTAAGTACACACAATGCTTAAGTGATTATAAACGGAAAAATACATTTCTCATTTCCTGAGTTATCATCCATTTCCATTGAGGCATCCGAACGATTAATGTTTTGATGGCCTTAAAGTAATGGGGAAACTAATAAGTCCAGAGTCTCAATACTCAGGGTGTCTTGTTTTGGTGCAGGATGCCATACGGTGGATATGATTGGGCCTGGTGTTACCAACAGCCACTCGAAAACCCCTTCCATAATTATTTACCCCGAATGCTATCAAGTAAAATCCTCGCGGAACCGTTAGAAGTGCTGACTGCACGCCTCTTGCGCTTCCTCCGACATTTGCCCAATAGGCAATAAGGCATTAGCTATGATCTCAATAGTTATTGAATGTAATTGGACACCTTACCAGCCATAGATTTCTAACCTTCAGCCATCTTGGTTCATTAGGTGCGCTGGATATGAAATGTCCCTGAATGCATAACACTTTTACGCAGTATTTTTAATACGCGTTGATTTTTTTATTTTTAATACTACAAGATAAAACTCACTGAGCTTTCTGGTGCTAGGGAAATATTAATACTCGCTCTCTTTCGCACTACCCCCTGCTCACCCTCTCCCAAATTTTCTCCTTCAAGGTTTTCCATTCATTAGCCCGGTCCTTACTATTTTCGGCAACATCACATCACCCACCTTGAACTTCCCACTCCACAATATTTAGAAGCATATGCTTCTAAATATTGGTAAATGCTACGTGTATAATTGGACTCAATTATAAACATTTATCTTTTTTATAGTATAACTAAGAATGCCTACGCACTTACAGAACTTAAGTGCAAAATGTTAGAGTAATGGGCCAAATGGAAATAATGGGTGCTCAGAGGCTAGTTCGGTGATGTACTTTTTTAGCCTCGTAACTCGTTTGGGCAGTTTGGGGCAGTAAATTACGTCAATATCCTTTAGTTAACATCTTCACCAATAAGGGGTTCAAAGATCTCGATGCAACACTGCGCAACACTGACCTTTTTCATTACATTAAATATATTTTTGGGTGAAATTCAAAATAAGTTCCATTGGAACATTTGAAAAGTTTAGACAGTTAACATTTTTAAAGCAATTTATGAAATAACAATTCTAAATATTATTACATCCATGAATTGAATCCAACAAATAAAATTGAAATAAGTTTAATCACTATGTTGCAACGTTGAAGTGAAGAGGACCTTCGGTTTTTATGTTTAATCCCAGCTTTGGAATCGTCTTTTCAACACTGAATTATTTGCAAATGTGTATACCTACGAACTTGTCAAATGCATTTTACTGAAGCTCAAATATTAAGTCATCCAATCTACTGTTAGAAAAAATCTAATTAAAAACTATTTTTTTAATTTGGACTATTTTTTGGATTTCGCCCCACTGTGTGACGGCACGGTGCGGCAGCCAAGGAAGTGCATAGAGAGATGCGATCGAAATAAAATAATCTTTCGGCTGGCTGAATGATTCTCTATAATTCCGCGATGTTTTACTATACTTCACTTAATGCATAACGTCCATTTATCGTTATAACCTTTGGATACGTACATAAATTACTGTAAACGGGTAAAAATATTTACATTAAGTGAATTTCTTTATGCATATTAAAAATCCCCCCCAAATCCCATACAGCAAAAACGGCCGCAAATTAGTCTTAGGCCGTTTAATATCCAGTAATTATCTCGTCTAAAAACTGTTTTACACGTGCAGAAGTGGAATAAATTCAGTCTATATACGGTTGTGTGTCCGCCCCAAACCGCGCAATGCTCGTCTATGGTCAAATCCGGTATTAAATGATAAGTAATTTTATGCATTAATTGTGTAATTTACGCAATTAATACGTAAGATTGGTAAATTGTATCCTGGAAAAACATATTAAAAATATTAATAACCACCCAGGAAACACACATAGCTGCAGCAGCGCTTCACAAGGATGTCAACGCTGCAAATGCAGCACATGTCAACTAAAGCGCGTCAGCAGCGTCTCAGCAGCGCTCTCATAGAGCGATTTGGCGAGAAACGCATCTAATGCGCATTCGCAGCTAATGTTTGAAGCGCTGCAGCCACAAGTTGCCGACGCGCTGCCACAGCGCTGCAGGTAGTCTTTTGAATAAGGCGTTTCTGATCTCATCCGAGAACAGATCTGAGTGAACGTACATCTGAAATGTGGTTTTAAACGAGATGCACGACCTTTAAGAGCGACTGAACATTGGTCCACGGATGTTTTTTCTCAGTCCCTCGTAGACGGTATCGGACTTAAAGAAAGTACTCGCCGGGAAACAGGTTCTCAGCATTATGGAGGAAACTCTTATTTATCTCTCCAGAAGTTGAAAGAATATCAGTTACGAATATTTGCAATGGTCATGCTTATTTTTGTCCACAAAATTGTTATTAGGGAAATGTTTTAACGCGCAAATTATCCGTGTCAATCTTTTAGTTATGTTAATAATCACAAACGGCTTAATGCCAGCCAGCAGCTGTATGTGTGGCCTCCAAGTTACTTACCCGTAATCGGAAAATAAGTTAGGTCGTATGTCAAAGGATGGTAGGATAGACAGAAGTTAGGTGGAAGTTGTTAGGTAGGCGTATCTGTAGTATGCGAAGTACAGCTAGTAATGTTTAATTAAGTAAGAACCTCGATTTCTAACCCCATTTTTTTCAATTTTGGTTATAGGTGCACCCATGCAAGGTATATTAGAATGATTGTTTTGTATTAGATAATGCATTTGGGTACATTTTCTATTGAAAGTTTTAGGAGCCATGGGATTAGTAAGGATATATTAATGCTTGTCACACGTTTTCCAAGTGCCTTACTAGTACCTAAAATGTGCCTTTAAGTGGTGCCTTCAATGTGCCTACGTGGGTGGTGCCTTCAGTGTGTTACGTGGGTCACTAGTGGCGCATCAGGCATGCGTTTTCAGCGATTCTGACATGCGTTTGAAGCAATCGTGACACGCTTGTGCAGCGCTCCTGACGTGCTTGTGCAACGCTGCTAACACTCGTTTGTAGCGCATCCGACATTCAAACAAGGGAGGTTTAGGAGTGCTAGACGCGCTGCAGTTGCGCCTTCGCGGCAGCTGCAACGCTGCCATGCAGCGCATCAGACGCACATCTGCAGCATTTTGTGTATACTGGGCAAGGACGGTAGTAACGCAAAACTGCGATGGAAAGTAAATGTTGACAGCTAGATTCAAACTATAAACGTTCACGTTTTAAATCTGTGTACATTACCCCTGACCCAACTCTCCTTGATGGTAAACGAGTAATTTTAAGCATTCAATACTAATAAAATACCTTCTTTACCCTCGACCCAACTTCCCATGATGGAAGATGCGTAATTTTAAGAGTTATGATTGTTACAAAATATTAAAACTTTTCTGTTGAAGTTATTGGATTTATAACCCGATAAGGGAGGTGATTCGTAAGTCACTAATCAGGGACTACCTGTCTGCCAAGTTTCGTCAGCATCCTAACATCAGATTAGCGTCAGCATCGGGCACTCCCTTAGTAAATGTTTAGACTGTTCTGAAAAAATATTTCCGTCGAGATGAAAGTCAAGGAACTATAATAATCTTATTAATCAGACATCTGTCTGCCAAGTTTCGTCAGCATCCTAACATCAGATTAGCGTCAGCATCGGGCACTCCCTTAGTAAATGTTTAGACTGTTCTGAAAAAATATTTCCGTCGAGATGAAAGTCAAGGAACTATAATAATCTTATTAATCAGACATCTACAGAAGCCAATCTTAATACATACCTATATAGGTATATATAGAAATATATATATATATATATATATATATATATATATATATATATATATATATATATATATATATAGAAAACCATATGTTTCAACCGAAAAAGACAATACGAATGCATAACATGTTCATCGCCTTTCGTATTAAGATATTAAAATTTGCGTGTTGGCTAGGAAGTAAGTAACCAACTTGGACAATTGTAACTCAAGTGTTTGATCAGAAAATCTTCATCAAAAATTTATTTTGAAATTGGTGTAATGTTGGGAAAATTTGAGATGAACCTGTTCAACTCAATTTACCCCGAACAATCACAAGTATTGTTTAGGTAAATATGGGGATACACCTTAGTCTAGATTTCGACCCAACCTACACGAATAATTACATAATATGTGCTGTATGGGATAGTTAACCCCCCAAAATGTTTTTCCATGGCGCAATTGGCGCCATACATCCCCTCTGTAGGTGGCCCTGACTCTGAATATGTAGGCTATTAAGATAGCTAACGTCACGTGTTACCATTTATTGTTAAGGTGAGACTCCTTCCATTCATTTATTAACCGAACAAGTTTTTTCGAAAACCCTGAATCTTAGAGATGGGAGAGAAAATGACTTGCTAAATGAATAAGAAAATGTGGTCATTGCGGAAGTTATTGAGAATTAATCTTTATCAATTGAACTGCTACGAAGTAAAGACTAAAAATGCTGATTAATGAGTTTACGGGCGGCACGAATCATCTTTTATTTTATCCCATATCTAAGGAGCCCTCTAAGGTTCCTTACCCATATCACAAGGACTCCGCTACCATTATAAGCCTTATATGCTTAAATGTTAAGGCCTTATATGGCGCATCCCGCTCCGTAAGGGTTAATTATGTGTTATTTATGTTTCTACCATTCAGATTTTCACCAAAAACTGATATTATGTGTATTTCAGCCCGCAATTTTTATTCTGAGAAAATCAACCACTGTCATCGACTTATTTTCTCTGTATATGCGAAATAAATAAAATGTTCCTGAAATTTTCAAACATCGCGCGCGAGGTTTTGAGGTGCATTTGGCAACGTCGAATCAGACAAGGGGAATGATGGGGAGGATAGGGAGTCAGGATTCCGCAGCAGACAGTATATAAGCCTTATATGCTAAGCCTTATAACCTGAAGCGCTGTTAGGTGGTGACTTCGGGAAACACGTGAACCACCATCGCTATTGACGGCATTCGTCTTTGAACTCAACCTATTCTTATATGGAAATGTCTCTTTAACATCTAACCTGACGACTTCTTTCGGTAGAATATGAAAGTAGTATGTGAGTTTCTGGGAAGTGCGAGACCGGTGGTATTAAAGTTAACGTATATGAATTTGGGAGAATTGCCGATCCGTGTGAAAGTTTCGTCTTATATTTGAAATGTTTTTATTTATGTCAGTACAATGTGTGAGAATATATTTGGTACCGTAAGATATTCCGAGGCCTATTCCAATAACAGCAGTCCATCGAAGTGGGTTTCATAATGGCGAACCTCATTTCATGGCTTTGGCCAGTTGTTGTGATATGGATCAAGTTTTTGAATGTCGTTATTGCTGAGGAATATTGCGTCAAGTATTGCAAATGTGAGCCGAATAATTCGATGGTATGTAGTAAGGAAGGCCTTGTTGAAGTTCCGAAAAACATACCGAAATGGGTGGAAAGTCTGTAAGTAGCTTATTTTGAATCTGTTAAAAGTGAATGTTAACATTTTGGAGTTTTATTCTTGATTGCCACATGACGTATGGCAAAATAGAGTTTTTTCACAGTATACGGTGTACGTACCTTTAAATATTTGGCCTCTTTCCCGATTTAATAAAGAGTACCCACTTTATTTACGGAAGTCACTTCATTTTGACAGTCAAATCTTGTTCGGTATTTTGCCGTGTATGAGTATTTCAATCATTGCGATAGGTGTGTATTCTGATTTTTAAAACTTGATGTTTCTCTTGTTTTCATCCGATTTAAATCCTGTTATCACTTTGTCTCACTGGGGGAGATGTGCATTGTTCTCTGTAACCACATATCGGCGGTTGCAGGGCTGTTGAAATGGGATGGAAGTTTCTATTAATACCATAAAACCACGTAGGTTTTATCTATTGATGACATAAATCTGCCCTAAGTGCATTCTTAATAATTCTACCCTGTTCAAGACCTGACGTTTAAGTCTGTGCTAGAATTATGATTTGCTTTCTAAAATGCCTTTGTAGTAGATAGTTGAAATGTATTTTGCGAACATTTCCCCCTGTCTGCGAACCCAGTGCTCTTCTTGTGATGGAATAAATCTTATTGTTATGTAATTATAGACTTAATATTGCACTACGACTTTTAAAAGTGATTAGTCGAAGCTGTAAATACTCTGTCTCTTGTCTATCTTTCAATCATACTATTGTTATTTTGAATAAAAAAGGATTTATTTCCTCGGAGCGTCAGCTTTGTTTTCATTATTGATGTGAGAATGTGTGCAGAATGAAATTTCAAGAATTTACGTTAGCCTCTATCCAGTTATAGCTGCCCAGACTTACTTGTATTTCCCCATCTCAATGCTAATGAAGTCTTGTGTTGAATCCTGTCGATAGTTGAAACATTTCTGCTTGAAAACTTGCTCAAATTTTGTTGCTGAGATAGAATTATTGAACTGTAATATGTCCATTTGTGGAAGTGTGTACAATTTATTTGATTATATCTTGTCATCAACAATACTTCACTTTTACAAAAGCTGGCATTATTGTCACCTAATTTTCGTCGTCCTTTTTAACCTACTACAGATTCTTTTCTCTTTCGCAGAAACTTAGGCAACAATCAAATTACCTTTCTCGGAAATCGAAGTTTTGAGAACTTGACAGGCTTAATTGAACTGAAATTGAATCGAAATCACATAACAGGATTTTCTAAATCAGTTTTCAAGAGCCTGAGTAATTTGGAATATTTGTAAGTGCTAAAAGAAATTATGTTGTTAATTTTGTGAGATTCTGTACTACTTCATTTGTTGTTCTTTCATTCATCATGACATCGTGTCTTCTTCCAGGGAAATCAATAAAAACAATTTGACTGAGATTGAAGGTTTAACTTTTACCGGCTTAGATAACCTAAAGGTGTTGAAATTGAAAAGAAACTCCATTTCTGCCTTGTTAGATGGAGCCTTTTTTGCCCTGAGTAGCATGACTGAGTTGTAAGTGGCCAGATCAAACTTCACTGTTTCTCATCCTTGGAAATTATCATGATATAATTTGTGGTTTGATGCCATTTTTTTCAGGCAACTTGATCACAATGATATTAAAGCTGTGACTAAAGGTTGGCTGTATGGCTTAAGCTCCCTTTCTCAACTTTCTTTGTCCCACAACCGAATCTCACACATTGAGCCGAGTGCATGGGAAAGTTGTCAGGGGCTGAGTAAACTGTAAGTGTGGTAGTATTAAGGTATCAGTTTTATGATATATTAAATGTGTTCTTGTATGTACTAATGTAAGCCTTTTTTTTCCAGTGTCCTGAGTAACAATAGGCTTCATACCATTGAAAAAGGATTTTTTGAATACTTGTCAAAGCTAACTAGTCTCTTTCTTAATTATAATAAAATTGACTATATACATGAAGGAGCCTTCAATAGTACCTCTTCACTGAAAATATTGTGAGTAAATAAGTCCCATTCTTTGGTAATATAACTAGGACTATGTTTTAATCAGTAATAGGTATTAAAAAAATTGAATGGATCGCACCTGGTTGCAGTTAGCCTTGAAGTTACTTGTATGCACACCTGCTCATAAATCCCATAGAGAAAGAATAGAGACCCAACTCGGGTAGATATTTTTTTCTCTATGGAATTCCAGCCCTGGTTTAGTTTTTCATGCTTGGAAGTGATTCCCATACATTAAAAAATTGGTATATGATCATGGTGAGTGAGTTCTGTTGTGTGCTAGCATTTATTTTTATTATGTGAAAGATAACAGTTGAGGAATGTAATTACATTGCTTGTTTCATCAATTTCATTTTGAACAGCCTAAATTTTGTAGCTCAGTGGATGTAGTCCTGTTGTAAATCTTTTCAATCTTGCATTGGATTCATGATCTTAAATGTTCATTTTACTGTCTGCACTCCATTGTTTTTAGGTCACCGGGGCTATCTTGGTGAGTAATGTTTGTGGTTTTTAGTGTAAATTTGTGGAAACAGTTATTCATAATGAAGAGTAATATGTACTTAGTTTTTCCATATCAGGTTTTTATTACACAGTGACCTAGGTTTGGACAATACAACCTCACCATCAACGTAATGATGATGTTGTTGTTTAATAAAAATTCTGTTTCGGAAAAACAAAGTATTCCTTTTCATTATCACCACCTGCTAACCTGAGGGTCATCAGTTGAGTTTTACACGTCCATGGGTGTCTTGTTATGCTCTAAGTGAAAGAAGAATATTTATTTTTATATTTATTTAGTGAAAAATATAATTTTTATCAAATCAATCATTGATGAACTAACTATGTGCAAGCAACTTTTATAATTGAGCTGAAAATCTGCAGTTTACCACACTTATGTAATGTAGTGGCCGCACACAAATGTAGTAGCAAAAAACAAAGTTTTTAAGTTCATTCATAACAATTTTATTTTTATAGATGTAGTGTGAACCTACATCTTATGTTTATTTTTTTATTCCATCAATTGAAAGAACAGCAAAATCTGTGTTGGAAAGTCTATTAAAACTCTCAACTAAAATAGGAACATGATAAGAACTTTATATTGATAATGGAGTTGTTTGCCATATTTTTTATAGCCGAATCTGATAGTTTGCAAAATAAAAAGACGTATTTTCCGTTTGTCGATCTGTCAGTTAGTTATCGAATTATAAGTGATGAAAAACTGATGTTTTTAACCCTTTCGGAAAAATGGGTGTGCATGCGACCTCTTACGTCTTCCACTTAGTCCAACCACAACTGAGCCTGAGAAGCTACTTCACCTTATCGCAATGGGGGAGACAGCTGACTCTGCCTACGGAAGTGGTTGCGACAGGATCTGTGTGTGCAGACCTTCTGACATCCCCCCTCCACTCCCTTCCCTCTCCCTAAAGGCAGTCAAGGACGGGAGGTGGATGACGTCAATGATTTCAAAGCAGCGTCTTCAGTGGGCATCACCTTTGGCTTATTTTAATGTTTGATTTATGAGTGAATGGCTCTGGTTAAAATATTAATTTTTTCACTAAAATTCGTACTTGGTTTCCATCTGGTGATTTCGTGTACAAAATTGCAATTTCGGTTAAGAGTAAAATAATCAGGGTTCATACCGGAAAGGGAAGTAATGGAAATGTCAGGGAAATAAAAATCGGGGTTGGAAGTCATGGAAATGCCAGAGAAATTGGATTCTGGTCAGGGAAAAACTCCAGAGGCCGAGCAAAAAGATGAAAATCGTGGTTGAATGCACGGAGTTGCTGCGCTGGAGCGGCAAAGGTGCGCATTTTGTTGCTGTCCGCTTGCCGTCCTGGCTGGGTGGCACGGGGTAGCGCCGACTTGGCGGCTCACTCTGGCTCGGGTTCTGGCTACTTGGTCTTCTCATCCGTTGTTTTGTTTTTGAATTTTGACTGGAATATGTTACTTTCCTGGAGTAAATAAATTTTATTTCACAATATACCTTGCTGCATTTTTCCATAAAATCACTATATATGACTGCTTTGCCATTGATATAAAGTCTGGGAAATTTCAAAAATTGGGACTGGAAACTAGAGGAAAGTCAGGGAAATTGAAAATGGAAAGTTGGTATGGACCCTGATAATATTCATATTTTTATTTTTCTATCTGACTGAGTAAATTCATGTGGAATGATTAAAGTCTGCCTTAAGCCATCAGTTGTAGCTCTAGTTTTGAATAACAATTATGATCATGATATATAAATTAGAAAGGGAGCCTGGAGTTAATAACCAATAGGAGAGAAGATTGTTGGTGAGGAATGAGCACACTAGCTGCCCTGGTATTATTCTCATTTTCTTGCAATTTTTAACATTTTCTGAGCATGGAATCCCTGTTGGCTCTTGTTTTTTGAATTGAATCTTTCTTATCTCCAAAGTTGCCCATGAAGACTAGCGGGGTTTATCTGAATTCGATGAAATTTTCTCATATAGGTGCTCAAGGCTGTTATGAGAGAGAGGATTTGAGCATTATCTATTAATTTACTTTGCTGAGAATATTGGGATTTTTATTTCAGTGAAGTAGAGCAAAAGTGAGCAATTCATTTTGAAAATATTCCCTGTACTGATTTGGAATATGGAGGGTTATATAGCTTGTTGGAAAGCTGTTGCCCCCTAAATGCACAGAATGGCAGCGAGTTTAGGGGAGGGTGTGCTTGGGGGAGGAAACTGGGAGGGTAAGGCAAACCTCTTCCTTTGGTCGGTTCCCTGGTGACGGAGGGAAAGAGAAACCCCTTAAACTCTTGAGTGGCCCGTTCGTGAAAATAGACTTGTCCACGGTCAAAAATGGGTTTCTGCGCATGGGCCACAAGCTTTCAAACAAGCTGTAGACTGATACCTTTAAATGCGTTATCTTTGTTCAAGATACCGTTTTTACTTTTACACTTGATTTGATGAACTAATCATAGACCTTCATTCGAATGACTTATTGTTGTTCTTGCATCAACAGGTATAGTTCTCAAGTTGGTGTAGTGCATAATTGAGTTTTTTAGTGACTATTTTATTAATTTGAAATTATTATATTTCAGGGAACTGGATGGAAATGCAGTTTCATCAACGATTGAGGATATGAATGGAGCATTCAGTGGGCTGATGCACTTGACATCGTTTAGCTTAGCCTCCAATAAAATCCAGTCAATTAATAAGAATGCTTTCCTCGGTCTCATTAATTTAAAGAAATTGAACCTCATGAATAACAGTATTACCTCTGTCCAAGAGAATGCATTTTCTGGCTTGGGGTCCCTAAAGGAATTACATGTAAATACTAGCAATTTGCTATGTGACTGTAATTTAGCTTGGTTCCCAAAGTGGCTGGCTGAGTCACCCTTTGTGGAATCTGTTCGTAGTGTATGCGGTCATCCTCATCACCTAAGTGGAATGTCAGTAATGGAAATACCAGCATCAAACTTCACCTGTGGTAATTATAATGTTAAATACATACTAGTTTTAAATACCCTCAGGGATAAGTGAAAATAGTTCACAGTATTATACCATTGTGATACATATGGGTTCTATTTTAGTTTGTTTGCTTCCTATAAATCTAGTTACTTCAAGCTATGCCTCTGAAATTGAAGAATATTTACTTAGGTATATTCTATTTAGTTTTGCTTTACATAATTTTGAAATATTGATTGGTTATTTTATTGAGCAAGTTAAGATCACCTCAGGTCTGGACAAGATGGGAACGGCAACAACACCACTTTGAATGCGACACCAATTGTCCACCCCATGACACCTTTGAGTCATGCGCCCGACTGCCACCCACCTCCATGCTCGGCCTCCTCGCTCCTCCTCCTCGTCCCCCCCCACGTGACACCCTGGTCGCCACTTCTCATTGGCCAGTGAGGCGTCACCTCATGGGCAAAGTACACTTAATACAAAGTACATAGAGTGTACACCAATATGAATGGAAGTCGGCCGCCCAGGGTAGTGGGGTTGGCACCAGTTTGTTGCTGATGGCGACACTTACATTCACCCCCAACCACACGAAAAGTTGGCCATATGGTCCAACTTACACAAGCACACATGAGCATAGTAATTACACAATGTACAAAATCTTCACCTCGGGAACCCCTTAACATCACTAGAATTCCTGAATGTAATTAATAATCAATCGATACCCGAAAATCCATATATCCTCTGCTACTCTCTAGCAGGACAAATTAAATGCATTTTCACAATTTCAGCACAACACTACCCTCACTATAACATCAATGTCAACCGAACAGCAATTAGATCCTCTCCATCCAAAAGTCAAGCATCAAGAATATCATCATCAAGATGTAGAAATCATCAAGAATGCATCAACTCTTCCTTCTCCAAATCAAAATACAAAACAATAGCCCAAGTGTGCTCAAAAAAATGTCATTGTTCACTCTCTCAAAAATCACCCCATTCCCAGAGCAATTACCCTCATTTCTTTTCTCATTGAACACTTTTATTGCAGGGTTTGGCAATGAAATATTTTACCGTTAGTAGTATTTTTAGCATTTAATATTGAGAGGTTTATGTGTGTGGACCATAGAAAGGGCTACAGGAATAAATTACCATTGTGCTCTATGCTGGAAAGTTTCTTTTATGCATTTAATTATGAGCAAGGTGTTTTAAGTATGTATCTTACGCTTGCTTCTTTTTCCGTTACCTGTAGATGGTTTTCCTAAGCCACGTATTATTGAGGAGCCTGGTACCCAGTTGGCTTTAAAGGGAGACAATGTGTCTCTTCGCTGTGAGGCTTCCTCATCATCTTCTCTCCCAATGACCATCCAGTGGAAGAAGGACAATTTAGATCTTAAAAATCCAAAGGTCAATCACTTTGTAAGAAGCTACAATGGGGAAGCAAGGGGTGAAATCTCAGAACTCAAACTACTAAATATTTCGCACAATGAAGCTGGAAAGTATCAGTGTGTAGTTTCCAATCAGTTTGGGACTACATACTCTGCCAAGTCAAAAATTTCTGTTCTGAGTAAGTTCTATGATTATTTTTGTTGAGTGAAATTTTCTCCTGATGCTTTGATGAATGTAATTTCAACTTGATGGCATGTAAGCATTTTTAAATGCGTGATGTGTATTTTGCAGTCTACCCTACATTTACTAAAACTCCTAGTAACATAACTTTGAAAACTGGAAACACGGCAAGACTGGAATGTGCTGCTGCAGGGCAACCAAGCCCTCAGATAGCCTGGCAGAAGGATGGTGGTAATGATTTCCCAGCTGCACGAGAACGGCGGATGCATGTCATGCCTACAGATGATGTCTTTTTCATATTGAATGTCAAAACATCTGATATGGGAGTTTACAGCTGTACAGCTCAGAATCCAGCTGGCACCATAGTTGCCAATGCATCTTTAAATGTTTTGGGTACGTCTTTCAGCTTTGGTCAGTTATTTTTTGTATATCTCTACTGTTTTATAATTAGAAACTGTTATATTATGAGATCTCATTGCCCCTGCAACTGATTCATTCTTTTAATCATCATCATATTATAGAAGTGACTTAGTCATACAATAGGGTAGTTGCCTTCATCAAAGAAAACAAATCATTAATTGTGATTCGTGCCTACCATAAATGTATTCATTTGATGCAAAAAATTTGGATTGAGAAATTCCATTTGGCTAGAGAATTAAATGTTAAATTTAAGTTTATTTGAAAAAGCTCAGCAATGGCGGGATGAGCTGCCTTGCTGCTGACATAACAGGTTTACGTTGCGAGGCATAGGAAATATTCATCTCCAGAACTAGACTGGTGCGGATACCACTTTTTCCGATGCCTAACCAATACCTCGACACCAGTGGCCGATACCAATAGTATTATTTGCCGATACCTTATTTTTCTAAAAAAATTGGTAAGTACTTTCCTTCTCTCAAAGTCAACTCAGTAATCAAAAGTGTTATCAAAGAGTACCTAATTATTGAGGGAAATGACATTGTGACAACTTTTATTTTGCTACTCTTGTAATTATCACTGGAATTAGAATACAGACTCTAAGCCCTCTTGCATTTGTAAATACTGAAAATTCTTTTTAAGAAATAAGAGCTGCTGAACATGCTCAGCAGCTCATATTGGAATGTATTGCTCATTGACATATTATTGACATGGCTGCTGAACATGCTCAGCAGTTAAGAGGGTTATTCTATCAGGACCATAGCACCAGTCTCTAAAACATTTGCTCAGGAAACTTTAAACCTACAGGTTCACCCAAATATAGTAGACATTCGATAGACTCTCGTTAACCCGAAATCCTGAACATGGTGACGAGGAAAACTTGCTGAACAGGTTAGGCCTCTCGGGTTATGTTGAAGACAAATGTGGGAGTTGCATAACTTCCAGGGAGGACAATATGCATGCCATCAAGTTAATTCATTG
Organism: Platycnemis pennipes; assembly: GCA_933228895.1. Taxonomy (NCBI): domain Eukaryota; kingdom Metazoa; phylum Arthropoda; class Insecta; order Odonata; family Platycnemididae; genus Platycnemis; species Platycnemis pennipes. Next base: position 136,471,724 of record OW121846.1, read on the forward strand.
CTGGCATTAATTTATTGTAATGAAATTTCATTTTCAGTAATTACCCCTCCCAAAAAATATGTACGATACCTTGCATTGATGCGCATTCAATAGTTAATGACGACTATATGACCAAATAGCACATTTTGTGCATACATTTATGCAAAAAGTATATATAGACTCGACTTTTAGGCTTGATATTCCAAAAAAGGAGGAAGGGAAATTAATAGAGAGCATATCATCATGTAGATAATTTAGCCTTTCGTTTAGCGCAGATACCAGACTTTTTTTTAATAATTACTTTTGAGGCATGTTTTTGCAGTGAGGATAATAATTTGTCCATTTTTTAGTGTCGCAGAGGCCAGCGTTACTTTGGAGATTGTCATAACAATATGAAAAGTGCAATTGAAAGGAAATTTTGATAAAATATGAATCGTACTTTGGCCATGATGTCCTTTAAGTTTCAGATATTTACTTATATTCGTTTAAGTCATTCTAGTCAATTTACAAAACTGGGTTTTCTCTGTAAGTATGCAACATTGGAGGCACGTGACAAACACATTCATCTTCATTTTAAAATTTCTAATGCGAATCCATAAACGTCTTAACACTTGGCCATGCCATGATATTTGAATTTTATATTTTTGGAAAACAAGTTTGGAATGTAGGCGGAAATGCCGAACAACATATGCATTGAGCAGAACGAACTTGAGTTGATGGCAGAAGTTTAATTTTTGCCGCTGTTTCAGCAAACTTTCTTGGTACGTGGATTTTTGTCTACTTTTCATAGGAGGTTGAGCTTTTCACCTCAGACTTTCTCATAGCCAATTCTAAGCTCTTGTCTCACTTTTACAGTCACGAGAATCGCGGCTAGGTAAAAAAATATGCAACAAGTTGGTAAGTCTGTTTAAGAAAGTGGGATTTCAAAATTATATGTTTATAGATGACTTTCACCAAACGAATACTTTCGAATATAAGTATCCAAAAAAATGAATACTTGAAATTATTAAAGTATCGGGAAAATGGCCGATACCTGATACTCGCTATCGGTATTGGCGCAAGTTGCTCCAGAACTTAACATTGTATTTCAGAGCCCCTCAGCTCTAGTGAAAATGTATGAATAATAGCCCGTGAAAACAATCAAAATTTGAAGTGTCTCCTCCGTTAAACGTGGTGTTAATAGTTGTTTCATAGGCTCGAGGGCATCCTGCTCGAGGAGTCCTCTGCTGCTGCAAAGCATGGAGTGAAGTTGCAACTGTGGGCCAACTTCACGGTGAACTGAGTAAAATGAATACTACCTGTTTTTAAATGACTCAACTGCATATATAATTTTAAATGAAGAAATAAAAATTGATCATAATCAATTAACTGGATTATTATACCTCAGATACTAATGAATAGGCTTTCACGGAGTGCACTGTCTGCTTGGAAACATCCGCAGCACCACCAAGTGGCCAGTAGAGGAAACAGTGTCCCGTCACACATATAATTTACCAGCATGCAATAGTTTGCCATTGCGTTTTCGTGCCATTGAATTTTTTCACTCTTTAATTAATGACAGGGTGGCGATCGTCAGGGAAAACGGGGAATTGTCAGGGAATTTTGGAAATCTGGAAAAGTCAGGGAATTCTTCTAACAGTCAGGGAAAAATTGGGATAGAAATTCTCGTTATTTTTCTACCATTACGTTTACCTTTTCTGCCATTATGTTTACCAGTAAATTACGTCTTTCCCGCTCTTTATTTCACCAAAACATTTCACCAACTAAAACTAATGTCCGTCGCTGCATAGAAGTGCAGAGAATAAGCCCCGTCAATTGGCTGAACATTCAGTTGTGAATCTAAGTTATTTAGTTGTGAATGAGTCGTACAATGTATCCCTATTGTATGTCCTTAGTGCGATATTTGCCTAGTAGTGTTAAAATTGATGATCACCGTGTATTCTGCTCATCACAAGGAATCCGAGGCTATGTTTTTCGGAAGATTTTACCTCGTGTTTCTTTTTTTTAACTTCCGAGACTCAGGTCGAGAGGTAGTTGTAGCACATTAGTTTGTAGTAATTACGTTCTTGCAGTTCTAAAAATATGAGACGATGATTATTAAAACAGTGATACAAGTACTATCACACGTGTAAACAAAATCTTACGTGAGATCATCTTCGATTTAAATACCCCCTTCGCGAAACCATAAGAAGAGTTCTCCTCCCCTCCCCACCTTTCTCGCTCGATGTAATTATTGAATGGCCCCCTTAGCACCCTCTTTAAGCAATTTAGTCAGGTCACAAACCACCTCAAATATGACATTCCTAAATATGACGCTGCCGTTGCTAATTGTCTCCTGTTTTCGCTCGCAGTGGCGCGATTACATTTTGTTTGTTTATAAAAATATTTTAACAATTTTGGTTCCCTCTTACATTCATGGGGTTATGACCACGTTAATCAAGTTGTTATTCGCTTTTAAAACTCGTGCCATCCGATTTTGATCCAGTCCAAGAACTTGGCTTTGGTTTGTATTTTCGCGTAGCTTAGTGATACCTGTGTCCGACTCTGCCAGTAAATTGGCCATTAACTTTCCCTTCGATGCCTTTTCAGTACTCTTCAACTTCCCAGAACTACCACGACACACCACCTCTTCCTTGAAGAATTAAACATTGTCAATATGTAATTTTACCGATGGAAACATCCACGGCCGCAGAAATACGATACACAGCTGCGAAAAATTTATTAAAAGTCTGTACAATTTGTGTGAGGGCTTAACTTGTGAAGGTTTACTATATTTTTTCATTAGGGCGGAGGTTCCATATATTTTTTTATTCTTATAGCTTTTAATGTATTGATTTCAGCTTTTAACATTTTCTGAGTTTTGACGAAAATTTAATTCAGCAGAAATAAAATATTCCGATAATAGGAGACCATTTGGCGATTGGTCAGGGAAATTGGTAAAGCCATCAGGGAAAAGTCAGGGAATTTGAAAATTGGTTATCAGTAGCCACCCTGAATGAGGAAAAATAATTAATGTCATTTTAAAATCAAATGGCTTAAAATATGCACTCAGAGGTTATAAAAGTTTGATCAAGGCAATTTAAAAGAAATAATAGGAAACCACACTATTATGGAATTCTCAAAAAATAAATTTGAATGTGCGTACATAGAAGCAATTCCTGTTGCTGAACTCATCAAGGTAAAACAGAGTTACTCAAATTTTTTTGAGTAACCTAACTAACAAAAGTTTTTTTATTTATTCATCCACCTTTTGGTGAGTTTAAGAGTGAATCATTGTTTTGGTATGATATGTCCATTGAGCCCCAGTCATACCATGTGGATGATGGGTATTGAAAGCACCCATTAGCAGAATGAATTTAATAAATAACTTCCGTGCATATTTTCCCATTTGCATGTGTAGACTATGTTTTCTGTTATTCATCACTAATTGGTTCTGCTAATGGAAATGATGTGCGCAGAAATTTGAGTATTTGATATGGTGAAAAGATTAAGTTCTTCCTTCCTTTCCCTTTCTTATATAACTAAAAGCTAGTTTCGAAGACTTCAGAGCGTATATCCTTAATTACACTAATATGAGTTAGTAGTACAGATCACAGTATCAGGCGTCACATAGTGGAATTTAGACATATTGGATGAGTAAATAACTTTAGCAACTTACGTGTACACCTGATGATGGCTTAGTAAGCCGAAACACGTGTTGTGTCATTTTATTATTTTAAATTAAATTGTGGAAAATTGCTAAAGTTATTTACTCATCCAATATGTGTTAGTAGTATTATCAGTATTTGAATTGCATTGATGAACCCATTTGATTTTAATTTTGTGTCAATGTATTAATTTCAGAGACTCCACATTTTGTAAAACCAATGGAAAGCAAAGAAGTGAGAGCTGGGGAAACTATTGTATTAGAATGTATGGCATCAGGTTCTCCTAAACCACGGCTCACATGGAGGAAAGATGGAAGTAACTTGGTTCCTACCGAGAGGCATTTCTTCACTGCCGACGATCAGCTTCTCATAATTGTAGGCACCACTGTCTCTGATGCAGGAATGTATGAGTGCGAAATGTCAAACCCTCTGGGTACTGAGAGAGGGTATTCAATTCTCACCATTATCCCAGGTTTGTGAATTGTTGATTAATTGTAGAAGTATAAAAGCGGTCTTTTCAAAGTTAGTTTTTTTTGCATGTTTTCTAGCATTTTAAATGTCCTTGACTTCATTGAGGCTGTATGGCTCTTGGATGGCATTCTTGAAGTAATAAATTTAATCATTCAATATCAGCTCTGCGGATTAGTGTGAGCATGAATTTTTATTTTGATTTTGAAATTGATTTCTATGAATGATATTTTCTCATGTTCAGTTGTGTTGTTTACAGTTTCCTATGGATTTCTCATATTAATTACACAGCACATCTTGAGGTTGTGAAGCTGAAGCATTCTCTGAAGATGTGCCCCATAGTGATCGCAAAAGATCATAGGGAAAATTGTCAAAGATGAAGAACTTATTAAGCATAAAAATTTTCAGCTCTGTTCATTTTTTCAATTTTCATGCCTCCCAACGGAAATTAAAAGTGATTGATCCAAATTTCAATTCTCAACTAAAAGCCTGGCCTAAGAAGTCAGGGCAAAGCTAATGAGACTTGTCCATCCTAAAAGCATTTGTTCATAAATTCAGGAAGAAGGTCTGTGGTTTTACCCCTGCCATGTGTGATTTCTCTGGGGTCTATAAGTAGCAATGTTTTTAATTGTATGTTTTTCTTCGTGAACTTGCATTTATTCTTATAGTCAGTGTCTACCAACCTTTGAAACCTTAACAACCAGAAAAATATGTGATTTTCATTTAGGCCTTGAAAACCAGTAATCAGGCAGGAATTTTTTATATTTCTCTTGAAGAATTTCATGAAATCCTCTTTCTCACACATGAATAAATTTTTGGCATCTTCCTGTATAAAAATTGATTTGATTCTTAAAGCCCAGCTGTTTTTGAGGAGAATACCTTTGTGCGAAGTTTTTGAATTTCGGGAGAGAACATTTTGTCAAGTGTGTTACGATTTTCGTCCCAGTTGCATAATTCATGGACCAGCTTACAGTATCACATTTATGACAAAATTTAATTTCTTTTTGATGCTAGTTTTATATTTTCATTACATTTACCAGTAGATTATATTAGACACTCGATAGTTCATCATTGCCAAAATTAGTAGATATTATACTTGAGGATTGGGATGCTTAAAAATGATGTTGGTTATAAGAAGTGCTCCTGAAAAATCAAATTTGTATCAACACTCATTTTAGGGGATTTCTACAAAATTTCATTCTTGTAAGTTTTGTAATCAGCCTAGAAAACCTTGAAAAGGCCCGGATTATTAGAAAAGTGTGAGGAATTGTAAACTTGTTAACCCTTATGCTACGAACGACGTTTTAACACGGCATAAAGTTTTCTATGCAAACGAACGAATGAAGTGGTAAAACAGCGTTGCCGCTAAGCAAGTCCTAAGCAGGCCTAAAAGGTGTGTGTTATAAAGGATGTCTTCTCGGAACGCCGTAGGTACCTTTTCTTGGCCCGCAGGAGAGGATTATCTCGATCCTTCGTCGCAGTGCGAGCCCCACTCACAGCAGGGGTCCGTGGTCAATTGCTTTTTGGTGCAGTGGAATAAGAAACTTAAAAGTTTTTGTGTAATTGGCAAATTGAGCATTATAAGTACATCCCTTACGTTTAGCTCTACAACTACAGATTTTAAACAAAGCTCTGCCATTATTTTTAACGTAGTTCGGGTGTAAAGGAATCTCTGAACTAATTTTTGTTAGTTGTTTAGTTGGCTAGTGAGTGATTTTTTCATGGTTTTATTTTGTTGGGAGTTCTTTTGTTTTTAGGTTCAACAGCTGAATGTTATTTTTTTCATATAAGTTGACGACCATATTTTTTGTGAGTTCCAATGTTTAATGTGAGTTTCAATGCAATTTGCTTAACCATTGATATGATTTTTTTGCTAGAGAGCTTAATATTAATGTTAGAATTTCATTTAAAAGCTGTAAAGTCACTGTAAAGCTAAAATAATTCGTTTCTGTTAAAATTAATATCGAGGCTGCAGCAACAATGTTTTTAGCAAAACCATTGCATAAATAAATAGTTGACCTCAACAGCATGCGGTAATGGGCACCCCAAGTGGCAAAAGGGTGAAGATTACCTCGGCCCGGTGGCTGAGAAAAGGGCTCGACACCCCTCTGGGCCCCAACCCAAGTTAGGGAAATAGGTACCCAAGAGGATCCTAGCGTAGTGAAAGCTCCGTACTGGAAATGCAAAGAATATTTTATGACATTCGTGAGGGAAGTAGCCTTTCCTGACATGTGGCCCCATCGCGAAAGGATTAAGGATAAGAGAAAAAGTAACCTGAAGATGCTGCGCCGCAGCAAAACCATGATCGTGCCGAAATAAAAGTTTTGTGGAATTGCAGTTTTTCTCTTCTCCATTATGGAAAAATTCCACCAAGATACCCCAGAAACAGTTTCTTTTTCTTGTTAGGGAGTCAGTATTGAGATAGGAATATGATTTAATATCTTGCAGTCATTTGCAGTAAAAGTGTTATCTTGTCATTTTTTTTAGAGTGCTTACAAATGGGAATATGACATTTTCAAGAAAAATTCGTGTTCTCACCAGAATAAAAAGAGAAATTTTTTGTCCATTAGGATGCTACTTTTACATGTACCAATTATCACAGTGCTATTTTGGTAGTTAGAGTCATCTTCATTTATCTGTTGTGCTTATTTCATGCTTCTATTTGATAGCTAAATTAATGATTTTTGATCAACCAAGCCAGTATGTGCTGTTGTACTTGCTTGCCGAAAATTTCAAGTAAATATACTTTAGTTATGCTCAAAAACTCATTTTAATTTTAAATGTCTCGACAGATATCTCTGTGGGTCTTGGAAAACTATCTTTTCATATTTCTAGAAGCATGAATTACCGTGAATTTTAGCTAATACAGTCAAGCCCACTTATGTCAAACCCATTTATAACGAAGTCCCAGTTATAACAAAGTAAAGGTTATTCCCCATGAAAGAGAGGCTGGGAAAAACTGGTCCACATATAACGAAGTTCGGTTATTACGAAGTAAATATTCGGCACCCTCAACTTCTTTATGAACGGGCTTGACTGTAATTGAATAGGCAACCCCACATTAGGTGATGTAGTTATGTAACATTTTTATATGTCTGTGGAACATGGGTTGAGGGTACAAAACTCTTCACTTTTAGTGATGTCACTTTTTCGGATCATTTTCTGCTGCTTTCCTGCAGTGTGGAAACAATTGTCTTTCTTGGTAATTTGGGTGCAATAATCATCATAGAATAATTTTATAATAATATTAGTATGCCTGAGGCAAATTTTATTTTTCTGACTATTTTTGATATGATTTCGATTTGATAATTGCATCCCTGAGGGCTTTTCAATGAGTATTTGCAAAGCACAGTACTTCATTACAGGTGCATTTTCACCGTATTTGAAAAAAACTTCTTATGAGAAACCTTGAATGCTGTGTGAAGTAAGGAACTGGTTGTTGGAGTACAATATTAATCTGATCACAGGCACAGAGTAGTGACTGAGCACCTAGAGACGTTCTCTATAGGAAAAGCCGCTTCCAAGGATTCCCATTTAAAAACAAATTTGATGAGTAATTGAAAAATGACATTGCGCTGTAAGAATAGCCATAACTATGTATACCGATCAATTATTCAAAGATTGTAGCATAATCTTCCAGCCCACAAGTCCTATTAATGTGTGACCTTTAGCAAAGCACTGTCAAAAGCACATTGGAAGCCCTGTTCTTACACAATGTTCCTGGTATTTACCTTTATGTGCTTATGGGTGTATTTGAAAAGTAGCCTTGGCATATCTTGATATTAACTGACTTAGTGCTATTTTGGATTTACACATTTTAACTTGTGATCATGCAATGAATAATATTTTTGTATTGTGCATTATACTCCTGTTGTGAATTAACCTGGTTTAATCTGAAGCTGAATCCGTTTTACCTCTTGGTTAAGCATAATGTGCTGTCACATCTTGTCACATTTTTAATGTAAATGTTCGTATTTAATCACTTTTTTCTATAAATAGTGTCACTTGGTTACTTTTTTAATGGTAAATCCCTTTTGAGCCCCATGGTTGTTAAATTGCAGTGGTCTTAGGCTTCCTGAAATCTAATTTCGAGATGAAATTTGATATGCATGTCTTTTTCTCTCTTCAGCATCTGGAATTTTGCAAAGTGATGATTCAATTGCGGGTATTGTGGTGATTGCTGTGGTGTGCTGTGCTGTCGCAACATCAATAGTTTGGGTGGTGATCATCTACCAAGCCAGGAAGAGAGCTATTGACACTGGAAGTGGTGGTGATGCTGCTGATGGAAGAGTAGAGGTTGGACTGCCAGTATCCTCTGCGCCAAGGCCCCATGGAACTGCCCCTACAGTTGTGTCAGCTGGGGACCCTGGTGCAACTCTGCCATCAAACTACATGGATACAGATTCAGAGCACTCGAGTAGCAAGGACAGTGGCACTGGGGATTCCGCCAAGCGCAGCAGTGATGATCTCTTGCCCACAACACAGCAGCCAGAAGATAGTCCTCATCACCTTCTTCTTTCTATGCCGGATGGTCAGTACAAAATATATTCCATACAAATCAGGCTAAAGCTTGTCATTGTGTGCGATAATTTTGGGGGCAAATGCGTTGGCTTTTAAAACTTGGTTGCCGTAGGAGTAACGACTGTTTGTGTACCATTTAGGGATGTGCGAGTAGTACTTTTTGACCTCAAGTCAAGTACCGAGTCGTTGTTAAGTACTCGCGAGTATCGAGTCAAGTCGAGTTTGTACATTATTGTACTTGAGTGAAGAGACCCAGTTTGTACTTAAGTCATCGTAATTAAAGTTAGCCAGCAATCCGACTATCACATCGGCAGGTCTACCTACCTAATGCATGATTAAAAAAACAGTCAAATTAATATGGCATGTAGCGCAGACTAAAAGACCTAATGGAAATTTTCCGGTAGCTCTCGAAATAAGAAAATTACCTTTTGTCCTAGGATTATTGAAAAATGTGTAAATTAGCTTGCTGTATGGTACCTAGAGTGTACTTAGGGATAATATGAGGCCTATATGAGTGACATGCCCTATTAACTTGTAATGAAAGTAAGCCAGGAAGCAAAATATCTTTTCTTTAGGAAAACATAAGCCTAATTAAAAAACCATTCCTTGTATTTCGCATTCCTATGTATTTCTTTTCAGAGCTAAACGCTTTCTCAGCGATATCTTGTACGCCGGGGTTCAACAGTGCAGTGAATTTCATACCAAATGCCTTGTTTGTGCAGTAAATATTTGATAAGCTCGTGCCTCAAATTTATGATTGACCGTTAATTACATAGTTAGTTTTTTAACATATACTTTTCTTCCTCTTCCAATTATACACCATCTCTTCAAAATCGATGATTTCTGCCTACACATGATAGAACTTAGAATCGTGAAGAGGAACTGGGTCAATCACCCGATCATTTGCGCGATGCATGAACACCCAATATCGGCACGCCCATGCCGTTTTATTTTGGATATCCATTAATGCAAGTTAATAATGTTTGAACAATGAAGAACAAATATTTATTATAGAAAAGATATGAGTAGGAACTTGGCAAATAATGACGTAATTAATAATCCTAAATAGGAAATAAAAAATGAAATAGTAAAACTTATAAGTTTTATACGATACCTATATCATCCATAATGCCCTTAATAGGATGCCTACCATCCGTTACAAAATTTCCTTCACCCGTGACTTTGAAGACCAATATCTCCAAGATGGCTAATGTGATTTTAAATTAAAGTATATCAAATTAAAGCTTGTTTATTTCTAAGTTTACTGGTAGTATTAAAATATTTTTACAATTTTTTTACTGAAGTACGTGTTAAGAACGGATTTTTAGTGAATTTTTTTTGTTACTGGATTGGTCAATCGAATTGGGGCATCGTAAGAACAACACAGATCGAGATATCAAACTTTCTTTTTCACGTATTGTAGCTAAGGGCTTTGTTAATAGTCATACGAAGTTTCATGCTATTACCATCATCAATATTTTTGTTATTGATGAATTTGTCAGACTACGTTAATTTCCGTCCCGCACGCTTTCCGTTCTGGAAATCACCATTCGGACCTTTCTCTTGCTCTCAAGTCATTAATATGAATCCACTTATGAAATCTAAGTAGAATTCGTTGGTTATATGATATTGATATATATTTATTTTAGGCTATAAAATCATGCTCAACTGTCCAGAGCATGCCCGAAAGAGAAAGGTAGCACGCGTGTGGAACTTCTGCTACAAGCAGATCGCCTATCGCGCTGTGAATGAGTCATGAGGACTCGACAATAGCGGAAAAGAGTATCGCCTTTAAGAATGCAAGTCGGTGTCAGTTTAAGAACTGACTGTATCTTTGGAAGCATACCGTCACTATGCCTCCTCGCGCAAAGTTTTTGGAGACGGAGTTGAGGATAATTTAAAATGCAATTTGTTCCTTTCGTCGAGAAGCTGAGAAGTGCGGGGACAAAAGCTATCTCTCTTATCGCTGATTTTATTTTGGTGAATACTGCAATTTTTAAAACTTTTATTCAAGCATAGGCAAGGATATTTTTCCTGTGCATACTAGAGAAATTTTCTCACGTGGTGTGTGGTGCGCGCGGTACCGTAGGTACCGCGCTACTGGTATAACTTGACAACCTCGAGCAGCTTATCTCTCCTAGTCCTGTCGCGTGGAGCTCGCTTTCCGAAATAAATATATACACGTTGAAAGCATATCTAATTCTCCCAATTTGGAAAGTCATTTTACACGTGCTTAGTTTTCAAACACGAAGAATACCATCAAAACGAACTAAATTTCCGACTTCCACATGCTGAGATAGCGCATTTTTAAATATTATTCGTAACGTAATTGGTAACTGAGTAATCTATTTTAAACTTTGTTTAGTCTAAGATAAATATATGTGCCATATCTTATGCGAAGAAAAGAGAAGTGGCATTTCTTGTTTATCTTCAAGTGGGCGTCAAACTAGCTTCCTGGAACATGAAAAATATCCGGCGTTTTTATCTGTCTCGGCCGAAAAGTTAATTAATATAATCAACTAAAAATATATATTTGACTTTATTAAACGTATAAATAATCAAGATTTAGTTCAATATACTTTATTTTAAAATTGAGCTACTACCCATTTTTGTGATATAAACCTTCAAACTCAGGGAAAGGAATTTTACAACGGACATTAGTTGCTTTGAGCTCGAATATAGTTCCACCCAGACTTTTTCCGCGAAGATTTCGGCCAAAAAGGGGGGAAATATTCTAAGGAATTCGGTACATATGCAGTTTCATGCACCGTGTACCCACCGATTCATCCATTCGTTCACACAAACGTACATGATCCGTTCACGTAAACGTCCATGAAACCATTCACGCAAATATAAATAAACGTGCATAAGTACATGTTCGTATGTGTTAATTTATCGTGTAACCAGAGATTTACACGATTTTGATGATAGCGCTTCCTGTTGGCAGATTTCTGAACCTATTGGCTTTGGCGGCTCCGTCGACAAAAACTACTCGACTCGACTTTCGTAAAACTACTATAAGTACTCGAGTCGAGTACCAACTACCCGACTCGACTCGAATTTTCGAGTACTCGCACATCCCTAGTACCATTAATTGTTATAATTTCTAAAAAGTGCCCTCATACCAGGAGATGTGCTGTCATATTTGGTGTGGTCTATTGGTAATTGCTAATTGTGCCCCCACTGCTGTCCTTGACGGAACCTAACTCCCTCCCTCCCTCACTCATACCACCACCCCCCTCGCTCCCATCCTAAACTCTCCCTCCCCCTCGGTTTGAGTCCTTCCCCCACTCCTCAGGGTAACATATATAATGCCTTGTGTTGAAATTTTTTGTCAGTTGGTCCCCCTTGAAAATGATGCTTAGTCGTCGAAATCGATCGGGGAACATATAAAGCAGTGTGAAAAGTACAATGTCTGTTTCATATACTGAAGCATGCTCCCATTTACGACAAAAAAATCATCAGAAACGCCAAGCATTATTTAAATATCGGTAATGAAAACCTATAAATGCAAAAAAGAAAATAATTTTTATGCAAAACATTCATTAAATAGAGGTCACATCTATGCTGGGGCCCAGGTGCAGGCTTCATTCTGTGGAGGTTTCATAAGTATGGAGGTTCATTACAGGTTTTTCTGTGTGCATTGTGTATGGGGCTATGACTTCGTAGTAGGGAGGTTTTCATAAAATTTCATTATAGGGAGGTTTCATCATATGAGGTATGAAAAGCTTGTTGGTTTTTTATTAAGAACCAAGGTTATGTACTTTTATTTTTCTTAAGAAGGTACAAAATGGTTGGTCATTGACTTGTGTTTTGTGTTGCTTATTTAATAATTCTTTATTCAAAAGTAGAATGCAAATTGCTCTGGCTGAAACCGGCTTTCTCAATGGGAGGAAGCCAGTATCAGCCCAATACTGACTCTACAATACCAGGTTCCACTGCTTATAGTATCCTTTGGTGATACTTACAGTAAACTCATATGACACAGTTGAAAATGTTTATCTTCTCCGGTCTTCAAGTAAATGCTCCTAGGCATGATACAAACTTTAAAATAGAAATTAAACTTATTAACACGTTCACTGCGGCGTGACCCACCGGTGGGTCACGCAGATGCGTCTAGCACCGGACATAAAATTCATATGAACATAAAATTCTAGGACATAAAATTCTGTGAATTGTCGTTACTTGTGGGGAGTATTGTGAGAGTAGGAATCGAGAACTTCTCAAGTGACTTCACCCAGAGGTTAGTCACTGTTCAAATAATAGGCTACTATGTGACACTTAGTGTGACCCACCGGTGGGTCACGAACAAATTTACATATTAGCGTATTATATCCAAAATACGTTTATTTTTTTCCTTTTTTTTTGTTTTTGTTTTTTCATGTTTATGCAATTTTTATACATAAGGATGAACATACTCGATATAGTAAAACATATGAACTTATTAAAAATAATGAAAATGTTTAGGAAAATTTTTTCTCCTCAACCTCTTGGCTGTCCGTCAGTTGCTCGTAAACTAAGCAGTCCGAACTGCACTCGCCCGGCTTTGTGAGAGATTGACTCTCTCTCTTCCCTTCCCCCCCCCCCCACCTCTACGGAAGGGCAATTGGGAAAGAGTCGCGTAGTGTTCTTGAGCCAATCCCTCAGTGGTGGATGAGTGACCGTGCCCTTGCCGGGTGAACGGATTCCGAAATGCAGACACTACTTTTTTTCTGAGTGAGACAAACCACTATGTACTCTTTCCAAAGGATCCCCCTTCCCTTTTCTCATAGTGTGAGCAGGGCTGGGGAATCGGTATGCACGGACGGCCGTCTACGTCTCACAGATGGGCGCGAACAAGGGCAGGCGCAATAAACAGAGACGGGTGGGAGTCTCCTGGGTTTTCCGAACGTTAGCAAATCTTTACCACATGCATTGTATTGTTGCCCCTCTCTCCCCCCATCCCACGCCAGGGTCTAGAAGATAGCGTGCCCCACGTGGCTGGTGGAGGGGTGGGCTGGGGGCGAAGCTGGGAGTAGCCTCCTCCCTCCCTCCTTCCTCTAATCTCAGGAAACAGCTGAGTGTTGCCGCTTCAACCACCATCCCTCGGCAGTGGCCAGAAGCTCGGAAGGACTGTGACCCACCGGTGGGTCACACCGCCCATGCAAAAGGCTGAGTGTGACCCACCGGTGGGTCACGCCGCGCTGTGAGGAGTAGGGCTTTAAACAGCTCCGCAGTGAACGTGTTAATAGTCTTTTATGATCTGCATATTCATTACAGTCCACTGAGATTTCTTCTTTTGAGCCTTGTAATTTAGCCTTCAGGTATTGAAAACTCTTCTTTAGTGTTTAAAAGGTATACTACTGTTGTCATATTTGTTGCATTGTCCATGAGAACAGTTTTTCCCACCGTCACCTATTTACCACAGACACTTCAAATTCTGTCATATCAGTGCACTGCTGGGCCCCGTTCGAAACCATAAAGTTTATAAGGACATGATTTCTGTTGGAGTTGGAAATAACACTAAAGTAATCATGCCCTCCTGTTGTCCAATCATCAGGTGCCGATGTGATTCCATCAATGGGTCTTCTACAGTGGTTTCTTCCATTGGGTTTTTAAGAATACACAATGGTTTCGTGTTGTAATAATAATTTAGAGTATACTTTTTGCATTATATTGTCAGATTAATATTTCCAGTTAGGTATACTGTGCCGATGACAGACAACATTAACAACTTCTTTAAAGCCCTTAGATTCCATAAGGTTAAATGGTAGAGAATTAAGGTGCTGCGTTTTGATAATCACTTGTGTAATTATTTTCCTAGCTTTTCCGTTACATCCTTCAGTTTTTTTATAATCAAACAAGAGCAGCAATATAGCCTGCTTGAAAGTGCCAGAGCTGTGTGTACATTTTCTGATTCAGGGTCATCAACATGCAAGTCATCAGTACCATTCGAAAATGTTTGTGGATGGACTGGAACAATTAAGTTGTGGGTTTCAATTTTTGGCGCCACTTGTACCAGTGTATTTGCTTGCATACGTTTTTCAGTCTCATAAACTAAAATTACCAGCTTAGTTCTTTGGTTGGGCTCATCATAAATAGTTAATAATTGAGAAGCAGATTGTAGGATCCTGTTGATCTGAGGTACAAGAAATACGAGGTGTGGTTGAAACACTCCACTTTCTTGCATTGTCTATATTTCTTCTACTTTTCAGCTACGGTTAACGATACCTCCCTAGATTCACATCGAACTGCTGTAAAATTCTCTTCTTTTTCATTGGTAATACAAGACCTATGAGCTGTAGGCAATGTCAAAGTGCTCACTACTATGCTACCACAAATTTCAATTTCTTTATTTTGTATTAGTCTTATCATCTTGATCTCATTTCATCACCTGAGTTTCGCAACCTCTCCTTTTCAGTATATACCGTACCTACATTTCATTCACGGGCCGCATCTATCACTGTCGACCGACCATCCCTAATTTTTGAGTGCTACATTTGTAAATCCAAACAATAAAACTATAATAAAGTGAGTATTCAGAATAAAGGATTGGAAATTGAAGTTGATAAAATTTTCAATGCGATGACTGAAAGAAAACTTGAAACTGCGATAGGGATTGAATCTCGTGCATCACTGACTCTCTCGTTTGATTGTCTTCTCTCTCAATGCATCTCTCGTTGTCCACCTGATTGCGGTGAATGTAGGCTACCCGTGTGACATTTCAGTATTTTTTTTCTCGCTATACCGGGGTAATGGGAGAAAAGGGTCATATTTTGACCTTATGAGCAACCCTTGTACATAATGGAAAATACTATTTAGGTACTTCAAGTAATTTTCTGTTTTTATTGTGTAACATGATTTTTTTTGAATCTTAACAACTTGTTTTGTGAGTACAACATGACTGAAATCAGTGGAAAATTGTAACTTTTTTTTATGTACATAAATTAATGCAGAAGCACAGAGGAAAAAATTCCTCTCCGTAGAACTGCTCAAATGCTGTAAAATATAGGATAATGTAGTACCACCTGCAAACTACTTTCCAAAATCCAATATGTAGGGTTCACAGGTAAACATGGAAACGTCATCTAAATTTATAGCTCCTGGACTGCTGCGGCAAAAGTGGTATTTTATGCAGGTATCCAAATGGGTCACCATAGGGCTACACTTATTATAATGTTTTATTGAGTAAAAAAAGAGCAGCCTATGTGTTGTATAATGTAGTAATCATGCTATGAAGTTGCCTGTTTGATTTCTTTTGTCTCTTGTTTAACCCTTTTACTGCCAGCACCTTGCAGGTAGGCTGTTCAAAAACTGCCTAGCACATTTACCTGTAGTTAATAAGGTTATTGATTCAACATTACTTTAAGTACTTATTTTTAATTTATCAAGTATATATTTATGTCAATATTTGAGAGTTAGGATGATGGTAAAATCATTCCTGCTCTCCCTGATTAGAAGAAAAAAAATACAAAAAAATTATGCTGCAATGTGTTGTGTTGGCCAGTACTGGCCTACTGGCAGTGAAAGGGTTGATTTCTTCATGGCGCGTTTAATTTATAATGAGATTAGTAGCAATATAATTGTTTCCCTTTTTCATTTCATACCAGGTGAAAGCATCACAAGTATTGATGCTAACGGGAGAGGTGGGAAGGGGTTCTTGGTTGATCCTCGGTCATCATCCCCCAGCCCAAGTAAGCCAGTGCCAACCCTTTGCACATTCCACCCTCAGCCAACCAACCATGAGAGGTGCAAAAGCTCGTGCAATGCAGTGCCCTCGTTAGTGGGGCCTGCGTATCACACCTTACCCAGGTGGGGGTCGACTGCCTCAAAAGAGGTTGGCTCTGGCAGCAGCCCGAGCCTTGTGGGTCTTGACTCTGTCGGAGAAAGTGTTCCTGTGTGTGGGAAAGTATTGAGCTCAAGTATATGGCCATCTGTGACGGGAGAGCACTGGAAGTGTGGTAAGGGTCGAGGGACAGTGGAGGATGAGCTGACGCCATGCATACCACGGGGGCCACCATTCTCCCTTACAGGAGGCAGTGATGGGTGAATTGAAATGGCTGGCAGGAAAGACTGCATAAGTCATGGAAGAAATCCAGTGTCTTTTCAAATGCATTTTCTCATCTTTTTATCTAGGCAGCTTGTTTGTTCAGTGTTTGGTGTCAAGGGTTGTGAAGCCAGTTGTTGAGCTATAAGGATTAATTTAACCAAGTATGCTGGAGTTCAGGCAATGCAGAAGTGTCTTCAAATATTTTTTTGACTTTAAGATTTTAGAAAATAATCATCGGCTTGAGTGTGCCAGCTTCATAGTGTGATTTAGTTGAAACATAGAAAATGTTTTATTGTATTATAACATTGCCACTCTGAATGGTTTAGATCTTTTTAATTAAAAATGACCAAATTTTAGTTTGGGACTCAGAAAGGCAGTGAAGTTGACTGTTTGAGCTGTGGATTTGTTAATATTCATTGCTCTAATCATCTTTTCAGTATATTTTATCTGTTGACCTTCCTTTAAATAAGCACGTGATATTTGCCAGGAAAATTGAGCATTTTTCGCACAGTTAATGAAATTTTGTCAACCTTTTAATTAATTGCTGGAAATATTATTAACCTACTGTTATTCAGTTAATAGAATCCAGATTCATACAAATAAGTGCTTCTAACATCATCATAGTATGTCTTGCATTTTCACGAGAAAGCTATATAATTTCAGGGTCAATTTTTCAAAAGTTTCTTCACAGTGAATTTGAGGTGTGACTTATTTTAAGTGTTGCAAATACTGTAAATAAGACTTCTGTTGTTGATGCTCATGGGATTTTCCCTTTTCATTGAAAACTAGCAGATTTGCATTGGCACATTCACAGTCCAGGTTAGCTAAAAATAAAGGCTGTACCTGAAACTGGAAGCACATTGTAAGATGTCATTATGCCTAAGTTCTGTGCCAAAAATCTCTCCATGTTAAGCATGATGCATGTCTAGGTCAACCAGAAAAAAAAACAAAATTTTTGGAGTCTTCCATTTTCTTAATTTTTTGAGTAAGATTTAAGGTAAGCTGCTGATTTTCTCCTGGAGAAAAGTGAATGCAAAGCCAATTTAACAAAAGGGTTTTATTGTCTCAGTGTTCCTCATTACTTCTGTTGTCATATTTGATACATTAAATGGCATTGACACAGCATTTGTATTGTTTTAGCGTGCATAGGATTGTAGAAACTTGCACAAAATTTTAAATAGTGAACCTATTAGGACTTGTTAGTTACTGAAAATTAGGCCTGACTTATGTGGGAATTTCATGTATCCCTGTGATCAGCATGTTCTCTATCCTTGATGAAATTGAATAACTTGTGTAGACCTCTCTAAATTAGACAAAATGCTCGATTTCATCTGGTTGCACCAGGTCAAGTTCATAAGCTTTATCTACTCCGATTGAAATAACCTTAGGGTTTAAGACTGGGTATTTTTATTTTTTCATGTATTTTTTCTCCATTTTTGTCCTTTGCTCATCGGTACATCACAGCTGTTTGATCTTACCATTCACCTAAGTGCATATAAATATAAACTAAAAGTATTTGGCACATTAAAAAAACTTTATCGCATGCTCTCTTATTGGAATTGATAGGTATAGGATGTGTATATAACTTTCAAAATTCTGTAGTATCAGTTTCTTTTTTTTTACTATTGATGTTCCTCTTACTTTTTTGCCGAGAGAGTTTGCACAAATGTGTGTTTTATTTAGCTACAAATATATGATTAGAGCCAATTTCACGATTTTTTGTCCCATGGACAGAGGTTTCCCTCGTGTGTGAGCTCAAACTGCACAAGTCGAAATTTCATGTTCTATCTTTTGTAATTTTGTCATGTCAGGTCATGATAGTTTATGCAAGTTACCGTATGTTCCTGAATATAAGGTGATTACAGCCTCATATTTTACATATGAGGAAGTTTTATTATTATTTTGTTGCACAAGACCTCAATTGCATATACACTCAAGATGTCCATGTTGAACAGTTACTAATAACTGTTGCCTTATATTCAGGCGTATGCAGTTTACAGGTTGATTATTATAAACTGGTCTTTTGTTAGCAAGATTTGAGTTAGTGTTGTTGCTGGAAGTGCCCTTGCTAGGCAGGTTTGTGTTTAATTATTACTTGATACAGTTTCTTGTTATAGTTCCTATGTCTCTTCATGGGATAGTGTTTGGTACTCAGATGTATGATGTGGCTTTATGAATGGTATACATGTTTATACTGTTTGTTACTTCAGTATGATGTAAAGTCAGTATAAAGGTTAATTATGTAGATAAAAGTGCATTTTACAACATAATTCTGTAATGATGCCATTGATGTTATTTGTATCCTAAAGTGCAGTTGTTTTTTATGGGAGCCAACAAAAATTATAAAAGTATTGAAGGTTAAATATAACTAGTCTAAATAAGTGCACAGCATATACTTTGGCTCTTAATTGAAATGTCTCCTAAATAAGTGCCTATTGAAGAGGGTAAATTTTTCGTTGAATAGTGGATCAGGAATCTGTCCCATACAAAAAATCATTCTTGCTTTTTATAATGAGCATTCTTGCTTTTCAAAATTGAGATATTTTTGTTGTAGTAATTTGATATATATATATATATATATATATATATATATATATATATATATATATATATATATATATATGAATTCCAACTCCAAGGGGATTATCTGGAACCACACAATTTTATTTATGAGTAATATCTTGCATTTTTTGTGAATGCATAAAATGTACCCTAAAATGAAGCCCGAGTTTTGACATGGTTAATATTCTGCTCATTTGCCCATGTAAATTAAATTTAAACATCAAAAATTGGTATAGAGTGTAAATGTACTAATGTTTGGTGATATATCTTATCCAGTGAAAAAAGCTTGTGTAGTCATTTGACAATAGTTGTATGTATTCCTATGCGGCTCTTTTGAAAATTTAGTCCCCTTTATCACCATCCCATAGTTATCAAATTCTCAGAACAGTAAACCTTCAGGATTTTTAGGTGCGAAGTATATCCTATCCAGTTTTTATTGGGTTGATATTAGTATATGTTCAAAGTGTCAAAGGCTTTTTGTATTCTTGTTGAGATACATTCCTGGGATAAGCTTCAGTCTCTTAGATTGTTACTTTTCTGTTTAGCAATCATGTGTTGCTAGAATTTTATTTTCAACTATGAAGATCATGCTTCGTGATAATAATTACCTCATGTTTTCACCATAACCACCTCTATTTATGGGCAAATGGTTGTTGTTAAAATTTTATTTTAGCTTCATGTTGCCTTAATGTAGGAACTCATTTCAATAATCACTTTTGATGAATAGTGTAGTAATGGATTGGTAGTAGTCATTACCAGTATCCCAAGGAATATACGTAATAAAAGCTGTCAATTTTTATGCATAATTATTACCTGAAAAGTGCCTATCAAGTCATTAGCAGTATTACCATTTGATTTTTCTAATAAGTACAGGTTATGTTTAGCCAAACTTGAATGAGAATACTTTTCCAGGCATTAAGGTATCTTTCCTCATTTTAGGTTATTATTATTAAATATTTGTTGTTGTTTGACTATTGCCAGAAATAATTAGTACAAATGAGTTTAATGCTGTATTTTAGCTTCTGTATTTATTTATAGTTGTCATATTTTCTTTTGTATTGCTATACAGCTTTACTGTTTTACCAAACTTTTTAATATTCAACTAAAGTAAGCATTCTGTGTTTATAGTTCTACTACTTTGTATCCATTTTTGTATTTGAATAAAGCCTTAAAACTTGTTTAATATTTGGCTATAATGAGCATTCTGTATAACGCATGGCACTTCGTTTACATTTCATGGTATCCTCTTTCATGTGATTGAAACCTTAACAGTTTTATGTTAAGTGGTAAACAATGTCATAATTGCTTTTTTGAGTATTGAAATAGTTGTCAAAATTTATCTTTGGGCTGCTCTTTATATGTAAATGTATGTAATATTTAGTGCTCATTAATTGAAATTGAGCTAATGTCAGTTGGCTGACAATAATAATAATAATAATAAAACCAAATGATGATATTTTAATTTACCCAACTACTGTTGATAATGAAGGAATTAGTTTTTTTCTGTACTTGAGACTAGAAACTCAAGTGCACTGTTCAGCAACTACAGCAGTCATACTATTTATCATGGTATGTAACTATATAGAGAAGGGTATATAACACTAGATGGAAAATTCCAGTTGTCATTTGTGTCCATTAATAGTCTCATTCTCTTATACTTAAAAAATTTTATTTATTTTCTTCAATACCATAGGCTGCATGCTATCACTCAAAGTGTTAAATGGGAAAGTATTAAGGAAGGCCTTGCTCTATTACACTGCTCTGCATCAACAATGATTTTTTCGAGTGAATATGTGTTCCTAAGTTGATTTTTTGCACTGAGTTGATTGTTGTAATCCATTTTTTCTATCACGTCAGCTCTTTTAGAAAATCAAGAATATATTTTTAATAAAAGTACCATTTATACACCATAGTAGGGCAAGGGATGTATCTAGTGTTAAAGTGTGATTACACTATGTGGTCTGGCAACAGCAATTCATTTGTCCAGTGTGCTGAACTCAATGGTTGCATGAAGTGACAAATTGTGGATTCCAACAATGTCTTCAAGTAGCTGTGAAAACCACCCGAACACATTTTGTTACATATGTGGGAAGTTCATGTTGTGTAAACAATGACTAATTATAACACCATTTGTCAAAGAAGCCTACCTTGCATATTTTGGACTTGTGCTTGGTGATGAGAATAAGCCATAGGCACCCCAGAAAGTAAGATTTGTGTGGAAGGATTGAGGTTGTGGATGAATGGACATAGAAATTTTATTTTGCTCTTCCAATGGTGCGGAGGGAACAATTACACCATATTGATGACTGCTATTTCTGTCAGGCTAAAGTGCAAGGTTTTAGTGCTAAGAACAAAAGTGACATGTTGTATCCACATTTGCGATCTGCAATGAGACCAATCAAACATGACAAAAGCCTAGCTATTCCTTCTCATCCACCTCCAAGCTGTACATCGCCTCAAAAGGAAGTTAGAGATACAATGGACATCAGTGGATTAGATGCAGATGACTTTGTACCCAGTACAAGTGACAATACCCCACACTTATTTAGTCAGACGGCATTGAATGACTTGGCACATAATCTTGCATTACCAAAGGAAAGTTCTGAACTGTTAGCTTCTGTACTGAAAGACAGACATTTATTGTTACCTGGCACTAAAATTTCATGTTGCAGATCCCGGGAACAAGAAAAAGTTTATTTTCAGAAGCAAGGCCAATGATATACCTAAACTTGTATCGTGGCTTGGTGTGAAGTATGTTATTTCTGAATGGAGGATCTTCATAGATTCTTCTGTAACCAGCCTGAAAGGTGTATTACTCCACAATGGTAAAGTGCTTGGATCTGTACCTATGGCTTATTCTATTACTTTGAAAAAATCTTTTGAAAGTTTGCGGTTTTTATTGCAGTGTGTGAAGTACTCCGAGCATGGGTCGAATTTATGTGGTGACTTCATAGTTATCAACCTTTTACTGGGACTACAAATGGGATACACAAAACTGCCTTGCTTCCTGTGTGAATAGGATAGTCGAGACAAAATCACTGGCAAAGGCGGAGTGGTCAACCAGAGGAATCTTGACGCTCGGAACAAAGAATGTTATGCATGTGCACCTTGTGGAACCCACAAAAGTTCTTCTCCCTTCCCTTCATATAAAATTGGGTATCATGAGCCAGTTTGTACATGCACTAGATAGGTTGTTAGTGTTTTAAGTACATATGTAGTGTTTATCACAGATAGATAATTTTAAGGCAGGTGATTTTACTGGACCTCAGATCAGGAAATTAATTTGTGACCCCAGGTTTTAGGATACAATGAGCCAAAGAAAAAAAGCCACAGAAAAGCAAGATCTAGCTACAAAGATGTTTTCAAACTTCCTAGGAAACAGAAGAAGCCCAGATTACAAAATCATTGTGAACACCATGTTGGACAATTTCAGAAAACTAGGTTGTTACAGGAATTTGAAGTTACACTTCCTACATGCTCTCGTATATTATTTTTCAGTGTTGTCTTGGATTTTACAGCGAGGAACAGGGTGAACGTTTTCACCAAGATTTGAAAGACATTGAAAGAAGATACCATAGTGGTTGGACTGTTAACACATTGGCAGACTACTGATGGTCCCTAAAAAGGGAAAGTACTTCTCATGCTTATGGAAGAAGTAAAAAAAAGAAGAAAATCGGTATATGGTAGTGTGCTATCAAGCATTCAGATCCAAGAGAGTGAATATTGTTATTATCATAGCTACCTGTGGCAGATGCACCCATGGTTTATGTACAAACGCGATAAACCTTAGGGTTGATTACATTTTCAAAGAAAGCCATTAGACTCTAATGCATAACAAAATTACTGTCATAATAGGAGCCTGTCACAGTGTTTCACTTGGATGAGTAACAATTATTATAATGTCATTCAAATCTCTTCAACTGATGTTCTCTGCACCCCATCCAATTAGTTCATATCAAGTCTTCATTAGCATCCCCAATGAAGTTCAATTGTTAGATTCATGTACACATTTAAATTTCATCATGTCATTTTGCCTTGAAAAAAGTCTCATCATGCTGGGTCAACTAATTATTTTCACCTGATAGTGAAACTGAACTACCATAAATAGTTCCTAAGATCCTTAACCTAAAAAAAGAAATGAAGACAGAGTTGGAGATGTATACTCATTCTAACTTCTAAGGGCTGTATTGCTCATGTGATTTATAACTTTCACTTTTATTGGTGGTATTGTGACCCATTAAATAATGTTACTTAAGTATGTAAAAGTAAGCTTCAAGTTTACTATCATGATACATATTTACAAGCATTATGAGGTGGTGTTTCTGTTAACAGTTTTCTGGACTTCCATGCTAAATATGAGCACTTGGCACAGTGTTCATTCCTCTATTTATTTGTCATTAGTGAGGTGGGACAAAACTTACAATTGATGAAGCATGTTATAAATACTGTTAACATGTTATGGACTGATCAGAAGTTTACTCGTGTTTTGCATGCCATCTATTAAGGACATAAGAATACTCTTGTTTACATGTGCTTTGCAAATGTATTGCAGTTTGGGATAAAATAATTTTGTTTATACATCCCAAATTATTAATTAACCATGTAGCTCCAACTTTTTTTCACAAATACTGAATATACAAGCCAAATGTTTTATAAAATTGTTGAGATATAAATTATTTAATAGCTGTGTGCAAACAATTTGGAGAAAATGCACAGCAGCTGAGGAATGATATGAAGAAATGTCTGGTCTGCAATGCCATAACGTACATATCATAGAGCAAGATTGTGTGATATACCTCTTAGCAGAAGAATTCTCTACTTTTGGTTGATAAAGTAAACAGTATAAAGGTAATTGAGGAAGTTCTTCACTACTTAGGTTGATTCAACGAAAAGGTGGAGCTCTACTGCCTTAAAAATGAAAAACATTTGGAGTTTTACTATTACAGTACAGTCTAACCTCTCAATGGTGGTCATGTTTGGGACCCAAAAATTGTCTGCTATTTAGAGAGGGCAGGAATCAGGACAGATTTTTCTATGCAGTAACTACGACAGATTAAAATAGGCATTTGAGACTTTGTATTAAAGTTTTATTTTTAAATAATTTAAAAATGAATCCATACACCTAACAAAAGATATTGAATGAAACGCTTATTCATTTTTTATCCATAGAGCAGCTATTGATATCTTCATGATCAAAACAAGAATTAAATACTTTACCCTGAAAAGTATATAAGTAGCAGTGCAGTAAGCAGTGTGTATAAGGGAACAGTCAGGGGCACAGACTTGTAGACAGACAACCAGATTGCTCCCTAATTACCAATTAAACGATTTTTTTAAATGGAATAGCTCCTTAGGTATACATATTTGATTTAATATGTGGGGCTCTTTGTTAAGGGGATAAGAAATTTTTACAGGATAGCTCGTAGGGTTTGTCCATTAACAGAGGTAATTGAAGGTAAAATGTTACTCTCTGTTGTACGCGTCTGTTATTGAGTGTGTCCATTAAGGGAGCTTTGACTGTACTTAAATTAAGATCAGTCATAAAAACTCTATTATTAATTAATATTTTCACAACCTTTTCAGTTTCCATACTGTATTTGACCAACAATAATAATAGTTAAACTCTCACCCATAGCAATGAGAAAATTGCAATATGCATTTTTTACCATGAAGGGAGGAGCCAAGAACTGGTGTGGGAAAAAGGAAAGCTGACTGACTGCCTTTTCCTTTGTTAGCTATGACCATGCAGAGAAAAAAAAACTCTGGACCCTGGAAAGAAAGATATGGTTAAGTGAACGAGGGAACCAATTTCCTGCAGTAGTCCATATTATATATCTACAAGTACAGTTTCATTGGTGAAAGGTTTGTACTTTTGTCTTTCTTATTTATAGTCATGATAAGATAGGAAGACGCTCTGAACCCTGAAGGCAAGAGATGGTCAAATGTGCAAGAACACATACTCTGCAACCGCCCATGCGTATATGTTCATTCCTTACGCTGTAGGAAATACGTTTTACCTTGGCAGTTTTATGGCATTGTTCCTATATGGGCATTAATTCATTTGAAGTACAATTGCAAGTCATTTTTTGTGTGTAGTTAAGTATTTTCGGAAGAAATGTATAAATTTGTGATGAATAATTAA
The DNA here is from genome assembly GCA_933228895.1 of Platycnemis pennipes. Classification (NCBI taxonomy): domain Eukaryota; kingdom Metazoa; phylum Arthropoda; class Insecta; order Odonata; family Platycnemididae; genus Platycnemis; species Platycnemis pennipes. Next base: position 136,497,072 of record OW121846.1, read on the forward strand.
AGGGCGCCCCTTTATAAAATATTTGCTGGCTAGGTTGTTGAACTGACGAACACAATTGCCTTAAAAATGTAATGATCCTGGGTTTAAGTCATATCCCTAGGTGTTGCATATATTCGGTGGTTTGCCCCATTTAAATCTTAAAAACAGCCAAGAATGGTGAATTGGAATTTCAGAGGTATATAGGGCCTGCAGAGGTGAACACATGACGGAGAGCAAAAAGTGACTCATTGATTTGATCATAAGTAGTTTTTGGTTTCGATTGCGGTAAATACTATCTAAGATCCTTGCTCGCCAGTAAATCGAGATGTGCGTAGTAAATTTATAATTAGTCTGAATTATATCCTCTCAATTTCGAAAAAAAACAGTGACCATTTATAATAATAGCACTGCCGTAATTATGGATGCATTCTGAATCATGTTTGAATAATCTTCATTTGGCGGTTTTGCTGTAACATTACTGTATTTAGTAGCCCATGTGAAATAGATAAATACAATTAAAACTGTATATTTTTGTTACATAAACATTACAAGAAACAATATTTTTCTCTATTAATACTAAATAAATGCTTTTCTTTCCGAAAATCACATTAAAACATTCAAAATAAAAACTATTATGTTGGTAGCAGTATCAAGCTGTGGTGGCTCTTCTGTTGATGACGTTCCCCCCCATAATCTTTCTCTAGATTTTACTCCTATGAATATCACTTTACTCAACAAAGATTTTAAATTTATTAATAAAATAATTATTTACATTCACACATGTGAATATTAGCTACGTAAATGTCTGTTATCATCGTATTTGTATTAATTCGAGATGCATTTGTAGTTCTTCAGTAATCCGCCAGGTGACGGACAGGGAGTGAGTGACACAACCGGCACAGCCTACTCTTGTAAACGCTTAACCAATAGCGGGTCGTCATCCAGACGGGACCCCCTTGCTTACGCAAACCGAAGTAGTGAAGCTCCTTACTGCCAAATGAGCAACAGAGCCAATCAGAAGTACGGGTTTGACAGGTCCCTTGACGTTGCCATGGTCACGGGGTCTCTGACGGCCTTGGTAGTCTGACAGGTGCGTGACAGTTGAAGTCCACAATATGTACGCGAAGGGGAAAGGCTCGACGGTACCTTCAGATGCTCAAGCCCGTGAAAAGTAAGTATCATCAAGTGAATACATCGTTGTGAATTAAGTGTCGAACGTTGGTGCGCGAGAAAATGAGTCGGTGGCGTCACCCGCTCTTGAAGTGCTTCATTGTCCGGTGTTTTAGATAGTGATGTGGTGCTTGTATTATGTAAAAGAGTGAATCGTTTGCTAACATTTCAAAGGTCTTAATTTCCTATCCTGACATTTCGTGGAGTTCTGTGTATTCCAAGTTCCCCGCTGATTGGTGTTATTTATTTGGAATTTTACGTGCGGTCGTTATTGTGTATTCCTGTAGTTTTTGTGAGTGCGTAATGTGTTCTTGGTTTTGTGCATCCTGTGTACCATGTTACGTTTATGTTGAGCTAGTGAAATTGAGTGTGAAATGCTCCTGTAAACACGGCTCGTCCGGTTTGTCTTATGGTTCATTTTGAAACGCGCGCAATTTCCCAGCGTCCTAGTTTAATCACAGGTTGTAGCTCCGGCTCGTATGAAATTTAAACTATTTATACCTTCAGGATGTGGTTTTTTCGCGTTTTTCCAATAGAATTTAGGGGTGAATTACATTTGTTGTGTTGAAGTTTGGGATTGTATCCCCATGTTTTTGTAAATTTTCTCGAGAGCGATTTATATGCAAAATGGTCAGTGTTCCTTTCCGACTCGATTGCAGTTATAATGTTTTTTCGCCGGTGTTATCACTCATGACTGAAATTGTCAGGTTTCTGATTTTATATGATGTTGGATCAATTTTATCTTGGATGCCATGTCCTTTTTATCTTTTACGCCGTCAAATGTCATTCAAGTCATTCATTTTAAAGTTTGGTAATGTGAATAAATCAAGAGGAATTGATTAAGTTTCCGAATGTCTTTGTTTATTTTAGTTTTTTATGTTTATAATTCCCCAAATATGTTAAGGTAACATTTATATGTAGTCCTTCATTTGGGCCCTAATTATAAAATGTTTTACCGGAGGTTTTTATCACAACCACCACTGTTTATTAGGTAATTCTATTTTCCTGGCTACCATATTTCACGTTCTCTTCTTAGGAGTAAGTAATGACGCTCAATGACAATTTTATGCCCGCGGCGCACTTATTGTTTCCCGGTGTGATTCCCATGTCAAATGTGAAGCATATGTCATATTTTTTACAGTTTTCTTATTTTCCGCTGCTGATAGAAATTTTTCACTTGGTCATGTGAATGGGTTATGTATCTTATCACATTGCTATTGCCCCACGATGCATTTTAATGTGATAGATTTATTTGGACGGAACGTGGTTTGTGAATTTTAGTATAAGCCGATAGGAAATCCTGCTCTTTATTGAGTAACGACATTCTCAGCTTTCGTATTTTGTCATCACAATATTGTACCAATTCTAGATACAACCGCAGTATTCATGTCGTTTGATGCATTGTTTACGATGCCGTACCTATTTACACGATGGATATTCCATCGCAGGATAACCTATTGATTACGGATGAAAATAGTCTGTGATGAATAAGCGCGCTAAATGTCCAAATCGGTTTCCATTGGCGCCGATGAGTTGCCATTAACCGAACGTTTTTTGTACGCGGTGAATATGCGACAGGCTTGAGGATGGACGCGTTATTTCTGATTGGACGACAGCGCGCTGGTTGTTGTGTCCTATGTTATGTAATGGAGATTTTTGATAAACATGACTTTTACCTTGCAGAAATTTCTGGGATTCATTTAGTTTAATTGGTACTTCGCACGCTACACATATCCCCTTACTGGCCGGGTTTTCCATGCCATGATAGCTTTCTTATCATTCCTGCATTTGGCTTGTAGCGCAATGTTAAGATATAATTTTGGCGATTTTTTGTTCGTTTCCAGAAATTCCAAAGCCAAGGTGGATGATTTGTTTATGGCATAATACCGTCAAATTAGAAACCATGATATTTAGTTTTTCATTTACTTTTTTATGAGTTTGATGCTTTCTTTTATGCAATGGGAAGCGTATAATATAATGTCTTTTCTCCTAATGTTCCTGTAGCATGCTTAAAAGGTCTTTTTTTCTGTTTTTGCTATGTGGTAAATAGTTATAGATGAGAAAGTTTAACGTGTTCACCCTCATTCTAAAGGCCGCTTTACACGATACAATTTTTTGTACAACTTCTTGTACAGACTCTTGTATGAGGAAATTGTACCGTCTAAAGCGGCAAATTGTACGAACGCTTGTGCGATTATCTGAATGACTGAATGGGAAATAGAACCTGTTCTAATTCCTTTCAGACAAACATACAATTTTGTTCAGTTTATACAAGCTTTTGTACAATAAATTGTACAAAAATTGTATCGTATAAAGCGGCCTTAAGAAAGCGCAAGGAATGGTTGTTAGAATTAATTACATTTGGTAAAGTTTTAATCTATACTGTGCACATTCACTGGCGGACCATGTTATTGTTACGTTTTTCGAGTCCATGGCTCATACTAATTTGGGGGATTTCTTTTTTAGGTTAGCACTCTACGTTTACGAGTACCTTCTCCATGTCGGGGCCCAGAAAGCAGCGCAAACGTTTCTTTCGGAGGTAAAGTATGACTTTTTTACTTGACTTATATTTAAGAAATATCATTCCTTCAGAATTGTGTTCCAATGAGACAGTGTTACCCTTTGTTTACTTTTAGCTTTTGCGCTTCATCGCCCATGCCCGTCGCTTTTGCACTAATATACATGTGTATGTCAATAACTTATCTACTTTGTGATAACAAGAGTTTCAGTAATTGACAGGGCGTAAGCGAGTCTGCCTACAGCTTAAATGCATTATTTCTGGTAGCGTTCCAGCTCGTTGGTATTTTGCCTTATACGATTAACCGCTTTTCTCGAATGATGCTATCCTATTTATTACTTGCCATCATTGCCCATGGCATTTCTTATTGACCTCAAAGTAGGTAGCGATTAATGTTCGTAATATCTGTAGATTGATGTGTTTTATGTTTTGCCAGGATTTAAATTTCCTCCGCAGTGTATGGAATTAATATTCGGAATCTCAGTGAAATCTGGCCCACTCGAGTTTCCATACTATTTGAAAATTCGTACACCCAGGTTTTCATATATCGATCGTTCCCCTGGAATCAATAGTAGTTATTGAAGTCCTAACTTGGTAATCCCCTGCAATAATTCCGCTAAACGCTTTGATGCCTAGTAATCACCAATTATGTTTTCAATAGCCAGTCAATTAGGCGAATATATGACGTATCCCTGTAAACAGTGCCTAGCTTCGAACTTCTTAGTCCCCAAGCTATTGCATTTTGTTCTTATTGTTGATACAGCATTCCATATATGAGTAATGAGGGGTGATGGGGGATATTCATTGCAAAAGATCATCGCGATTTACAACCCCATGATTACTGTGTTTTCCCATGAATTCACTTTCCTAAAGATTCAATCCTCCATGCAATTAATTAAAGGTCTAAGTGCCTTAGGCATTGATACTTCTTTCTTGGTTTTGAATTCGTCTGGTTAAGATGCTAAGTATTACGTTTCCTTAATTTTTAAAGATAAAATGAGTCATCTAAGATAACAAGACTTTCTCGTTTTCTTTCAAAGACAAACACTAGTTTTATTTTTCTAATCCTGTTAAATTTGCCCTTATTTCCTTTCAACATATTTCCTTTGTTCTTTCAAAAGCACTGTTTACTTGATGTATCTTTGAAAGTTTTGGTGGGAGTTTTCGTACTTCATAATTTTTTTTGGGGTTTTCATTTTTGATAATATCTATTTGCAATGATCCAATAAAACGAATTTCGGGAGTTTGACTTGCTGATTTTAACATCATACATGAAAGATACATCTTAATTACCGTGGAAAAACATGAACGCTTGAATGTGTTGAGTGTTAAATGAGCTCCCCCATCTTGTTGCTTCTGGTTTTAGATAATTTTCAATTTGGATCACTTTTGAGCCCCCAATTTTAGTCTGGGGTTTTTGGACTGCCTTATGAACAACATGATGAAGGTCCTATTCGTGTGCTCAATTCTCCGTTTAACGGGGCGGCCATTGTTTATTCTTGCCTTTAGTGTAGCCAATGCCTTTATGACCTAATCAATTTAAATTTCATTAAAGATTACTTTTTGCTGCCGGTAGGACCAAATGGCAGCAACTATATTCCTTATCTATCCTATTTTAAGAGAAGTGCTTCTATTAGGTATGCACTCATTTTTTAGGTTCGTGCAATCGTCAATTTTTCTTGGTTCAATCTTGGTCACGGGTGCAAAATCCCAAGTTTTCACTTTTCAAGAGGCATGTTTCAGTTTGTGAACTACTAACTACCGCTGATCGTTGTGTTATTATATTATTTTCAACGTAATAATGCCGGAATTGTTTTGTCCGGTCGCCGTTCGTCTGACGGACCGTTTATCTCGTTGCTCAGGTGTAATAATTCTATACATCGATGGTCAGCGTCTGCCATTTTACTTTTAGTTCTCCTCGGTCTTCCCTATTGGAGAAACCTTGCGAACTTAAATGCCTCATGGAAGTCATTCCCAGTGTTTTGTTCCAGTTTCCTTGCCTGTAATAGTACTGAGATGTTATTCTCGCCTCTGTATTTGAAGTGAATATTTACGCTTCTGTTCATCTGTTTCAGATCCGGTGGGAGAAAAACATAACGCTAGGGGAGCCTCCGGGGTTCCTACATTCTTGGTGGTGGTGAGTACTATTTCATTTCTCGTTTTCCAATTGTAGGAATATGGCCGTGCAAAGGTATTCACAAGAGCACGCTTGAACGTCCCCACGTGGTCGAACCATCTTTCCTTCCATAGGGAACGTTACGGATTCGACCGATGTGTAATTGTTTTTAACTGAGCGTAGAGGAAAAGTATCCCCATTAGCCTCAATGCTTAATTTTTATCTTTGTTTTGATTCCTGTTGGTTTTATTATCTTAATTTTAACTATTCCGCACTTGTTTATCGGGCTTTCTTGTGCCAAGTGAGAGCTTTACTTCTTCCCCAAAGGCACAGTCTCAGGAGTAAAAAAATCGAGTCCTGAGACTGTATAATAATGTTGGGGACGAAACAACGCATTGCGCACAACGTAGCCTACTTGGCATTCGAAGCCTCTCATTTTTATAAAGTTTATTTTCTTATAACGCTGAAAACAAATTTCTTTTTGCATGCTATTGTTTTTGGTTGCCACAGGTGGTGTTCCAGGCCTATCCTTGTGAACATGGGTGTCTTTTTTGTAAGCATGAGTCGCATAATCGGGGAAGAGAGGTTCGCGGATTAACTTTATCTTGTTTTATGCAAATTTCCCGAGTTTAAATCTCACCTTCTTCTGTCCATAAACGATCTTCCTTCGTAGAAGTTAGTTATATACTTTCGCTACGCTTTTATTTGATATCTTTGTTTAGAAATGATAAATCAGTCAAGCTTACGACTGTTGACCTTAACGATTCCATAGGAGAGTTCAGTCGTTACTACTGACACGGTTTGATCGACCCGGCGCGCGGTCTGTCCTTTTCAGACTCAAAATCAACCGATTCAGGCGCGATGTAGTGGAAGTTTGACATATTAGAGTAAACTATAGGTGCACTTTACCACAAGTAGTACGCTTCAATATATTAGTTGTGTAAAAGTGCACCTATATTTGATTCTAATTTATTCTTTTCAGACTCGTTGCTAGTCCCCAGTAATTGCTGCTCGGATCCACGTCTGAGCAACTTCCTTCCCGTACCCTAGATCGTTGTTTGCCTCTGATTATAGTACATTACGACTAGCTCTTGGCCTCAGTGTATCCGTATTGTTTTCGGTGTATTTCCTTTTGTTCTCTGATACTCGCTGATAACGTCCGCGTCTTCCGTTCAGGAGCGCTGTTGTGGGTTTAACACCTCTAGAAGTTGTCTGTCCGCCAAGGGGCCAGCTTTAAGAGCATTGCTCTTGTTCGATGTATCAAAGGGCATTTTAGTCACTGAGGTAATTTTGCTCTATTACTCTGATTCCAATTTGAGGGTAAGCATGGTTTTATGTATTACGATTTGGGATAAAATGTCTATACCCAAAAGGTCCTACATTCTTTTTGCGTCTGTTATGTGTCTGTGAATTTTTGAAAGAGTATTTTCCAAATTCAGTGATTTAGAACTAGCCGCGAAAAACCTTAACGATGTTAACTTCTTATACCCACGTGGTAGCAAGATTTCTACTGAAAATAAAATCCCTCACCTTGACCGGAATTCGATCTTGGATCTTTCGAGTTAAATGTAGTACACGTTGTGCAACGAAGAGGAGATACGTCGTTAGACAATATTATTGTTTGAAACAACTCCTGCACCAAATCCCACAGTAATCATACACATTGAGTTAGAGGTGGCCAGTTTGCTCAATAAGCCACATGTCATTGGAATTATGTACGAATCATTGTTATTAAATTGTAACTCTCTAATATCATGGAAGCTTAGGTTTCACTGCCTTAAATCCCTTCCAACGGCTTCGGAAAATTTTCAACCGTTACTAAAATTGTATTATTCCGTTTTTAATAAATTGTCTTGCATCCCAACTACGTTTACTTCTTTTTGTGATGTCATTCTTGCGGAGAATGTGTCGGTAATTCGGGCAAAGGTATTGTTTTTCATCTGTCCTGACTGGAGAATCTTCGGAATGTTTCTGGCACTGTTGAAATGATAATTACTACTCGGCTTGGGATGGGCCGACCGTAACACTAGTATTTCCAGCGGCATGTCCCACGCTTTTTTAATGTTTGTTTTAATGTTTTACCCTTATTCACCCCACATATTCCTTGAAGCAGCTACATTGTACGAATGTGTCACCAAGCAGTCTGTAACTTTTACTGTAGCCAGATATAAACGCTAAACCTGATCGTAACGTATACATGAGTGTATGGGAATCCTAATATTTCCAAATGATATATTTCCCTGTTTTATTTGTTTATCAGTTCTTATAATTTTTCGCTGGATTCCCGGTTTACTTCCCAACCCAGCCCAATTTTTAAAATTTGTGCTGGTGACGAATTCGGTTCGTATTATTCTGAAACGTTTGTGGCTACACTCTTAAATAAGTTGTCGGGGCATGTTATTTGCAGTTGGCAAGTAGGATCATTACTTGAAACTGCCGTGTACTGAAACTTACATTACTTGAAACTGTCCTGTAATGTGCACCTGGGTACAACTCCAGACTGTAATAGTTTTTCAGGTGAAATTGATGCAACTTGTTCGATGCCGAAAAAATTTCTGGAATTTATTCATTTTTACCCTTTAGCTAAAAATCGTGTCATTTTACTGAATTATTAGGAAAAGTGAGCGGTAGCTTAGTTTTTTACCACATGAAGTAAAGGTGCGTAATTGAGTGCGTACGATAATCTCTGGCAACTGTGGAATGGTGGGAAGGTGCCCGGCGTCGACGTTAGGAAAGGCGCATGTATTTACTGTTTCAGCCTAATGGAAGTGCATTGCACTTGAATAGCCCTCCGTAATTCCCAAGTAGGGATTGGCATTCCACTGACAAGTAATATTCAGCCACTGCCGGGTTTGACTAACAGAGTTGGAATGCTACAGCCTTCACACCATCCCGATCTCCTCCTCACGCTTGCCATATCCCGATTATTGGGGTTGATGAAAATTTGACGATTTCTCACCAACCGTCCCCCTCACTGTAGGTATACTTTTTGTTGATATGCAATATTGAGAGTACTTTTTACTTATTCTTCAGTAATTTAATTCTGCAGTGATAGCTCTGGTGACAGCCCTTTCTGCCTCCGTCAGACCTTTCGTTTGGAACGATAGGTCTCAAATATTTTCGGCAATGCATTGTTCTTTTTCTATAAGTTACAGTTATTTCAGTCATCCATTTATGTTATTGAGGTAATAATGTGCCTAGAACAATGACGTGGGGTTAGTGTGATGACTGAATTATCATACCAAGGTTCCGGGTTTCAATTCCGGTGGTGATATTTGTGTTATCTGTGGAATTCCGGATCCTTCTCGGGTTTTGTGTGTAGTGCATATCCTAGCTCAGTAATTCTTCAGTCGAATGGGACCTTATGTTTTGGACTGTTATAAATAAATTCTGTGGAAATGACTAAGAGTACTCATTTATAGACATTATGTTTTGGACTCCTTTAAGAAGTTATTAGGTATTTACAATGGTGGGTTACTCCACCCTTCTTATTCAGTTCCCGAAATTACTGCCTTATGACGAGTATTCTGTGGCACAAATGCCCTCAGTTGTCGATCGTCACGCCTCGCCTCAGCAAAGTATGTGTTACTAAGTATATTTAGGGTGTACTTTTTGTTTTAACAATTGCTAGAGTTTGGTGACAAGTTTACGGCATGGAGCTTTAAAAGCACCGCTGTTAGGAGGATTTTAAATCTGGTTTGTTTATTAACCTTATTTGTTATGCTGGAGATTATTTGGCGGCATTATTTCGTTGAAATTTTGTCGGTACCTGTGACTCCATGTTTTATTCAACCATTAGTGATATAGTTATCACGCTGGAAGGCAATCATTTTTGATAGGAAAGAGAGGTGGGGGATAGGAGAACGTATATTGGAAACAATAGGTGCCTTTTTAGCCGGGAAGCTCAGAGATTGATGGTTCTTATCCCGGATGTTGGACTTTTTTGTCTGGTATAGTTCAACATCCTTGCACCTTCCTCTCCTACCTTGTATATCTTTGCACTCACACGTATCTGAATATTTCGTTATGGCACAGCCGCTTTTTTCAACATATGGAGGAGTACTGAGGAAGGATACTGATTCTCAATAAAAAACCCTTAATGCGCGGATTATTCTCATGTCTTCTGGTTTGTATGGCTGTATTCGGCCGTCGCGGCTAATTTTGTTCTTTCCAATGCTAGCCTTTCAACGTACTACTTTCTTCGTGTCCTATACCTGCCGAATACTTCTTGATAAGAGACGAGAGAGAGAAATTGATAGGAGACGAGTAACCTTTGTAGAACTGCGAGGTGATTGAAAACATGACTCGCTTCTTAATGATGGCCCATACGTTTTTACTTTAACCTTGAGAATTAATTTATATTTTATGTATTCATAGCAACCCTAATTTCTCCCTGGACCCTTCCAGAACTTTCTCTTTCTTCTCCCCCGCTTCTGAGGACCCTCGGATTTACATAGTTCGGACCTTGCTGAGTTCTTCCATGAGTTAATTTTTAAAATTACTTTCTCAACACCGGTTGGGGCCAAAAGTAAAAAGAGAGAGTTATCATTGAGTGGTTTATTTCTTTTTAAAATTTTGCTTGCTTGATTTACAATTCTCTCGCTTGAAGAACTTGATTGAAAGAACAAGATTGAAAAGACATGAAGAACTCGACGGCGGTCGAGTTTTTCAAGTTTTCAATCCATTCAATCCAAGGGATCGGCATTTATGGTGGGTTTTCCAAGGGTGCTCGGGCTTATTGGGATCCTGTTAATTCTCTTATCAGTCAGTCGGATTAGACATCCTAGATAATGGCTTCACCATAATGTCAGATGGGGAACACCAGTCAATTATTCCTTTGAATGCCTTTGAATAAGTTTTCAAGTAGATGCTGGAATGGTATGTCGTATCAGCCAATCATAACTATTCGTTTTTTCAGCTTGTAGTGATTAGCATTTTGCTCCTTAGGGTATCTTAATGGAAATACCTAGTCAATTCTGGATTTTGCGTGATGAAGTAACCACATCCAAATCTCCTCTCCTTTTTTTCTTAAAGTTTGATATGTGAAGCAAGCCTGTCTTTTTTCAGAGAAATGGAATTTTCTGCTCGTAGTTATAGGACAACTGATTCGCTTGCTATACGGAGTCATTTGGCGGTGTACGGCTATCACAGGACCATCAACATATCACTGTTGACTTCGAGCTGAAACTTTTTTCTTTAAATGTATTAACGCAATCCTGCACCTATTCACTCCTAAAATTTTTAAATCCTCTTAGATTTGGATTTTTGGGGATTTTTATGTTGACACCTAATCGGAATTGTGTTTGTGGACACTTTCTCTCTTCCGACGTTGACTCATTCTTGAGAGTAGCATAATCTTGGATTCCCCCGTGCTTGGTTACGTCTACCAACCTGAGAGGTATATTTTTACTTGGTGTAATAGACTTAATCCTGGTTATATACTGTTATAGGTCTCTTGGCTGTGAGTACGACCTTGTCTAATTTATCCTGCTTTTCTTTTTTGCTCTTTGCAAAATATAATTTGGACGTGGATGATCATTTTTCCTTCGAATCCTCTCATTGTTTGGATGGAGTTACTGAAATATGGGACAGTAATGATGCTCACTCACGTCGCAGTTACGCTGACGTTTTCGAAATTGACTTTCTCTCGCCTCTCTTTCAGGTAATTGCATCGCTGGTGCTTATAGTTTATGCGTAATTTAATGAATGGCATCGTTGGTGGCCTGGCGTGTGTATCGGTCCTTTATTTATTGCTATAAATTCTAGTCGTTGTCTGTCTTTTTCAACTAGCCTAGACGTGCTAATAATGTCTCCTTGGCTCTACTCCTAAATATATTTCACTCATGAAGGTGGCTTTTTTGTCTATATTTCCAGCGCCACAGCCGTGTTCGTTTCCAGTTTAAAATATCGCATTCCTTTCTTTTTTGCCGGTTGTCTTCGCACAGGCCATTAGAGCGGAATGGTTTAGAACATCTCCCGAGGTTCGTTTTCGCGATTCCATTGTTCGGCTGAATGGCTATAATAAAATATCCGTGATTTCCCGAGCCTCCACTCTTCTCAAGTTCATCCACTTTATTCTTTCGTTTTATCATCGTCGTATCAACGTTTTCTGGAATCCTTGTTAATGGACCATGACGCACAGTAACGGATCCTTCTCAGGATTTTCGAGGAGTATCTTAATCGACTTGTTTGAGTATTTCGTACAAATATATAATCTCCTTGCCTGCTAAGTCCTAACTCTATTTTGGGAAGATATGATGTTTATTTTTTTCGATGGAAATCTGGAGGAATTCTAAGTCATAAACTCAAAGTATTAAAGGGTTCCCTGAATTCGAAGAAAATTAGACTGCTAACTTTCCTTCGTCTAAGAATAAGAATTACTTAAATATTCGGTTAACGCTCCCAGTTTCTAGCTGTATTATAATTTTTACGAGTTTACCTTCTTGGATGACGTACAAAAGGGGTTCGTGTCAGACCATTAATTTCCTGGGGAATCGGTCACGTTAGCTCAGTTATAGTGTAAAATTCTCTTGCTCTGCTGTTTTTCATCTTCTTATAATAATTTTTTGCCTTATTTTGGTAGTTAGTTTGCTCTAGCTTTGTGTTGATGGGTACTCTACACCTTTCCATTTGATTTTTTCCTTTCAGTAAGTATTTTTCTGGATTCATTTTTGCTACATGAATTACGTTTAGAATTTGAAAAGGGGCTGTTGAGTAGGACGATTAATTATATTCTAAGTTTTATCCGACTCGATATCGAAGTTCACCGAGGATTTTTCCTCCCTGTTTTGAAACTTTGAGGAATTTTTCCTAACTATTTTTAGGAAACGATTTAATTGTTTAGTTGAAGCTGCTCTTTCTGCGCGACTTAGGTTGATGTCCTTTCTTTTCCGTCGTAAATCGGTATGCTTCACTGACCAGTATTCATATCGGTAAATATTAGTCGATGCATGTGACCCAAGAACCAGGGCGCAAACGGGAGAGAAGAAACATCGTTGGATTTGGTCACATCGTCGAAGGCGCATAGGTTTTTTATAGCACTTTCTTCGTCACGGTATACACCACTGGGTCCTGCACGGGATGATTCACATGGTGCGTGAACCATCCGAATTAATGTACGATATTATTACGATACGATGCAGAAATACTCCATCAGCTTGTTATTTTCATTACGCATCGTTAGGAATAGTTGTAAGTTTGCTAGTTTATTTATTCTTGCATTATCTTACTGAGATAACCCGTAGAATTTGATCGCAGGGATTATGAGAAATTTGTCAAAGCCGCCGAAAGTATGTATCTAGACATTTTTCTAAGTTTGTTTGAGTATGGCTATGCTTTCAAAAATCTCGGACTCATTCCGATCTTTGATTGGTGCGGTTTGCAGGTCATTGTTGAGGAGAAATTTTTGACTTATTGGAGTTTTCTATTTCCTTATGTTAATTTATCTTACGCATAATTAAAAGCGAAGCTTAATAACCGAACGGCTATAGAATGCTTCAAAATCGGGGTCGGTAACGAACCCTTTGGTTTATATCAGGAGGTTGTTTATCGGGTCGCGTATGACGCATTATGATTTACATACATTCAAAATGAGCTATTTGTATAGCATTTGAACATAACAAACTCTCAACTTCTCAACTCCTTTGTTGTCCTGTTATTTTGAGTGCTTTGGTTCATCATTCATTTTGATCAGTTATACTTGAAATGTGTGTTATCTGACCACAAGATAACTGCGAGTCTTGTAATTTTCTTCACGTAGCGTCTCATCTTGATTGTCAATGCATGCGCTTAGTACTATATTGCTCACAAATTTTTGTCTTGGATTCTGTAAAATATTTGCGGGATGTCCATTCGGTGAATTTCACGGATCAATATTTTAATCCCTTATGTCGGTTTTCTTTTTGTGACGAATGAATAATATATTTTGCTTTGGATTCCTCACTACGTGGCCTATTTTACGTGGAAAATGTAGCATGTTTTTTCCTAGGGCTGTAGTTCCTTGGAATGGTTTTTTCACTTTAGCATGCGACCTCCAACAAAACAATCTTATACAATAATAATTTTTACTGCACTGGCTAGAACGATTACGTTTAATCGAGTGCTCTTGTCGGACTCGGCTTTTCTCCCATTGATTGTTTTATATTTTATTTTTAATAAAAGGTGTTGTCCTTTCACATCTCGTCCGATGGCCTTGCAGTGACTCTGAGAGTGATATATGTATGTAAATGGCGGTAGTTTGTACTTAGTGAGGATAAGTAAAAACCTTTTTCTAAATTCTGTAGTAGCTATTTTTAATATTGGAGAACTAATATGTGGTAATGTTATTGGCAAAGGCTCGTGGATGAAGAGCATGCAAAACGCAGTTCGCATATTATTGAAGAATCCTGCATTTTTGCACAAAATTTCATTCGTGCCTTTTGGAAGTATTTTTGTAATATATCTACATATTACCCCTCGGACGGCCGTAAGGGCATGAATCAGGGGGTGGTAGGCTATCAGATGAGATGAAATTTTGCTGAGAAACAAATTTTGTGTAAGAGTACTGGTTTTCTGGTTACCATTGCCTCGATGAATTCTGTAGTAGTTACGTAAAGTCATGCTTGTTGTTTTGGAATAGGGATTTCCATGTTTCTACATTCCGCCTGAAGATGTTTTCATCGAAACCTATACTGGCAGCGAGGTTATTCTTACCTGCGAAAGGTAAGAATAACCTCGCTGGTAAGGTCGTCATTCTATGTCGGTTACTAATTTGCCCACTTGAGTCATTTCTCTGACCTAGGGAGGAAGTGTCACTCTTCTTGTTTTCTCATCTGAATTCTTTTTTAACAGTATTGCTTCATTCGTAGACAATGAAGGCCTGGCTGGGTTTTCCCTCGGGAAATCGAATGTTTAGTTTATTTTCAATTTCATTTTTTTATTAGTTTGTGCCTTCGGAAAGCCTCTATTTTTTTGGACCTCTTTTGTGTGTATTCCTGTTTTTTTTTCTCAGAAGGAGCGGCTATTTAAAATGTAGTTTTTTATCATCATTCAAGACTTGAGGATTAATTGTCAAACAATGCATACTCAATTTAATTTTGTAATTGGACATGAATATATTGGCCTTTGCTATAATATATGCGTTTTCCTCCATGCTTTTCATTATTTCCTCCTTTTTATTTTTTGATAATGCTGATTTTTTTCCTTCGCCAGAAATCTTTCCCAAGTTATTTGGGAGTAATGGTTCGGATTCAGTTTCATTTTATGGACGTCCTGTTTTTTTTTGTAGGAACGTAGGGATTCAATGTGGGTATCGTGTTTGGTTGAAATGCTGCTGCTTTATGTGAGTTTTTTATGGATTAAAATACTATATCTGTTGCATTGGCAGTTTTTAGCTTCGCCTTCAGAAGACGTTAGCTCTTAATAATTCTATAATCAAGGATTATTATTTTTCCTTGCCCAGTCATGCATCGTGGTGGCATGATCCATGATGCTCTTGAAGGCATTTCCTGAGATGTTTTATGCTCTCTCATTTCTATTGTCATATATATAGTGTAGGTTGCAGGGCATTGGTCCAGAAGCTTTATTAATTGGCCTTTTATGGGACGTTGTCCCTCTTGTTTGTTACCTCTCTACTTTGGTAGGTGTCATTAGGTGCAATATATTGCCTATATATTCGTGTTCAATTACTTGTGGTGTTCTATGCTGACCGGTGTCGGCTATACACTTAAGGTGAATCCTTTATTATACGCACTTTAGTCGTGGTTGTTTCATGAAGGCCTTTTTGGCCTTTTGGAATTGGCCTTTTATGGGACGTTGTCCCTCTTGTTTGTTACCTCTCTACTTTGGTAGGTGTCATTAGGTGCAATATATTGCCTATATATTCGTGTTCAATTACTTGTGGTGTTCTATGCTGACCGGTGTCGGCTATACACTTAAGGTGAATCCTTTATTATACGCACTTTAGTCGTGGTTGTTTCATGAAGTAACTAAGTTTCATGAAGACTAAGTTTCAATCCTTCTATCAAGTTCTCTTCATTTAATTAATTTTCCTTCATTCCCCTTTCTGTTAGCTTGCTGTCGTATTTCTGGAGTAAGCATTACCTTTAATGATCTGGTTTCGAAGGTCGCCAGATGGGAGCTGTTGGAATCAGGAGCTGGTCAAAGCACCGTAGCATAACCTCTAGTGTATACCATACTTGCTCTTATTCCACATCCGGGGTCTCATCTCTTTTCGTGTGTTGAATAGATATTTAACCTTATATTCCAAATGGCCTGAAGTGCTGTGTCTTTGCAGTTGTAATCAACAAGACTCCTACTGATATACCTGTCGTGTACTCTGTTTTCTTCGCACTCACCATATTCCTAGTATCAGTCTAAGGCCACCTTCATTACTGTTACTTTTTTAATACAACTTTACATTCATCACGTGGGTCGACATGATGGAACATCTTTCTCTGCTTCTCATGTTCTCCCGCTCCTTGTCATTTTTCTTGCTTATTTCTGGATTACGATTCCGATATTTGGACTATGGTCCAGCATAAAAGGCATGGCAACCTTTGCTACACTCTTATTTTTAGGGACTCATAATTATATTCCTAAATTATCACACGATGCAGCGAAATACCCTGGCTAAAGTTACCTATCGTGTGTTTCAGTTTCTAACTAGAATGATGAGGGCCAAATATGCGCAATTTTCGGAAGAGTATTCGATTTCTCTCTCTTCTTGAGGCATTGGGGATTAACTCTCATGGATAGAGCTGTGTTAAAATAGTAGCACGCTTCTGTCATATGCCGCTTATGGTGTAGTCATCTGTTAATATACTTCGCGTTATATCATTGTACAAAGGGTCTTCTGTTCCTCTGCCAGGCATGGGAAGTTGGCCCACGTGAACGTGACCCTGCCAGATAGCCCATCACATAACCCTACATCCTTCTCACACAATCCTTTCTTCATCCAGTTTTCTGCCAACAGACCTTCCATTTCTTCTTCGGTCTTCATCTTAATTTTATCCCCTCCCCTTCTATATTGCTTACCTTCGAGGGTTGTTAATAATTCGGTGTCGTACATTTGAGTATTCCGTGGGTGCAGTGTATCCTGTTCATGATATTTTAGTTTCCGAAGAAGATGACGTACAGGTAGACGCAGCGTTTCTCGACTTTAGAAAAGCGTTTGTCAGGGTTCCCATCTGTAAATTACTCGCGAAGTTAGCATCATACGGTATAGGCAGTAATATGTAGGGATAGGCTGGATAGGAGACTTCTTACATGAACGCGCTCAAAGGGTGGTAGTAGATGGTGTCAGCTCAGGCGAAGTACAAGTTGCAATGGGTGTTCCCCAGGGAAGCGTTATAGGCCCAATTTTATTTCTTCTATACGTAAAGACTTGAATACAGTAGTTAAAAATAGCTAACTCCTTCTTTTTGCCTATGATGCAGTAGTGTATAAGGAAATTAGAAATGAAGAGGACAGTCAGTCTTTAGCTCAGGATTAGATGAGATTGATGATTGGTGTGGTAGTTGGCAGCTAGATTAAATTTGAAAAAATAATGAACTTTTGGAAAAAGAATAGCTTTCCCCGGAATAATTATTGCATCAAAGAAAAGAAAATATCTAACGTAGCATCTATTAAATACTTATGCGTCGCCATCACTGAAGACATATCCTGGGGGAAACACATCAGGGAAATAACTAGTGTGGCATATGTAGATTAGGATATGTGAAAAGGATTCTAGGCAAATGCGATGAGAGAGTACGAGAAGGAAGCTATTTTACACTTATCAAGCCTCATTTGGAATATGCCGCTAGTGTATGGAATCCGTACAAGGAAAGTATGATAAAAGAATTAGAACGTGTGCAAAGGAGATCCGCTAGATTCGTTAAAGGCTGTATGATAATTATATAAGTGTTACGAGCTTAATAGAAAAACTAGGATGGGAATTACTATCAGAACGCTGGTTAAATTTAGGTTAAACCGTGTAAGTAAATTTGAAACCGATTTGCTCACAGATGACGTTAGAGATATATTGAGAACCCGTGCGTATTATGCTAGGTTTGACCAGGTTAACAAGATTAGAGAGTTAGGTTGTCGTACCGATAGATTTAAAATTCATTTTTCCCACCCACCATAAGAGAGAACAATAGGCGGCGTAGAAGAGGGATAGGTAGGCGAAATATAGTCAGAGTAGTCTGTAGTGCATGATGTATGTAATAACAAACAATAATCCCTTTATTATTACGTAGGGACTGACCATCTAGCTTCATGTTACCCTGTTGTCCAGCATGTCTCCATTAAATATCCTAACTGCGTGTCAATTGTGGTGGTCTTCATCCCCTGCCACACACCCTCGGGTGGCTCGCAGAGTATTGCGTAGATGTATCCTCCGCGGAAAATGGTACGTTGGGGTTTGCCTTTCCCCTTTCCAAAACAGAATTTTATCTGAATGAAGGTTCATCATTATCATCGGTCAAACAATCCTAGGATTGGTTGACCCAGCCCTCCACTCGATTCTTCTATCGGCCAACCTCTTCATATTGACGTAGCTCCTCTCTTTTACATCCTTCATAACTTGCTCCATATACCTCATACGAGGCCTCCCTTTTCCATTCTTCCCGTTCTCTTTTCCCTCGACGATTATCTTCATCAGGCTATCGTGTCTCAAGATGTGGTCCATTAAGTTGTCCCGTGTTCTTTTTAATGTTTTCAGTAGACATCTCTTCTCTCCCACTCGTCTTAAGACTTCTTCGTTTGTCACTCGATCGATCCAATTTATTTTCATCATTCTTCGGTAGCACTACATCTCAAATGCTTCCAGCCTGGACTTCTCTGCTGCTGTTATTGGCTATACTTCGCTGCCATATAGTAGAATGCTCCAGATGTATGTTCTAATGAAATGTTTCTCACTTCAACGCTTGTATTTGCAGCTGTAAGCAGAATCTTCTTCTGGTAAAATGCCCTTTTTTGTTTGGGCAATTCTACTGGCATTTTCGCCTTCCCTTCTTCCATCGCTGGTTACTCGGCTTCCCAGTTAGCAGAACTCTTCCACCTCCTCAATTTTTTGTTTTGCTAGTTTAACATTGGTCCTGGCTTCCTTTCTCCTACTGCATACCAATACTTTAGTTTTCTTTTTATTGATCTTCAGATGATATCTGGTCATTGTTCTTTCCATATTTCCTAGTGTCTTCTTTAAATCTTCTGTTTCTGCCATGACTGCTATGTCATCGGCGAATCGCAGCATGCTGATTTTCTCCCCGTGGTTATTCACTCCCGGAGACTTTTCTTTGAATTCTTGGATGGCTTTCTCGATATAGACATTGAATCGTACGGGAGACAGTGCACATCCTTGCCTCACTCCTTTCTTTATGCTTGCTTCTGTACTGCTGGGTCCTGATTTGATTATGGCTACCTGGTTTTTATACTAGCTGTGGATGTACAAACTCTTCGGTCATTGTATGATACTCCAATTTCTTTCAGAAGCTTTAGCATCATATTCCAATCCACGTTGTCAAATGCCTTCTCCAAATCTATAAATGCAACAAACGTCGGTAGATTCATATCTATTTTTTTCTCTATAAGTAGCCTGAAGGCCAAAATCGTTTCTCTTGTGCCCTTATTTCTTCTGAACCCGAAATGCTCTTCATCCAGGAACTCCTCCGCTTTTCGCTCTATTCTTCTATAGATGATTCTGGTCAATATCTTCGAGGCATGTCGTCATGCGTATGAAGGTTATAGTGCCGATGTAATATGGTAGTGGATAGAGCGATTCGTTATTAACCATCGTCCAGAGTTCATCTCCGTAAGAGGCATCTGTACCAGTCCGACTTGAACGAGTTTTTCTTTGTTCCTCCTAAGGAGCCGTGGGCGGAAGCGGTGAAGGCGGTGCCTCACCATCTGTGACACTGTGAATTACGCTTCGTTGCGGATGAGTCAAGAGTATCTCGCTGCTCCATCTATACGCAGTCATAACGCACGCGAAAATATGCAATTTTTTTTGCAGAACTTGGGTTGGTCATGTTTTATGGTATGCCCAAACCTAATTCGTACTTAATGATATTAATGTATTTCCGAGGACATAATTCAGTCGTTTATGCTCAGAGGGGAGTCAGGTATTGTGTTCAGCACGTGCACGTTTGGTCCTCATGGAGCTTCCTTCCGAAATTCCTGTTTTCCCTTCTGTGTGTCTGGGTCATAGCAGAATTACCTTACGGAAATAATAAGTTTTTCCTGCATCACTGAATAATGGAGATTGTTTTGTTAAACTTCGCAATATCATGGCACCCTTTTTGTACCACTTTTTCATATTATTTATTTCACTCGATGGTAAGATGCTGAACGGCTTGGCTGGTTCTCTGAGGAATTCCGAGACTTGGAGTACTTCTTCGATTCATGTTATGCTCTTTATTCGTCTGAGTAGTTTGCAATGGGTCACGCTTGAATATTGTAGATTTGGTAGTCAGCGGATTCCGTTTTCTTCCTGCTGTTATCTTGGAATAGTAGCTTTTAAATCAGCAACTTTTTGTTACTCTGTTTTCGTAATTAGAACATAGTTATCCTTGAATTTCATTGAATACATTTTATATCTCGATGAATCATTTTAAGATATGACTCGATTGGCGGTGTGAGGCCTCTTCAATGATATAAAAGAAGGCAAATGTGAAATCCTGTATTAATGATGCATTGATATATCCTATATTTGCATGTATTAGTGTAAGTGGCCTATTTTTTCTTAGAAAATTGTCCAAATTTAATTATTATTCAGTCTGAGTATTTAAATGTCATTTTGCAGCCAATGCAAGTTGTTTATAGATATTCCGTTGTATCTTATTCTCTCTGATGCATAATGTGACGGTTCAGCCCTTGCCACACACCATTGTGGTGGTTTACGGAGTTTTTTATTATACAGGCTACGTTCTGTAAACTGTTAGTTGGAATTTTGCCTTACTTTTGGTGACAATGAAATGCGTTGCTTATCGCAGGGGTGTTGGTTTTTTAGGGATGATTTATGCATTTCTTCTCCGCCTTGTACCCTTAGAATATGCGCTTTCATTCTGACCTTAAAGACTCACGAACTGCCGCTGTTTGCTGCTTGTATTTTCATGCGTCAGTTAATGGCATCAGAAGATACATATGGAATAATGACTTTGCCATTATATAGCAAATATGTTGGTCAACTCTTTTCGGGAGATAGTACATAAACAAAATTTTATGTAGAAAAGGCCGTAAGAGGAGTCGTATTGGTAAGACTTTTCACCCCAACAATTTGCATCCCTAAAAAATTGATTGCAATGGTTGTTTACTTCGGCTCGAATTCGCTATTCCATACGGAAAATCAGTGAGAGGAAATCACGGCTTTGTAGTTTATGTGGTTAAATGATTGATGGTACTATATAAATGATGATACGTCCTCAACAAGAGCCAATCAATAAATTTCTATCCGGCTTCTTGTGATTTGTTGGCGTGTTTCGTCATTTGATTTTTCTTCATCAATTGGCTTCCTTGCAAGCCACCTCGAGGGGATGTCACCAGTCATGCACTAACATATACTACTCGCCTAGTGAGATGAATATCATGCAGGATCCTCATCCATCTAGTGCCTATAGTTGGTTAGTTACTTGGAGTTTCGTTTAGAAAATTTTAAAGTGTATTGTATGTTCCGTTTTCAACGCTGTTTCCATGTATAGGTTACATTTTAAAGAATTTTGTTTCCTTTCTCATTTGCTTTTATGATTGCCTTCGGTCATCAGTTGTGTGGTAGATTCATACAGTAGTGTGGTTACATTTACATTTAATACGTTTTCCTTGTATACTTTTCATAGTATCTATCGTACAGTTCATTTTTTCGTTACAAATGAAAGTTTACGGCGCTTGGAATAGGTATATGAAGCTAGCTGTTAGACCATTAGTTCATTGAATGTCAGCTGATTGAAAAAAGTACTTCTCTTTGAATTACCTCCTCGCTTATGATTGGTGTTGGCTCTGTCGTCGTTGCATATAGGTACTTTTTTATTCGTTTTATTATGCTCCGTGGTGAGATCTCCGGTGACGGTTACTGCTCTTTGAAAGCCATGTTATAGTAGCTGTATTTCCAGATTTTGAGATTACTGATTGCTATTTTTGAAAGTGACTCAACGTTCAGATACTTCTAATGAATTAGGTGGTCAACGTGTTGGGCGTTAGTGGGTTTTAGGTTGATCGCCGAAAAAAATGATTTACATGTTACCTTTCTCATGACTCCCGAATTGGAGCTTTCGTAACTCTTTTGAGCCTGAATTGTGGATTGTATACACTCCTTATGTGCATGTAACTCCTAGCCTCAATCAAAATCTACATAATATCTTGCGAAGCACCGCGAGGGTGTATGGCAGAGGCGAAGGTCACCAAACCCTCACTGCATACATGCCACTTAGAGTAACAATGCTACTACTATATGGAAATTTAGATTACGTACAATCGACCGTATTTTGGTTTTACCTTAGTTTAACGTATGAAAGAACTTCGTTAGTTTAGTTCGTTCGAAAGTTAGTTTTTTCGTAAACTAAGGTATATCCAACTCCACGAACTGTAAAACAATCCTTGTCTTAGAGTAGTTGGTCGCAATGGAATAGTTGGTACTGCTTTTTATGTCACATGGTTTTACTCTGTTTTGCTTTTTACGTCTATCACCGCAAATTTTGAACTTAGCAGGGAACATATTTTTATAGTAATCGAAACACGTTACGATGCAGACGTGTAAGTTTGAGATCTATCTGAGGTTTAGGTTTCAATTAAATGTCTTTTAGTGTTTCCAGGTTAAATAGCGTGCAGTTGTAGCATTATTGCTGTCGCTGATGGTATCTGTTAATTTAGTAACTTTGTAGTTTTGTAATATCTGCTCTCCTGACTCCTCCTTTTAACTGTGGATTGTTTTTGGTTGAGTCCCAAAATTTCTCCGAAGGCACTTAAATGCCATACTTAGGAGGAAAACGATATCATAGATCCACTTGTCCAATTATAGGCTTTATGGGCCCTACCCGCGGTCAAGAGGGGAACACGTGTGTCACATTAATAGCCTAGTTGCGGTCATGATTCGATGGTCACTCCTTTAGATTTATACACGTTGTTTTTAACCATCAGTGAGCGTATCCACTTCTAAGAATAGCTTGGTTAAAATTGAGGTAGGATGGTATTTATTCGGGGCCTGCTAATTTTTATGCTCCGAGATAACCTTCATACTTTTGAACAATGCTACGAAGAACTGTGAAGATAGTTTTTTTTTGTATTCCGTTTTCAGCATTTAATGTACAGTGGGCCTGAACGCTAATGCAGCTAACCACGCTCTTGTATCAACGGAGATGGACAGCCTAAGAATGGGAGTAATGGCGTAGGGTGGTCACCAGTTCTGACAGTGTCCTTGATCTACCTGTTAGTGGTTGGCAATAGGAGACTTAACCCTTTTACTGCCAATGGGCGGATATATCGGCCAACCTACATCACATATTTTTAATATTATATTTGCCTCAAATGAGAGACAGCGAGAATGATTTTTTCAACCTCATAAAATTTGAAATATATCATCAACTTTGAGAAAAATACAAATTTCATGTATTAAAATAAAGTGCTTAAATATACCTAAAATTCATAATCTTACGATATTCACGGAAAAGGGCTTGGCAGTTTTCGCTCAGTCTGCCTTAGAGCGTCTTTGATTTTAGGGAAATATAATATTACAAGTATGTAATGTAGGTGGGCTGATATATCGGCCCGCTGGCAGTAAAAGGGTTAAAAGCGCATCGCAAAGTCAGTTGTATGCGGTTAGTTTTAGTTTTCAAACCACATCCCGTAGTTCGAAAGAGAGAGGAGTCTTCAGAATTTGAATCGAAATATAGCGAATATTTTAGTAATCATTTTTATATCAGTCAATTTCAGAAGGCATGTTTGCATAGGGTAGAAAAGTGGCCCATTTTCGTCTTTGAACAAAACTTTCAGGGTCCAGGAAGGGTTAGGCCTCTATTGTTTCCGTTTTTTTCCCACCAAGATTTTGCTGCCAATAGTGGTTGAGAATTGCGTAACTTCTTGCGTAGTGTACCTTGTATTGTATAAAATTCGATTAAAAATCTGTACGATCTCAGAGGAAGTATATCCTGCAAAACTCGGGATTTCATGTCACTAATTCTGCAATCAGTCAGTAGCCTGAAATATGCGTGAATGCCACATCTCACGTTTTATTTTTTCTCAACTAGTACTTTTTCACGGCCAGCCACACAGCAACCAGAATCACTAGTGAGGAACTACAGGTACACTGTGATTCGTAGGGTGACGTGCGGTTTAAGGTGAATATTTGCTGGTTAATAATGTCTATCACTAGTTGTAAAGTCGTTGTTTTGTAATCATCTTTTGTCTCAGGAATAGCTCAAGGCTCCTAGAAATCAGTATTTTGGGGCGTATTTAATATATTTGATGGCGGTAGTTTAACGATTACTATTGACGATATTGGGAGTTGGTATGGTTCCTCCTTCTACGAGTCTTTATTTCTTCCTCGGGTAAACTAATTGTTTTATATGGTGTGCAGCCTGTACTGTGTTGTATTAGATAAGCTTCTAATATCGGCACGGGTTCATATGTACCAATGGACATAACATCCATTTAATTTTTGAATAAGGTCATAATATATATTTATGTTATTGCGGTGTTTTTATGCTTTATGTGAATTTTGTGGGTAGTTGGTGTATTCCTTTCCGTGCCAAAGTAAGTTTATTAAATTTTGCTGATGTCTAAATTGTATATTTATTTTAGCATTGATTGGTTCTGGCGTTACTTAATCCTATTGAATATTTTTTCTTTCAGTGTATTTTGGGATTTGTACTGTGCTGCTCCCGAGAGGAGAGACACGTGTGAACATTCGAGTGAAGCAAAAGCGTTCCATGACTACGTAAGTACCTTTTTATTTCTTGCGACATATTTATTATCGTGTTTTAGGTATTATGGTTGCATTCTATATCTGACGGTCATCATATCCCTGATGATAGAGCTAAAGTACAAAATAGAATAGGCTTCAATACTCACATGAAACCTCCCATTCTCTGCTGATAATGCTCGAATGAAAATGCGAAACTAGGCTGTATTTTTATTGTATTTCGAGTGGTATGGGGCCTGATTGTTGAAGTCTGTCCTTTAGGCCCCCAATACTATGCCAATTATGGTGGCCTGCAGGGTATTATGTAGATGTACTCTCACGATCTTAGTTTAGTATTTCAACCCTTGTCCCGCTAACTTATCACCCTTCCACAGTATTCATGACTAGCATTTTACTTTTTCGTAGTCATTCTTGGATCATGGTAACAACTGGAAATGCTAGTTTTGTTGCGGTAACTTTTTATCTATTTGCCACTGTCAAAAAGCCACAGTTATTATTATTCCCTGATTCCTGTGGGTTTCCTAAGTTTTGTCCAAGGTGTCGCCAATCAACGAAAATCGTGAATCGTAAAGCGATATTATATTTGCCTATTTTGTCCAGGATGCATGTTGAGGAATGTGGAATCGGAAATTTTTAATTTAATGAAGTGTGTGGCTAGCGTTTGATGGGATCCCCTGTTCCATACTAGTCTAGGATTTTGCTTACAAAATCGTTTTGTTATTTGAATTGCTCCTACAATTTTTCAGTTCCTCTCAATTATTTAAATTTTCATTGTGCGGAAGGTATTCTACCAAATAACATCTGCTGGACTGTCGGGGAAGTAATGCATATTTACTGTCGAATACAGAGATATTCATGCACAACATTGCAAATAGGTACTTCTATATTGGAGTTGGAGAATAATCTTGCGTTCTCCACTCCTTTTTTCTCGATCAATTCATTAAAATAACTGTTACTGATTTTGCTTTTTTTCCTGTTAGTTGTGCAAAACGAAGCCTGTAACTGACGGACAGCAAACGTATTTATTTTCCTTCCCCTTATTTTCGGAGAAAAGACAGGTTGACGCCTACATGTCTGACATTTGACATTCCTTTATCTAACCTGGACTAGAATCCCCCTTCCCCACTCGTAACGGTGGATTAATTTACGAAACCAGAATGAAGGAAGAATTTTGCATGCTCAAGATAGCCTATCCTTTCGAATATTTTATGGGTTGGACCGATTTGGCGCCCTACCTCACTGGTAATAGTGTGACTTATTCAAACGGTGAGTCCTGTGTACCCAGCATAACCAGCAATAGCTGCGGAGAAAGGGTAACGAATGCGGTTTCCCGCCGTTTCTTGATCCTTAGTTGCCAAGTCTCTTCCACTCGTCCCCTCGCTCTCGGAACCCTTCACTTCGATTATGGGTTGATCGCTCTTCGCCATACTTTTGGGAGGAGTTTGTGTGGTACTCATTGAGTCAGCGACTGTTCATAAGGTATAAAAAGCAGGCAGTGATGGATTGGTCGGTAACGCGCCGACCTAGCCACCCCATGATCTAGGTTTCGAATCCCGCCTCGCGCATTGCTGTTATATTTGTCTTAGGATTGTTTAGGTTTGACCGTGCGTCATAACTTTTGCAGTTTGAGTGCCAAGAAGCACATATCTACGTATAGGGAATGGGACCGTAGAACCTTAACGTCTGTTTACCGAAGAACTTAGGGGTATTTTTGTGTGATGGATATTTATACTTGAGCATGTAACATTCACGTGCCTCCGTCTAGGGGTTAGATGGAATGAGGGACTTTGACTCAAGATTTTCGTTCTCGACCCAAGAAATACGGTTATTTATCTCTCTTAACCCGTGTACCGGACGCGTTTTCCGTCTTACGAAAACGCAGTCACGTGATGCATTATTTTTGCCACCATCTTGTCCGGCTGTGTCTGCGTGGGAGAGAGCCAGCCCAAGCGGCGTTCAGCTTCGTTCATCGTGTTGCCATGACGCGCGGTGTGCTCTTCGGAGCGACCTCTTCATTCACGTCGAGAAGTCCACTTACTTGCTCAGCCGGGCACTCTCCCTCTCTTGCCTCCCCTCCCTTCCTCTCCCCTTCCACAGGAAATTCCCATCCTGCCCCCCCCCCCTTCCCTTCTTGCCCAACGCCGTCTGCGACCCAACTCCCTCTCCCTTCAGCGCTCAGGTACTACACCCTATCCTTGCACCACGTTCGTTTTTCTCGATAGTATTTTTATCCAGTCGGTTATGGCTTCGGTAATTTTAAAATTTTTTGGATTGACTGCTGTTCTCCCTGCCGTTTTATTTCTTTTTTATTCGCGTTATGCCTGGGATCAGATTGGCGTGGTGGCCGTAGTATTGTTATCTCATCTACATCTACATAATACCCTGCAAGCCACCACGAGGGTGTGTGGCAGGGGGTGATTTCTCACCAAACATGCACTACATATCATGCATTAAAAAGGAATAGTATTAATATAGTAGTCAGAACAACACTATTTAAAAAAAAGATACAAATTGCTAAGCAAACATGCAAAAACATTCTGTTAGTACGGTTAACTTTAAGTACTCATACCAACATGCAGCTACCAATGCTATTCACTGCTACTCTCTGATAGGACATATTTACCGTTATTCGTATCTCTAATTGTTCGAGGGAAAAAGGACATTTTGAATCGGTCAGTTCGGCAATCAATTTCTCTAATTTTATGATTATGGTCCAGTCTGCCATAGTAAGTTGGGGTTCGTAAAATATTTTTAACATCATCACTGAAAATATTGCCTTGGAATTTGTTTAAGAGATTAAGTCTAAATTTCAACCTGCGATCTGACAATGATTCCCATTTAAATTCATTTAATAGACTGGTTAAGCTAGTTACCGGTTACGTTAGCTACTGGTTATCCTCCTATTCCCAGTGTGAGGGCTTGATTACCGACTGTGGGAGTGATTTCCTTGGTATACCCATCTCTACTTGGTTGCTCCCAAGTCGTGAACGATAAGTGTAGGTCACTTATAGTTCATCACTCCGTCCATTCAATGGGACATTGAAGAGTTTTCGTTAAGGGAAGGCTAGCGGGTTTAGCTCCACTCATGCTCCATATCCTGGAGAAGAGTCTACCTGTATCCCATTACATTCTGAATGGTAGAATTGGTCCTAGCTGTCGGTCGCCCCTCCAGAAAAATTCTTTAATTAATAAGTTCTGCTAGAACTCCCACGTTCTTAGTCATTTCTGTCCCCCGTGGCAAGTGTGCGTCTTTGAAATACTCGTTTTCAGTGCAAAGTCCTTAGCTTTAATTTTCTCCTCTCTCACCCAACATTTCTTCCTGATGTTAGCATCTGATGTTTTACTCCATTCAGTACTTGTCCCGCAGCCTTTATTGCCTATCGTGAATCACCCCGCAAGTATTTATTCCTTAATTATGTATTTTAACCTATCTCTGCTCCCCCATCATCCTCATTTTTTGACCCCCTCCTCATCTACGCTCTAAAGTCACCAGTCTCTGCTCCTGCAGTATTCTCACTCGCTTACACATTATTTCTTATCATTTGTACTGGGAAGCCTGGTCACAACCTTGTTGAGATCCGTCAGACGAATTCTTAGTGATCATGTTATACATTTTCTCTAATGACGTTATCTTCGTAAAAATTATCCCGTGCCTCGTTGTTTTTCATTAATTTAACCTACACTGCTCTTCCTCTTATTTAGGCCTGGATTTATCAATTCAGCTTCTATATTTGTCCATCTTTACCCTGTCATTGAAATGTAAATGAAATTTTATGGTTCGCCTACTATTACTTTAATATGTTCCCTGCATATCGGGTTCTGCGTCCGCGTATGTTGACTGGGGATGACAACAGTTTCGCTAGCCGTCCTGCTAGCGAAACTGTTGTCACCCCCAGTCAACATACGCGGACGCAGAACCCGATATGCAGAGAACATCTGAACGACGCCGTGGAAAACTTCGCACCAATTACTTTAGTATTTTAGCAGATTGATATATCTGTCATTTAAGAAGACCTCTATCCACGCTCTTATCTTCATGGTTTTTGACTGTCTATACCTTGCTTCCTTACCACCCCGTGGCCTCTTGTGTCTGTTCAATTGAGTTTTATGAAAAGAAAGGAATGCGATTGAATCCTTTGTATTGCTGTGTGATTTATTTTTCCTTCCGTAGAAAAGGGAATCAAAGGGCATAGTATAAGAATCAGTTTCAGTTATCAGTTAAGAAGTGCAGACTCAGTGGAAGAGCGTAGAAAAATAAGTACCTTTCTAATAAGAGAGGAGAGGTGAAGTTGACGTGGTCAAATTTAAAGGGCACTCGTTTTTTGTATCCTGAGGTGCCCAAAAATATTATGCCTTGAAAAAGTATTTTTCTGTGCTCTGATTATAGCTCTCGTCTTGGATGAGCGTCAATGATTACGAGACCGTTTCGTGATTGTCGCAAATGCGTTGCATGTTCGCGAAACAGAAGTATTTCAATGTGTCAAAGGTTCGAACAACGTTCCCATCATTTTGGTCTCTTTCTTCACACGTGCATCCCGTCTTCCAGTATTATCCTGGCCCTCAACTCCCGCCTACATATACCCCTCCCCACCCCAGTCTCCTTAAGCTCTGCAACTTCGCGCGGTGCATCTATGTCATGCAGAAAAACAAAGTTAGGCATCTATTGTCAATTTTGTACACTTATATGATTTGGGAGTAAAAGTGCTGGATCTGGAATTTAGAGTTGGAAATTATGGGGGGCAGTTTACCCTCATGAATTAGAAGCGCCCATAGGTTTGTCGCAAAACGATTATGATTGGTTCCAGGTAAAAGTTGGCTGCTCTAGACCTATCAGACATTTTTGAGCGTTAGGCCGAAGTTAAGAAAATGTGCTAAGACCTGTGGTGTGCTTCAATGTGTGGGATTCGTAGATTTAGGCTCGGTTTTGGCCACTCCATCCCGATTGCCACGTAGTGTGCAAATGGGTCTTCATCTGGCACGTAAAGAGAAGACCCTGGCCAAAACGTATACGCGTTCTCATTTTGTGCGATGTTATCGTGTGGATGTAGAAATGTATCTTTATCCGTAATTAATTATAGGACTGGTATGAAAATTTGTCAGCATTCATGTTGCCGAACTTACTTGTCTGAAATCTTCTTTAGTGTAAGCTATAGGTGCTTTTAGCAGGATCGAGGATTAAGTTGCATAGAGATGTCACCCGGTAGTTAGGTATAAAGGTTTCTATGTCGGGAGATAGCGTTCGTATTGTCTCGTGGGACAGATCCTGTTGCACTTTTAGTTTGGACTAGACTTTCGGAGGACCACGAGGTATTTTTCGTAGACAAACAACAAAATATTTGTTGGAATAATTTAATGCTCGTTCTTTGCATGTAGTACTTACATACATTCTACCTATTAAGACTTCAGAAGTCAGTTACAACATACGATCATCAAGCAATTAAATATTTCATGATTGCTTTAATGCTATGCGAGGCATTCGATAGGAACATTCCCATCTGGCTGGGAATTTTGGGTCTTTTTTGCGTCGCTCGGGTCTGAAGTCGTGACCTAGCCAAATTATGCACTCCTACCTATTTATCATAAACCCGATACTGTGCTCATTTGCGAGTTCTTGCAATATTCGACTCTGAATGGTGATTATTGTAGTATATCCCGTGGTTACCCTGTGTTGTTGGGAGTAAATTAATTTTCTCCGTTGGATCATGTCCATTTAGTCGGACTTATTTTTCATTGGACATGCAAAACCTATACGAAGTTCTTGTGCAGCAAAATAATTTTCGTTTCTTACTCCACCTAGGAGCAAGGTACCAAGGAGGTACCTTGGAGTTTGCGGATATTCGGCCTCAATCATCGGTACAAGCCTCGTGCTACCGAATATATATAGAGCGGATAGGTTCGTTTGAAAGGTGTTACGACGGGGTTTAGTAGTGTATCAGAATTAATACAAGAATTAGGGTGGGAATCACTATCGGAGCGTAGATTAAAGTGCAGATTAAATCTCTTACAGAAATTTAAATCAGATAGCTTTACCGAAGATGTTTGGCATATATTAAAAACACCATTATTATTATTCTAGATTCGACCAGATAAATAAGATTAGTGAGATAGATTTTCGTACTGATAGATTCAAAATATCATTTTCCCCCGTACTATAAGAGAACAGAATAGGCAGCATTTCAAAGGGTTAGGTAGGGGAAATATTTTAGAGTAGTGTGTAGTGCATAATGCACGTATTAATAACCAAACCCGTAATTACTATGTAGATACTAACAATCTAGTTCCCCGAGACCCTATGGTAGCATGTTTGCATGTCTATAGTGCATGCTTGGTGATCTTCACCCCCTGCCACACACTCTCGTGGTGGCTTGCTTGGTATCACGTAGGTATAGATGATAATATATAGGGATGTTGATGTAGTTATTTGGCATAATCACGGAACGAAATGTCTTTGCTATAATCATTCTAAATCCATGCCGCTGGATATCTTAGTGTGCCAAAAACCTCCTCAATTAATTTAATTCTGCAAATATGTCTTTTGGGATAATTTTACGCATTTTTGTTTTTCATTGGTGTTCAATTTGATTTGATTTCCGTACTGAATGGCCTTCGTAAAGCCGTTGAATGATTAAATATCTTAAATATCTTGGAAATCCATTTTATCCTGGAAGTCCATTAAATATCTTGGAATAAGACTGACAAATGATCTTTCCTGGGGTAAACACATTCGTGAAATAATGGGTCAAGCGAATTGCAAACTGGGTTTCATTAAAAGAGTATTGGGTAAATGTGACGATCATGTACGATAAATCAGCTACTTTTCCCTAGTTAGACCTCATTTGGAATATGCTGCCAGAGTATGGGATCCCTACGAAATCGGTCTAAGTAATGAACTCGAACGTGTGCAGCGAAGTTCGGCAAGATTTGTAAAGGGACGATACGATAATTATGTTAGCGTAACCAGTCTATTAAATGAATTTAAATGGGAATCATTGTCAGATCGCAGGCTGAAATTTAGACTTATTCTCTTAAACAAATTCCAAGGCAATATTTTCAGTGATGATGTTAAAAATATTTTACGAACCCCAACTTACTATGGCAGACTGGACCATAATCATAAAATTAGAGAAATTGATTGCCGAACTGACCGATTCAAAATGTCCTTTTTCCCTCGAACAATTAGAGATACGAATAACGGTAAATATGTCCTATCAGAGAGTAGCAGTGAATAGCATTGGTAGCTGCATGTTGGTATGAGTACTTAAAGTTAACCGTACTAACAGAATGTTTTTGCATGTTTGCTTAGCAATTTGTATCTTTTTTTTAAATAGTGTTGTTCTGACTACTATATTAATACTATTCCTTTTTAATGCATGATATGTAGTGCATGTTTGGTGAGAAATCACCCCCTGCCACACACCCTCGTGGTGGCTTGAAGGGTATTATGTAGATGTAGATGTAGAATGATCATCGCGCGTTGTTTTAATGTTCCGGAATGGTCGAGAGTCTAACTAATAGCCCCCGACATGTCGGTTTTTCTCATTTTTACTGATTCGTGGAGAGATAAATATTCTATATTGGGTTGGCTCTGTCACTGCGAATGTTAAGTTACAATGAGATTCTAGTTTCTTCCACATTCACTCGTCAGTACTCGCAATATTACTTAGTACAAATAGTTATTTCCGCAGTATGTGATGAGGCGAGGATAACTACAGTGAATACTCTCATGTCGGCAACTCATGCGTCCGTGGGATAGTGTTAAACTTTCATGGTTATGGTCATTCCCGAATATTTTGCCGGTGCCGTAGAAAAGTGGCCTACTTTTAGAGGTAAGTAGAACTTAAAAGAGGTTTTACACTATTATGTGTGAATTGTCTAGGTTTTCACGATTTCTGTTGTCCATGTTCCTTCGCAACTTGTAGTGGCTTGTGTCGTGGAGTGTCTTGCTGAGATTTTTACCGCTTTTATGCGGTTTCTGTTTTGAGACGGGGTCTTTTATCGCTATCCAAGATCTCGATCATATTCTGTAGTTT
This sequence comes from Platycnemis pennipes, assembly GCA_933228895.1. Lineage (NCBI taxonomy): Eukaryota > Metazoa > Arthropoda > Insecta > Odonata > Platycnemididae > Platycnemis > Platycnemis pennipes. The sequence goes on from OW121846.1 coordinate 136,529,753, forward strand.
AGGTTCTGCCTTTTAATTTCCCGGGGATTTACGCTGAGTGTATTCAGCTCGTGGATGATGCCGTCTCTGGTAAACTCACATTTATTTTCTGCAAAAGCCGTTAATTTACAGGCGAAGGCGGGGAATGTTTTAAATCGCTGCTAGCTCACACAGTTCCTAGTATGAATTTTATCCACGCTCTTTAGTGTTTTTTTTTTACCGGTGCGCCATTTCCTTACCTTCATCGTTTCCCGGCAAAGCGTATTCTCAAGTCCACGCATTTTATCTCTGCGCAGTTTTTCCATCTTCCATTAATTTTCGAATTGTTATTTGTTGCATAATGTGCGTAATGGGAGCCATATTTGCATACCGTACGGAATCGTCCGAAAATACTTATTTTTTCGAAAATATAACGCTCTTCATCGGCTTTGCGCTTTTTGTTGCTGATGATTTCTCGTTTTTCATTCCCTCACCAAAATTCGCTCGTGGTCCACGGCGTTCTTGACTTGAGAAGTACATTGGAAGCTGGTTCGGACGCCTGTGTTTCATGTGAAGTTAAGCACCTCTTATCTTTTCGCAGTCTTTTATGGCGACATAGGCCTTTTAGGCTCACCGATGCGCACTTGCTGCACAATGAGCTTTGGTATTCATGAACCACTTCTCTGCGGGTTACGATGCGTTTGAGCCCGAGGTTATTTTGTTTTTGTCTGGATGGAAACAGGTTCATAGCGTTGCTGTTGTTTTCACTCCGAGACGGCTACAGCGACCTGGTGGGCCTTGACATTTATTTCATCTTCATCGGGCGACCTAGTGTTCCTTCGAGGTAATTTGTCTCCAGGGTGTGGACAGGCGATGTCGTGCCTGATGATGGCCTTGGCCGTACCGGCTGCCACAGGTGGCGGCCATATTTGAGCGCCAACTCCTGAAATCTGGTTAATTTTTGCGGTGATTATAGTGAGGTTTCTGGTGCTTGTAAGTGGAGATGTTTCCTGGCAGCAACGCACCCTGGCGCCGAGGGGGCTTTTGCGATGGACCGTAACTTGCGAGCACGAATGAGTTGTATTCCCCATTATTCGGTTTATACGCAGTAGATGTATATTAATTACGTTATTATGCTATAAAAATTTTGGTTAGTGGCTCACAATTCTTGATTGTAGAATTTTCCATTTCGTGCGCCGCGTTCTTGTCAACACGCTTTTGTTTTCTCGGCTAGTCTCAGGCCTTGTATTGATAGTGATGGGAGTGGAATCTGGTGTGATTGACCCTAAAGTTTGTTCTTGCACATTTCTCCATTGAAAATGGATTTACTAGGATTACTACCTGGACTTGAATCTCATTCGTAATGGTGTAGTGTGGCTGATTTCTTTCGCATTGGTAGATTTTGATCCAGTTTTTTACTTTCCCAAACATAAACCAAATTCTTTTGGTAGGCTAATTAATGGCGACCATGAGATATCTTATAACGATACTTTTTCTTAATGAACTATTTGGAACTATTTCACTTGATCAACTATTTCCACGGGCTTAAAGTGCCCGTGGAAATTGTTGATATTGGGTTACTTCGTTAATCCATTTACCGAGAATCTGCTTCTGGAGCCTCCTCAAATGTCATTATTCATCCGTTGCTAATATTTTGGAAATAGAGGAACTCTGTAACGAATTTTACTTCTTCGAAGAATCCTCTTTTGCTATCCAGTAAATTTTTCATCTGAGGGACTAGGGCTTTTCCTCCAATTCATAGATTTGACGACTTGTCGTTATGTCCATTTTTACCGAAGAACATTATGTTTTGGTTTGAAATTGATTTGAATTTACTTCTTCCGGGATATTCTGTGTGAACATAAAAGTTCTTTAGCCATATTGATATATAACGCTTACCGGGAGCAATCTTGTTAGTTGTGGCGATGCAATTGAAAAATGTTTTCGCTTGCGTGTGGATGGCTTTCGTGAAGTAGTAAATACGGATGCTCGTTCCGTGTAGTGATTTTATGTGGGTTTGCGTCAGGCTGTACTTCTTCCGAAAAATGTCTTAAAGTCACTTACAGGCCACTGGTTGTATGAATGAACGCGTTACTTAAGTTTTTATTTAAATATTGTACTTAGAGTATTGCGTGGCTTTTAGGCTCGCTGGAGTATACACTATGATATATTAATTAACATTTTACTAACCTTGTCTTGTAATTGAATTTGATTAATGATTAGGCAACGTTATTTTGCTCTGCAGAATTATGCTCGCATCACTGCCATGTCTGCTGAATTTAATTTATATTTGTAAAATAACAGTTAATAAACCATTTCAGACTTAAGAAAGGAGGGACTTGGCAGACTATAGATATGTTGCATGTTCAAAACTTTCATTTTTAAATGTTGGTATTGCGTCGAGTACTTGGATATCGTTCGTAGTGGACAGCGTAGACTTTTCAGTTTCATATACATACATGCATGTCTAATTCATTGTTTCTTGCTGTAGTCATCTGCCTATTTTAGTGTAAAAATTTAAACGTGTGGTATAAGAAAAGGCTCGGTAGGTTCTTTAATTTATTATCATTGAGAATGAACATTTGACCGCATACTCCACGGAGTTGATGTCACCTTAGCATGAACTTCTCATCGAGAGCTAGGTATATTTTATTTATTGGCTGAGATTTTACTGCTTAAATAGAACCCACGATATTGGTTTCCTATCCCTTGATAGTCTAGGTAGCTCAATCATAATGGGAAGAAGATATTCTGTGATTCGGGAGCGTATTTCAATGAAAAACACGCGTGCAGTGACAGTGAAGTAGCTTTCTCGTGGAAGTAGTTCCAGGCGCCGCGGATTGTGCGTAATATATACAAGATACGGGACTTCAATAAACGAGGGATTACTGCGCATGCGTACAACTACAAAGCAGTCCATCTGGAAAAACCGTGACGTTCGATGGGCTGCAGGACGATCGCCCTTGTCGAATCACCGTTTCGTTCTTCGATCGAAGAGAGAGAGAGGTGTCTTCATCGAGCCTCAATGATTCCTTAAAGTCAGGTGAACAGAATCGATTTCTCGTTTGCAGGGATGTAGAGATCGCGGATCGTTATCGCCTGAGGTTATGCCAAGCGAATAATATGGCGAGCATATGGGTGGGTGCGTTGTTGCACACTCTGGACACGTGCAAGTGTACAGTTATTTTTTTGCTTCGAGGCGCGGCTTACTTTCGCGCGATACGACTCACCACGGTGTGCATTCACCTAAGCTGATTCTGTGCATAGCAATTGCTTACTTTCTTTGCTGTCATTTCGATCCGCTGCGTAGTAGCTATTCCGACTCTTCCATGCTTCCTCTCCGTTGGCCGTAGCGTCGCTCGCCCGGATCCAGCGTCATTCACGTCACATAATATTTTCGATTTGCTCCAGCTATTGCTTTCACAGTATCACCACTCCGTGGCTTTTCGTGAACCTCAGGCCGCCATCCTTGTCGTGAGAATTGCACCTCGGCATGAACCTCCCGCCCACGCCGTCGTCGCCTTCCCCATCTTCTAGTTTAGTTGATGCGTTCCTCGCGCCACCCACCCAAGTGTGGTCTCCGACGCCGTATTTCTGAAAAGGGCGTTTCATTTTAACCTTGGTGAAATCGAGATTCGCAAGTGCTTCCATTCCGGGAGTTGGACATGAGGCTCGATTCGCACAAAATTGTGGTGGGAAATCTGGGCGTATTACGAGCTGAAGTGGTCTTCATTGTGATTATATTTCACTTATAAGTGTAAAATAATCTGGTTACTCACTAATGATGTTGGGCCATAAGTAATTGGGATTAAATCACCAGAAAGGCTTAACGTATATTATCTTCATGGAAATCTGAATCAGGGTGTAAAACCCCGTGTACTGTAGTTGAACAAAGTTGTGTTCTAAGGAAATCCTGTAAAACCAGAAGATTTTCTTGAGAGATCGGTTGCCCCTAATTTCAACACCTTACTGTTTCGATGCTTGGCTATAACCTTAACGCTTCAATCTAAGAGCTTCTTCAATGGAGCTATTGGAGGCGTATTCAAGAAATTATACAGGATTCTTTATCCCCAACAGGATTGTTGTAACTACCGCTGAAGATCTTTCGCGGAACGCTTTAGAATATAAGCTACGCAAGCGGGAAGTTCGGAAATTTTGTATATTTCATGGGATTCCCTACATACTATAGAAATACCTGTGCTTAAATATTTAGCTTAGTTTAATAATTTTTATCGATCATTAAGTGCTGTTAAAAAGGGCGAAAGATTTAATTCAGTGTTGTTACTTCTCGTGTTTATCCTTTGGGGATATTTCAGTTTTATTAAACGCAGAAATTCTGGCATGCCCTAGGGTGCTTGCATCCCAATATGAAGAATGTTAAGTAGTGCTAATTGAATTTAGTTTGTTGTAATTGGAATGCGCCAGTGTAAACGAACTTCAAGCGGCAGGAGGATGGTGTTTTACACTTCGGAGTTTGCGGACGTCTTGCCTCTTGGGATTTATCAGAAATTTCTGGAGGGAAAAAAACTGCAATTCCACTTTCACGATTTTCTTGACATGGCCCAGGTTTTACTGCCGTGCCGTATCATCAGGTTGACCTGTCAATAAATATTTGAAGGAATGTGCAATTGCAGTGTTTCCGTATGCAACTTCATGTTGGAGGAACTCCACCGAGTAACGCGTGAAACTATTAGAGTTTATTTATGCATTGCTGCAGAGGTTGTGTCTGAGTTTGCTGCAAAGGTTACGTGATAGTGTGATTGATGACCTTTACTTCTTTCCGACGTGATGACATCCGGTGACGACTGAATCGCCATGTATCGTAGATAATGTGGTCTTTTGCCGATGGTGTAACCCATGCAATGTGTTTCCCTACCCCTTAAAGTACGTGCGGCTGTTTACATTGGCGAAAACATTAATTTCCTTTCATCTCTACGAAGGAAATGCTGTCGATCTGGCGTACTTCGCGCAGATTGACTGGAGACCCTTAAACATTGCGCGTTCTATCCCTCGGATGGGATGATAAACCCTAGACTCCCTGATGAATTTCAATTACAATAGGCTGACACCGAAGCCTGGTTTCGCTCGACCCTTTAAGTGTTCCCTGAATTCCTTCCTCTACCTGCCTCTCATTAGTGGCGCCAATGATCGACTGCCGCTAGCCTCCCCTGAATGGATACTACAAGCTCCTTTCTGATCAAATGTGCATCATTCCTAAAATTCATAGGTACATTCCTTTCGAGTTTCTCTTATAACTCACGGTAACCAGACCTTCACAGCTTGCCAGGTGTATTTAATGGGATGCCACCCTGTAAATCATGTCACAGAATCTTTCTCTTACGTTTTTCCTTTCCAGCGCGTGCTCGAATTTTCTGCCTTATGATTTGTCATATTGCACGGCTGTGTTTCGCGGTCTCGTCCATAATAACCTTCTCTCGGTAGTACACGGTTTATGCTGCGCACCACGTTCATTCCTTGCACGGGGCCATTATCATATTTTTATTTAATTCTGCATCGTTTCCAGGACAGCTGTGTGATAGCTCACGCACGGGCCCTTTGAAAGGGAAATATTTTTCTTGTTAACGGAAATATCTGACTATGCCACCGTGTGCATATAGTGCGTGCTGGATTGCCGCCGCGGTATCGAGCGATTCGAATATGTCACTCGGCGGCAGCAGCGCAGGTCATTGGATGCGCCGAAACATGGCCCCTCAGTATTTTGGAGGCGAGCGCTCGGAGGCGGGAGGGGCATGCAAATACGGGGGAGGAGAGGGGGGGCTGCCCCGCCGCCCTACTTCGCCCCCGTCTATTTCTCACTTTTCGCCGCCGCCCCCGCGCCCCCTCGTCGATATTGCCCCCTCTCTCCCACGCCCTCGGTGCATGACGCGCGAGGGGACATCAGGGTGCATCAAGCAAGGCCCTCCTCGCGTGTGGGCCGTGTCTTAAATTTAGAAACCTCTGTTATTAGGCATCCTCGCCTCTTTTCCGAGGCATAAGCAGCCGCTTCGCCCGCCCTCCCCCTTCAGCGGATCCAGATCAATACGCCACGCTTCCCCCTCGCCCTCCCACCGCCTCGCCCTCGCTCCTACATCTCCCCCCTCCCGCCCTCTGCCGCATCCACCCCTGCCAGCCCCCCACCCTCTCCTCCGCTGCACTTCACCCCCAAATACTCTCCCGCCGCCCCTCTTCTCTGGCCATCCACCCCCAGGACCTCCTCCCCGATTGTGTGTTTCTGCATTCAAGTCCACCGTCATGCACGTTTTCATTCGCTCTTCCAGGGCCGGGACGTGGGCGTAGCATGCGCTGGATCCCCGGGCACATTTTCCCGAGTCACGCTATCCGTTTCATTGACGGTTTGGTATAAATTCAATCAAATCACCAATCGCATTTTACGTGAAAGATTAAATATTTCCGTGGGATTGGGGAAATCGTGGATGGTGTATCTAAAATTGTTATCATCATCTGTCAGGAAGAAAAACAATGAAACCAAACTTTGTAATTCCACATAAAAAATTTTGTTTTTCAAAATTTTGTTTCATTATTATTCATCGTGCATCAATTCCACCAAGTCACGCTGGACACCATTAATCTGTCAGGAAAATGATTAGGTTTTGAAGTTGCGTCTTGTTTGGGGAAAAGCGTGCAAATAAGTTCCCGTAGGATTTATTTCCTCTGCTTGATTATTACCTGGCGATGTTATTGATTTTTATTAACATTTTCTCCCCGTCTTTGCTATTTTTGTTTGTAATAACATTCGTGGGATCTTTAAGTTTAATATGGTGCTTTACGTCTAGATTCCAGTTACTATTTTCGTTGGATGGAAACTCGTCACCCTTCCCTTGAAGAACTACTCTTGAACTCTTGTTTTCGTACTCATAAGCTGTTTCCGTTTTTTGTAAAATTCAAGTTCTTTATGGATTGATGCTAGATTCTGTTTCGCTAAATAATAAAAAGTAGATAATTTTTTCATGTGGATTTGATTGGAGAGGGCTGGTGGGGGGCGTGGTCCCATGGAAAGGCTTCGTCGCTTAGGAACTCACAACATTGCACAATGGCTTTTATCGATCGATGCAGCTCTTCTCTAGGGCCAATCTGATTCCTTTCAATTTATTTAATTTAGGTATTACCTCCTGGAAACTTAAATACGTTGGTATTTTCCCTGGTATATCCCTTAAAAGATGCCCTAAGGTTTTTTCTACCCCTAACTGTCGTCACTATTTTGATTTAAAATCGGTCATCGCTCTATTAATTCAGATTCTTTTCTTCTGGCCCGACCAGTATCGACCCTCACACTCTGTGAAACGTCTTGGTGACCCAACCTTTTCAGCTGTTTCTTGCTTTAAGTTCGTTGATTATGTTCAGGAGTTAGGGAACATTAGCCGCGGTGTCTCAGTGGCTCATTAACCAGAATATTTGCCAAGGACGTACTTTTTTTTATCAAAAGCCAGCACCGTAGTTAGCATTTTCCATATCGTTAGCTTGTGTAGAATCTGACCCATGTTCAGCAACCGAAAACACGACTTAGTTCTTCAGGCTATGTCGGCACTACATTTATCGTAATATGCTCATGTGAAATTTATTTACGCCTGTTGGAGTAAGCTTGAGAAATAGGCCTCATAAGTCACAATCTGAGGACATGTTTTCTGCCTTTGCAGAATTTTGACTTCAAAGATTGCGGATATTTTGTCTTCTTTAAATATGATAAAAGTTGTTCTTCGATATTTTTCAATAATATTGTCATGATGCATTTTTGCATATATATTGCAGTGATTAGTGTATCTTTAAATTTGCATTAGACATGTTCATTTTCCTCAATGGCGTGGATTTGGTGGGGTTAAATCCTCGATAGTATTCGTCCATGCCATTGGTTACATACGCTCCTATTTTGGCATAACGCAGTTTTCTTCTTTAACAATGTTATCCAAGTAACTTATTATTATTAAAATATGATTATTGATATATATGCGGTTAATCGATATTTCACGTTTCTAACCGACCCATGCATTTACAGGTGTCCATAGAGTGTAATTAGTAAATCGCATTATAATATCTTGCATTTACCCATATTGAGAGAAAGATCCGATGGTTCAATTCTCAGCATTATAACGCGTATAATTCTCTTCTATCTCCCTGAATTAAGACTCTCTCGATCTTAAATAATTAGTCCCTTTTTATTTTTACGCAATATTTCGTGCAGTCGGAAGCCAGCTGCGGTACGATACTGCTATGGAAAAATCGGGTCGTGTAAAATTATATTTTCAATCATCTTTTGTCGCTCAGTATTTTTCTGGTGTGACTTTAAGCGTCTACGAATATTACGAGTAATAATTGATTTACACCAGCATGTTGTTGGCAAGGCTTTAAAAGACGTCGGTACACGATTCATTCAGGTAGAGAGTCCTCTGCGATTCCAGTCGGATCGCCAGGGTTTGGTTTGTCGTTTGACGTATTACGCTCGCGTCGCGGGTTTGGTGTGAGAAGGTCGGTCGGAGTGTTGTGGTGCGGGGACGAAGGCTGCGAGGCGAGGGCCATGTGTTCTCGAGGTATGTTCAACCTGCGAGTGTCCCCGCACACTCTCCGCCCACGCATTCTCTATCCATCCCTCCTTCCCTGACCTTCCCTCCTACATTAACTTCCTTCTCACCCCTTCCCTATTCTGCGTCCCCTGCCGTCTTGCGCTTCAACCCCTTCTCCGTCTCCCCTCATCAAGCTCTTCAGTCGCCCGCTCAAACCCCGTCCGCCCCCTGCCTTCTCCGCGAGGGTCGGCCTCAAAACTTTAGGATCTCAATTTCGCCCGAAATATGAATTTGTTTACGCCTTCACGCGCCTCCGCATGCGCCTCGCCGTAGTAGTCTCACGTGGCGTTCTTCCGTGTCTCCTCGTTTTCGCTGGCCGCCTTTTTAGTGTCTGCTGTTTGATGATGGGCACTGTCTCTGGTGTGTTGAAAGCGTGTGTCGCCCAATGGATCAGCCAGTGTGGAGTCATTCGCTTGATTAGAGGCCTCCGTTGTTTCGGAAAGGGTCAAGGGAACTTCACTGAGCACCATTAGGAGCAATTTGTCATGATTTTACTCATTTAATCCTGGAATGAGTTATGCTTTAGTGTTGCTTCAAAAGGTTTTTAGCAAACATAGATGGATAACAGATAATGTCTTACAACATCGCCTCATTTCTGAATACCATCTTTCCGCGAGGGGAAATTGCCCAATGATTTTTATCACTCCCAGTGGTGTGACGGCGTTCTGAAATGTACCCACACACAATCAGATATTCCGTGGATGGAGTTTTAGGTTAATTTTGGAGCTCCTTTGTAGCATTCCTTCCCCCGAGTTGACACAATGCCATCTCATACATGAGTGTGTGCGAGGATGTCACGATTAAAACCATGGGACCATCGTTGCGTTTTGCACGATATCCCTCGGTGATTGACTCATCAGCCCATTGAGTAAGTCGAGGATGGGGCGTCACCTGCCAGTTGAAAGCGCCTGTCTCACAAGGCCCCTCACATTCCGTCTGTAAAGGGACGTCTTTGTGCCCAGCCGATCATCCCCAGCATTGTTTGTCACTTCCGCGGCGGCAATTAAGTTTACGGCGGAGTTATGAGCACCTGAGGTAACCCTTTGCTCAAAAAGTAGCAGCTATGGTGTACTTTTTAATCCTTTCCTGCTGTCCCGTTTCCCTGCCTTTGGCAGCCGCCTCCATTTCTCCCACGGCCCTATTCCGACCCGCAAGCGTTTCCCCTCCGCCTCGTCCCAACCCCTCCTTAGTCATAAATTCCTCCCCTCCGCTCCCCATTCCCGCCCGTCCGCTCTCCTTCCTCCTCTACTACGTGCTCTCGGAGAAATCTTGGCAACGTCGCTTCTCGCGGGTCGCATTGGGACGGCTCTGGAGGAGGTCGACGCTTATGTTCGTGCCGGGGATGGGAGGGTGGCCGTTGTGTAGCGGAGGGAAGATCGGTGGGGGAATAGGGATTTCGAGAGATGAGGGCAGAGGGGGAGGAAGAGGCCCCCGTCGGCTTGGGGTTCCCAAAATATGCGTCGGGAGGTGAGAGCGGAGGAGACGCCGGTGGAGAGCGGCTAGAGCCGGCTGACGGAGAAAGTGAGCGCGCCTCGCCTTAGCACCGCGCGACGGACAAACTTTTCTTGTTCCTCCCCTCCTTTCCACTCTGTCAGTCCCCTCACCTGCCTTACCCTGTCCAGCCTGTCGATTTGGGTCTCGTGACCATGAAGGAAAGTGATACGCACGTGAAGGGGTTGGATTGATTGCTCCTTTTTCTAAGCTGGAAATGCTGACTCTCGCTTTTTTCGGCTTCGCTGATGTTGCTTATGTAATATTTGTCAAATTTGTTCTTTTTGTCGTGGACACTTGAGCGGATGGGATGATTTCAGCAAGGAAGGATCGTAAATCATTTCTGGTAGATAACAGAGATAGGATGGGATGTAAAGAATCGTATTGTGTTTCTTTAAGGTTGTCCGCTAGCACGCTAGTTAGTTTCATTGATGTTTCCAGAATGACCTTCATCAGGTGGCCTCAAAATGTTTCAATTGACTGAATCTTCAACACAATCGTATGCGTTGGCGATTCATTCATGATGAAAATCACGAATTGTCGTTATTTTAACAGTTGCTTAGTCATTTTTTAATTCACCTGCCCATGCATCGAGGGTGCGTTATTGAGGTGCCTATTGGTGGCCTAGTGGGTAGAGTTCTGGGCCTCAGACTGGAGGATCACGAGTTCAACACCGGACAAAAGCTTTCTGGTGAGCACCTGAAGATTTTCGCGATTTTATTTCCTGTGAGTCAGAAAGTCGTAGGAAATGGCAATAGGCTTAGGGAAAGGAATTGCCACCCCTGCCCTGAATGTTTGAATTTCACACGACAATGGCTTATTACGGGGTGAGCTCTACCCACACCTATCAAGCGCCCACCTTCGGTTTGCACTCAAATTATATCAATGCATAAGTAAATGTTAGCTGATAATTAACTTATTAATTGTCATTGTGGACTTGTGACTTGGTGTGGGTCACTGAGAATTATGTTACCTACGTTTAGTAGTTACACAATTGTATGAATCCTGATTATTTGAAACTTCTTTTGGCTAGTATGGCGTTTAAACTTATTTTTTTCCTCGTTTGGCGTACAGCTAATGGGAATTTTAAGAAGCCTCAGTAGCATATCCAATATCTAAGGGCTTTTGATTCATCGCTCCCATTTTATTAATGGGATGAGGAAAACTGGACCCTTATTTGACACAAGAATGTTGATTCAGTGTTTTTCAGCTGAATAAATACAGTATTGTTTTGGGATTAGAAAAGAGAAAATACAGAGAAGGTCGCGGTGGCCTAGTGGGTATAGCGCTGAACTTCCAACTACCGGGGGTCCCGGGTTCATATCCCGGGCAGAAACCTTTCTGGACACCCACACCTAAAATCCTCGCGATTCGATTTTCAGAACTTAGTAGAAACACAGGGGGGCTAGGGAAAAGACTTGTCCCCCCTAACCTGAACGTGTAAATTTCACAATGGCTTAGTACGAGGTGAGCCACAATGGCGCAGTACATCACCTATTAAAAACCAACCTTCGGGTTTATCACTAATTTAAATAGAAAAAGTGCGGAGAGCGGAAAGGAAAAATAGACGTAGAATTTTTGGTATGGTGCGGGAGGTTGACTGGGGGAAAATTGGATGCGACTGGGCGGGTGGGTGGAAGTTGAAATTTGAGGCATCTCTGAGTTGGCCACCGAAGAGTGAGCCGGGAAGATGGTGGAATGGAATAGACAGGTATGCTGAAAACGGAGCCGTGTGCTGATATCAAGGGAGAAAATGTGAGGCAAGGTTGTAATCCATCAAAATTTACGCTGCCAGGGGAATATTGAATAACATTTTTTCTTGAAAATTTATAGGAGAAATATTTTCTGCTCCTGAATTGAAAAACGTACCTTTGGCTTACAGAACTAATGCGCAACCAATTACGCTACCCCTAATTCCTGATTTTGGAGTAATATTTGGGGAATCTATAAGAGATATTTTTATTCGTTCTTAGATGACCCTGTCTTCTTCGTCGAGTCGTCTGTAATTAGAATGTACCGTTAAATATTCCTTATGTGTTCGATAGTAATCCAGGTGTTTACTCGGGCTTTCTGCCTTATTTATGTATAATTTTTCATTTCTGGAGTATGTATCGGAGATCACCTTGGGAACATTTCATAGCCCACTTGATCGGCGCACAACGACCGGTATTTGGGGATCCAAGAATTCACAGAACCATGAGGTCTTGACGGCTGAGTTCCTGCGATAAATGAAGCTAAAGAGATTTTTACCGCGGCTTCGTAGGTTGGTCGCGCAATTCCCAGGGTCGCCAACCTTTCAAGAACGTAAAGCTCCTCGAAGGGTGTCGTCAGCATTGCATGGACGACGAAGGTGCGAGCAGATAGCGGGGGCGCTGCCGTGTAGGATTGCGTGTGAGAGCGTATAGACCTTGTCGTCCTTCTCTGTCCTCTCGACTGCTTCTAGCTATTACCTTGCGTCTAAGGCGTGTGTATATATATTATAACAGGGGAGAGGGAGAAATTTTGACGTAAATTCAGTCAGAATTTATGTGAACTAATGAGCTTTCTGTGAAGATTTACATACTGATTTGAAAGCGATAGCGTTTTTATGTGCGAGAATAGCGAATTATCTTTTCCTTTTACGATTGGGTTCTCCGTTTTTCTAACTACTACATGATGATCCCATTGCGAATAGGTGCAGCGCGTCTGAATCCAGAGTAGCTTTCCTTTTCCGACGTTCGTCTCTCGGAATGTCATTCCTTTGGGTTTGGGCTTAAGTCCTTTGCACGTCCTTTTCCAAGATACTTAATGTCAATTTGTTTTCAGCAGTTACAGTGGAAATATTATGGCTTATATTTTGTCCAGAATGATAATCGAATGTATCGTTCCTAACCCGTCATATGAGCAACGACTCGGTGTGAAGGCTGTTTTAAGTGCTTATTCACAATACATTTCTATTAGAAGCGTAACGTGGTGTTTCTCTTCCTCGTGTAAAGATGTGTGAAATTTCACCCCATCCAAAGGAAATCCGCGATGCTGCTGTTTAATTAATGTGACACCTTGTGTACGTACAAAAGGAAATTTTAAATGGTCCCAGATGTAATTGAAAGTGCATCCCACTAAATTTAATGCCTGTTGTTTTCAATTATTTCTTGCAATTAGCGATATTTCCTCCAGCTCCTGCTCCCCAGCGCATATGGAGTCGTGCCAAAAAAGATATTTCTTCGCTGGCTTACCCATTAACGGTTATGGCGCCGCATAAGGTAGCTTCTTCATTACTTCTCCGTTCTTCGCTGGAACTGGTGGGCTGGTTAGCGCAAAAAATGAATAGTGTATTTAAAGATAAAGGTGTAGTGTGTTCATTATTCTTTAGCACCCTTTGAATGAAACTGAAGGTGTATTTTAACTTACGTTATTGGAACTATGAAAGAAATATCATAAGTTTTTATCGTTGCCAGATGTATTTTTTGTTTTAGTGCTTGGATGCGCTACGTCTCTCTTGTTCAGAAAGATGCACGTGTACCCGACTTCTGGATTCGTTCCTTTCTAATCTAGTTCTGTTCAAAACTTTTGCCGATCTAATTTGTAGCCACCCTTGTCTTCTCTAGTAAGAATTTGTACCTTGATTTAAAGGACTTGATTGCCAATCAACCCCTCATTTAGCAGAAAGTAAGGCGCTGTTCAAATCTACACGACTACGAGTCGGATAAATCACTTCTTTGGACTGACTCATTGAGAAATGTTTTGTGCTGACGTGTTTAAAGTTGGAACGTAATGCTGCAAACACCCAGGAAGCTTAATATGCACGAACCAAGGAGGTCACTCCACTCAAGATTCTTAACTTGTATCATGTGTCAGCACTTCGAATCGGATTCTGTTTTTCCTTCCGAGGCCATTTTCCTCCTCGAGTGGCCGTAATCAAAAGTGAATGTTGAAATGTGAGCTCATACATAGAATTTCTTCTGACCATTCCCATTTAGTCATACAAGACGATGGCGAGAGACACCAATATATGCTCGCAGTGGAGAGGTTCTCGTCATTGTTTACATATCGCAATGGGAGGGTAAATTTTTTAATTGAGAGACTAGGTTACGTGCTAGTTGTGGTGATCACTTAAAGAATTCGAAGTCGTTGGCTATCATCCCTATGCTAAGGTCTAACGTGTAAATGCGCGCTCTAGTTTTTTGTAGATGACTTTTTCACTTCCACACGCAAATGCCGATCATTTGGCTGGGGAAGTCCAGAGTGTAAGGGATCCCTTTCCTGCGTCTCATTTCAATTCTAATATTCAATTTCAATTTTGATGAGGTAATGTCATTACGCTCTCTCTGGTGCATAGGGTGGAGGGCGGTCATTGCCTATACGAGGGTTCGTATAGAATAAATATCTGACTCGAGGGACTGCACATTCTCCCCTAGGAAAGGAGGCGATGCGTTGAGGTTCACCTTGAAATTCACACCAAAGTTATTTATAATATTCAGTAAGGTGTAAGAATGAAAAAGAATTTGTAAGAGTCCGCCGGACACCCCGGGTGGTGTGATTGGTATAATTGGGTCATAATTATGTTGAAAATGTGTGGAAACCGACCATGCACGAAGGAAAATGACTACTTCACTACCGCTGAGATTTTTTTGGGGATTTTTTTTTCTGTGAGCGGTTTTTGAGGGTATAGCTCGCTGGCCTTCACTTCCTCTCGCACTTCTTCCTCTCAATCCACTTTGTCCCAGATATTCCACTCCGTGACTTTCTCTCGTTCCGAAATTTGGTTTTTTCTTCCATTTTAGGTTTAGTTTTTTTTTTCTGTAGCGTTTCGTTCCTATTGCTTTTGTTTTGAATTATATTTCTTTTTTTATTTATCATCGTACATTAATTTATTCTCGCTGGTATTGAATTGATTGCTCGAATTTATCGTAGGCATTTATGATAGGTATTCATTTGATGGATAATCCCGCATTAATATGTTTCCCCTTGAAATGTTACTTAAGGTAATGGTGGAAACATTACGTGGTGTCTGAAAATGTTCATCTCTGAAATGAATGAAGAACATTATTTTTCAAATGCATGTGATTCACTTCATTGTTGTATCGACAATTATTTTAATCCTGTTTGTACTGAACTGTTATACGCTGCCATATTTTTGATGTTGCCATTTCAAAATAGGTTTTCGTACCGCTAGATGAAAAATGCCAAGTAGACTCTGTCTAGACGATATGGAAAAGTTACTTACAAGGATAATGAATATGCACAATTCAAACATTGCGGAGCGAACCTTTGGGTGAAGTATTGACTGAGGGCGTGTCACTCGCCAGGGCCACTCTTTCCATTCGATGGATTTCCCTCTCTCTCATCTGCCCCTCGTGACCCTTACCCCCTCCTCCGCCCCCCTGTGCGCAATTCCTCCCATTTCTACCCCCAACCCTTCCCCCAAAAGCCGGCCTCGTCGCTTGCTCGACCCCATGCTTTCCACCCACTCACCATTTTCTGCGAGTAAGAAGCATGGGGTACATTATTGCGATCAGCAGGCAGCGCTATGTGCCCAGCTAACTGTCGTTTCCTCGTGTGTGTAGCGAGTACAGAGTACATAGGGTCACAACAGTATTCCAAGTAAGGGAAAAGCGTCTCTGCGAGATAGACTCAGAGCAAGCGTTGAGCTGTATTCATTTGAACATTCTAAACTCAGCAGCTCTGGTAATAGTTCGATTTATCGATTTCAAATTAGCATATTCTGAAAATTACTTTATTAGGCTGAAAAATTAACTAGTCCTCGTGCTTTTGGGAATGTAACTATATTTTTCGTGCAAGCGGTTTTGTTATTATTTTATGCGTCCTGTTTCGTCTCTCGCAACTCCGTATTCCTACAGATTTGCAACTCTAATCTTAATTAATATTTGTGTTTGTTTTATTAATTTGCGAAAAACTTTTTCATTGTCTTTGGATTAGACTTCTTTGGCTCGCATTAGTCCAATGTAAAGACACTGCCTCTCTCTGCTTTTTATAAAAAATATGTTGTTTTTGAGTCCGTTTTACCTTTATTTACCCAAGAACGTTCGATTTAAGATTATGGACTTAATTGTCGTTCGGAACAGGATGACATCGCAGTTGCGTCAGGTTGTATGCTACCTTTTCAACTGGAGAATCATGTAATCGATTATTGTATTTTTTACTTGGAATCCAAACTTCTGAAGTTGCTATCGTCACTCCAGAAGCACTGTAATGTTAAAACTTTCGCATTAATTTAAGGACAATTTTGCTACAGTTCTCGTAAGGATAAATATTATAAGGGTAAATATTATTTTCTTACTCCGGCCTTTGTAAATACATCCAGTGCATTGGGATAATTATAAATTGTGATAGGTACTTGAATAGCCAATAAGTCTTAGAGATTTAATAGCATATATATTCGTGCATGTATGCCCTTAGGAGCATCTGGTAATGATTCGCCTCTTTCAACACACCCTCCAGATGGTTTTCCGGGCACTCCGTAGATATGGATTGAATTGATGGGTGTTTAATTGGTATCGGAATTAGTAGACCAAAATCTCCATTTCGCGTGATTTTGGGAAGAGTTCATCTACATACAAGCTATCACAAGGGAGTGGGGCAAGGGGTGAACCGTCACCAGGAATGCAGTTTCAATGGAAGAGTAGTAAGAATTGATGTTCCACCTTAAGCCAGTCGTTCGTGATTTATGAGATTTGCCTTTGATGAATTCTTCCCCTTGTGAATTTTGTTCTTGCTTTGTATTCACGATCGTGTAATCACTGCGGTAAAAATCGAGAAAATCCATTCGTAGTGCGTTGTAGGCCTCTTGAGGGCGACATCCAAGGTTTTCGCGCGGAAAGACGCTTCGGGTTAACTTCTTCCATTTAGACGGCAATTCCAGAGGATAATGCTGGTCGGCCGGCGTATTTAAACTCATCGCCCCTTCCCTGATTTTTTCCTCACTCCCCATTTTGGCCGACCTTGCATCGCCCGCGGGAATTCTCTCTCCCTCCAGCTCTTCCCCTCCCCTTGCACAACCTCGCGCCCGCCCATGGAGGCTTCGTCCACCACCGATGACTGCCGGCCGTCCGGAGTCAAGCCGCTGCCGCCGCGTCGCTGCATCACTGCCGTGGCCGCCGTCTTCCTCGGACGATAGCACGGGCGAGAGGTGGAGGGAGGGAGGGAGTGGGCCGGCTCTCTTGGCCGAGGAGAAGAACCTGAGGGAGGGGGGAGGCGGCGGGAGTCACGTGGGAACGCGTGGACAGCGGAGAGGGTGGGAGAGGCGGCGGGAGATAGTGTGTGTGTGTTGTGATGCAGGGTGGGAGTGGTGGTGGACGCAGGGTTGCCACGTCGACGGGATAGAGAGGATGAGGAGGACAATGAAGCGGAGGTTGAAGGGTTTTGAGCTTGTGTGTGTGTGAGGGGGAGAGAGAGAGCGCGCGCGCCATGGTGTGTTGGTGTGTGTGTGTGAGGGAAAAGGGGGATTGGGTGAGGAGAGGAGAGGCGGCTGGGAGGGAACTGCCGGGGCTGGGGGGAGTCGGTTGATGGTGAGGTATTGATCCGTGCCGTGGACAACGCAGCCGCGTGGAGGAGGGGCATGGGGAGGCGGGGGGCGGTGTGTAAGTTGAGCGTCGGTGGCGTAGGCGATGCAGGGGAGCTGGGAAATGGGCTGTAGGTGGGGTGAGTGGGAGGAGAAATTTAGTCCCCCACCCCTTGGCCGCCACATCTGCCGTGCTCCGCTAAGGAAATACTCCCGTCGATGGAAAAATTCAATCGGATGTGTCTTTGCCCGTGCCGTAATTATTTCTCATCTCGTTGGCTCGCTCTCGGCCCATGTGCTAGATACGCATGAGTTCGTTTCTGTCCTTGAATCCTGGAGTATGATGATTCCAAAAAAATGATTTAGAAACTGTTAGGTACTGAACTTTCCGCTCATGCCAAATGTGATCTTTTGTTTTGATGTTTTCAGCGTCACTGATGGTGCACCCCACCATAAACTTTTCGGCTTCCAGTAATAATCCGCTATTCCATTTTTCTTATGTTCTATAGCGTGGATTGTAAGCATTCACAGGAATGTATTAGGTTTGAAAACAATTCTTATTTTGTTATAATTCTGAATGTTTTATTTTGAAATTGCCCTTTTTGAGTATGATTACCTGATTTATGGTATGTATTATTAAATAACCGTTGTGGTTGACCATATTTAATATACGATACCGACAATTCATTTCCGTGCTAGGTTAATCCATTTGGATAGGTCAGAAACTCAACTGATTTGGTATGGAACTTTAAGTACTGTTATGACACTGATGTGCGGGTACCCGGAAATCGGTCGCGGGTGTTGCACTGAATTTATTACTCGCTTCGCCCGTACGCGGCGGGAACCGATTTCTCATAGAAATCAATTCATCGGCGCTCCTACCCGTAGTTCATTTACCTCGAGGTACTCAAGCAGCGCGAACGATGCCATAGTTGTCCGTCTACGCGCGTATTCCTCGGGGAGTCGCCGGGAAGCATCGCCCTAGATTAAAAGGCCACTATTCCTCGCAACGGCGAGTCTCCGCTGCTCGAAAGACACAAAAGACGTCACATCAAACCGTCCGTCAGCCTCCAGAGATATTTAGGTTGGCCATCTCAGTCGAAGCATGTGGATCGAGCGCTCTCTGAGGAGGCTGGGTCTTTCTCTTTCCCTTCTCTCTCTCTCTCGCCTCTTCCCCTCCGCTTGGGCGCCAATTTCTCCCCCGTTCCACTGGCCCAGCCACCCCCAACCCTCGCCCCACACTCGTTCCCCCCACTCCTCCCCGTGTCCCTTTCCGAGACCTCGCGATTCCCTTCTCCGCTCCCTCCTCCTCCGGCGCCCCCCCCTCCCCGCCACAACCACCACCCACCTCAGCTCCTTCGGAGCCCTCCACACTGCTTATCCTACCCCAACTGCCTCCACATACCCTCTTCCTTCGCCGATTATCCCTTCAGCTTCCCCCCTTGGCACCCCCGTCTCCTCAACTCGGCTTCTTCCCCCGCTCTCCTGCATCCCTCTCTCTCTCCTCGTCATTTTCCTTGCCTTCGGCTCCTCCGCTGCCGCCGTGTATGCCCGCACTTGTAATTCCGCCGCCCCTCGCCGCACCACCCACTCCTCGAGCCACGCACGCATCTCCCTCCAGCCGCGCTCCCCGCCCCACTCCGCCACGCCTCCCACTTGGACCACTCGACCCAATCAATTAGATTCCTCCGCATTGCCTATCCATTGCTGTTTTAATGGAAATTTTTGGTATTTGTTTTATGCCCGCCTTATCGAACGATAGTATTGCGTTAATTTTTGTTCTATCCCATTTGTTGCAAATCTGGCGGCATCCAACGTTTGGACATTTATAGTATAAACTCATTCCTTTTATACTACCATGCACTTATTATCACGATTTTTGTCGTGACGTTTCCCCAATTATGTGATTACCACCCTTGATTGAATCTATAATTTTCAAGTTTTCTCGCATTTTATCGCATTCTCAACTAATGTTTTTCGCGGGGTTGTATGTGCATGAAAAACCTACCTTGCATCTATATTTAATCGTGAAACAATTTTTTAATATCAGATTAATTCATATTTTTTACGGTTTTTATAAGTAGTGTTTGCTGAGCACCTTCACGCTCGTGTTGGGATTTGAAGATTAAATTTTGCCACTGAGACGACCGGGGTCCATGAACTTTAAAATGCCCCACCTAGGGAGCGCGTTAGTAATTTTCAGGAATGGGTACGATGCTCCCAAAACGAGTGAATGTATTTTTGCTCGGCGACTGTCGCAATGAAATCAGGTCAATTAATTTTATCGCTCGAGAAGTACTCATGGTTTGCAGTTTACTTTCTTCTCTCTCGTTTTTTGATGGGTCACTATACTTTCCTAAATAGTGAGAATGGGGGTCGACGCATCCTTTTTTGGGTTGATAATTATTGAATGAAATTGAAATTAGCCTGATTGCTTGAAAAATGAAAACTATACAAGGGTAGCACTTTATACGTACTTAATTCGTTGCTGGACTGATGGCATCTCGGTGTAAGTAGTAGTCTTTTTTTCATAATAATATGCGTGAAACAGTTTCTATGGGATGGATGGTTTGCGGCGAGACTTCGTGGAATTGCTTCATGTTGAATAAAACTTTGTAAATTTCACATAGATAACTTTAATCGACCAGTTTCGTCGCTGTGCGACGACGTGTGACAACGACAACGTGTGCGACAAATGTGTCGCACAGCGACGAAACTGGTCGATTAAAGTTATCTATGTGAACTTTACAAAGTTTTTCAATTCAACAGTTGCTATGGGTATGAAGATTTCTCTCATGAGAAGATGTGGAGAACCTGACATAAATTAATATTAGGAACAATTTGTAAATAATTATGGCACCATGTAAGGGAAAAATATTTTTGGGCTGTTCTTTCTTGCTATAATAGAATGTAGGCTTTATTTACATTCTCTAATGGTATATTTTATTGCCTGAAATAATTAATTCTTTCGGGTTATTTTATGTAAGGAAAATAGTATCGTTGCCATTTTTCATGTATCCTGTATTACACTTCGAAATTATGACATCCAAAAGTCCTGTATTAACTCAATATTTAAATTAGCATAACTGCATAAATAATTGTTCTCCGCGTTTTCATTATATATTCATAGAAATCCAATTTTTTGCTTTTGCGCTCTACTTTTTTTATCGGCGTGTATGAGACCATCAAAACCTTCTGTCCTAAATGAATAAGAACTTAGATATTACTGTACACCCTATGTATCAAAACTGCTACTCGTGAGTAAAGGAAATAAGGTGTTAGTTCTTCGGGTGAATTCCTTTCTATCGGTATCATAGGCGAAGAGCACTGAGCATGTAATGAGAACGGAGAGACGTTTCGAATTATAGTCACCTGTCATGGGGCGCAAGAACTATGATCCTTAAGACGGTTAGGTTGTGTTGCATAGTTCCTTAAATATTCCGAGAGCCCTTTGTGTCATCCTTGCGCTGATACATATATCATACGAGCAGCGATTGTGTTCTCTAGAGCATGTACTCTTGATTTTATGTTTGCGCGCATAGTATCTTTCATATGTATATGTGCATCTTAGAGATATGAGTTTGCCTTGATTTGTTTTGAGTGGAAACTTGGATTTACGCTGATGACCGTATCCACTTTGAGATGCTGAGTCTTGGTGTGTGCCGAAAATTACAGTCACGAGAAAGTCCCACGTGCAAAGTATGCAAAGTCCTAGTATGCAAATATGGGCGTTATAGGTCCACATTATAACGTCCAGTTTATTTATCACTTACAAAGATAAATGCCTCGAAAAGAACATCTCTACGCCTCTGTGCTTCCATAATAACGAATAATTGTTTTATTTGTTCTCCATGACACTTTCTTCCAATTTCTTCCTCTTTCTTTCTCTTTCTTCCTATTTCTTACTCTTTCTTTTTGATTTCTCGTTTCCGATTGAACTTATAATCTTGTGGCGGATGTTTTATTCTGAAAAGTAATTTGTATGATTTTCTACGAGTAAAAATGTATGGAACGTTTCTTGATTACGGATTTTTTTGCTGCCCCTCTTGCAAGAAGTCTTTCATATTTCCCAATCCCATTAGTTCGTGGCATTGCTTTCTGCAATCCTTGGGAAACCATTACCACTGGCCCTTAACTCGCGTTTCAATTCCGTATTTTGTCTTTAGTGCCCTGAGCACCTGGCATTAAATGAAAAGTTAATGGTAATGAAGCACCTACCCTTGGTGCGAGCGTCAGCTCATCGGGAAAGGAATGCAAACGGAGTTGGAGGAAATAATGCTCGCTCAATGCGCTGCTATTTATGTTTCGGAACTGCGTTGATGCCGCCGCGGGTCTCGGTTTGAAGCCAGGCGTCTCGGAGCCGCTTCGTCTGAGCTCCGTGCCGGCGAGAAGTTGGCTCACGTCTTCCTCTTCTTCCCTCCCCCATCTCCCCACTTGCCCCTCCACCCCAACCCCTCCCCTCGCTGATGTGAGCTCCCCAGCCCCCCGCAGCTTTCATTCCCCATCACCCGGCTTCGTTCGCAAGTACTCCATTCTCCGCCAATATCCTTTTATTTCCTACGTCAATGTAAATAAACTGTACTCCTTCAACATTCGTCTTCCGCACGATCGAAGATATCGAAGTGTGCTTAATGTTCGTGCTGCTCTCAACTGCCGAACTTGCGTATTAGTCACGGTTTATCAGGTCAAGGGTGCACTTTATGAATTGCACTGGGGCAAATCTTGATGGATCCCGACGTATTATTTCCACGAGCACATTTTGTCGTGCGCGCGGCAATCTTAATCGTTTCTCAAATGGAATCTTCAGTCAAGGCTCGTGGATACTAATGTCATTCAATTCCCTCTGTTATCTACTGTTAATTGGATAGAATTACATAGTGTTGATATTGTAGCAGAATGTGGCATTTTGGTATTCTTTGGGTTCATAACTTCCAATAGCTATTTAAGAATGTAATTGAATCAACAAAATCTCATATGCTCCGAGTATGCAATATTTGAGACTGTCGTTCGCCACCAATATAAAATTTTTATCAAGGGTCTTTCAATGAGGACGAAGAGCGACGACACTGAATTATAATTTAGTGACAAGCGCCTTTTTTATAATTGGAATTGTGGTTTTTATTGTATTTTTAGTTGGATCTTTCCCGTAATATAATATCCTATTTATAGATCGGGTGCCTTATCTTGGAATCATGACCATATAAATAACATTGAGAGTACTGTAATTCCCTGTGAACTGTATAGTTAAAATAACCCGCTAGTTCCTCCTTGATCACATGGTTAAGTTCCTCAGTAGAGTCGATAGATCGACTTTTTTTCCTTCATCTCCTCTTTTAAACACACCTCTTCTATTCTCAAATACACGAGGATAGCCTAGCGTTCGAACATCACCTGCCACGCACAATTGCGGCGACTTTTTGGTTGTCCAATCGTCCGTTAAATGAGGTCAAAGCATTGTCTCGACATTAGCACTGAACGGGCGCGCTCTGCTCCGCTCCTCTGGTTCGCCGTCTTCCGACTTTTCGCGTTTTATGCCGCGAAAGGTGGCTATGTAGTGGGCGTGAATATGTTATCGAATGCGGATCACGGGAGTGCAGCAAGCAATCGTGCCTCCTTAAGCCGTTGTATGTTGCTGCGCAGTGAACGCACGGCTGGAGGCGCTGTTATTGGGTGTCCGCCGGCGATTTGTTTTTGTTTCGCAGCATGGGGATGCGGCGGAGATGGGATGCTGCTGCTCGTGTGCACTCTCCGCTCAGCACTCTGCAGCCACCCACCTCTCTCCCCTAGACACCCATCGATCCCGCAACCCGTTTCTTTCCCGCTTTCTAAGTTTTCCCGCCCCCGCGCCGAAGGGGAAGGTCGAGGTGGAGAGGGAATGGAGGCGACGTCGGCAAAGGGGTGGCGGGCGCCTCTTTCGGTCGACATCCCTACCGTCCACCCCTTCGCCCCCCCCCCCCGTCCCCCCTCCACCCCCTCATTTGGTCTCCCCTTCCGCCGTCGTCGTTGCGGCGGGGGAAGAGGAGCGGGATCCCCACCCCAGCATGAGAGGCACCCTTAACTATCGTTTTTTTCATCTGGCGTGGTTTCGCCCCCGAGCGCGTGGGGGGTAGCGACTCCGGGAGGTGGTGATTCCTGGCCCGGCCGCCAGCCTCCCTCGCCGTGGGTCGACGCCCGTGCCGATGAAATCTATCATCGCGGCGGCTCCAAGGTTTGGGACGCGTGTCGCACGCCTCGCACCGCGCATCGCGCCAACGCACCCGGCCAGCGGGCGCGTTATTCGGGGATCGGGGAACATGATTTCCTCGGGAAAACTTTCGATTTCTCTTTGGCGCCTGTAGAACTTTCTGAATCCACGAAGGTGACGTCATGGGTGGGATTGTGGTGTGGGGGGGGGGGGGTCGTATTCTGCCGCGCAGTGGATTATTCGGCTAAATAATAAGAGAGAGAGGAGTGTTTGGGGAGAGGGTGGGGTTGGTAGGTGCCTGGCCGGGTGTCCCCCGCTTATCTCACGGCCTCCCCTCCTCACTCCCGGGCACCTTCTCACTTCCATATCGATCTTTTGCCCTCCCCTTTTTCCCTTGGCGGGGGGACGCGCGCCGCCGCTCCACCCACCACCACAACCTCCCCTCCCCGCCATCCCCCCCCCCCCCTCTTCCTCGTCGTCGTTTGCCCACCCCTCCTCCTCCCTTTTACATCTTTGTTGAAGTGCTTTGTAGAAAAAATCCCGACCCACCGTTTTCGGCGTCATCTAGCTTCTATGCCCGTTCTTCAATTATGCCCAAACCCAGTGTTTTTATTCAACTTGTGCTATGTATTTGTGTTCTTTTTGTGATGACTTTATTTCTATGAAATAAAAATTATCTCTTTGCCTTTGCAGGGTTTCGTCAATTCCGGGTATGGCGTCAACGGAATCGCACATGTAAGTACTCCATCATCTTATTTCTCGTCACAGCGAGAGTACACAACGCAGCCCTACCACGCAGTCG